>REGO01000782.1:513166-605404 GCA_010120015.1 Rhombomys opimus | reverse complement strand
ATATATATATGGACAATGTATATATATTCTACATAGAGTCATGCAGCATAACATCTCCTTATTTTAGAGCCAGTATTAGTGTTCACAAACACACATACACACACGGACACATGCACATAAATACACACACACACAGGTGTGCATGCATACACACACATATACACTCAGGAACATGGGCTTTTACTCATGCACATATACACACACATATATTATTTTGTAGGCATTTTTCAAGGGTCCAGGTAAATTGCAGTAAACCAGAACACAATATTTTTCTAGGTATGCATTACTTAGAAAGATGCCTTTTTTAAAATATAAAAAAATAGAAAATTGTAAGACCAGGTTCTAAAACTCTACCTTGACAAATCAAAACAGCTGACTCACTGCTTTAATTACTTAAAACAAGAAGAGAAAATTATAAGTGTAGCAATTTTGTTAACATATCCAAGATGTGAACTAATTCCACATCAAAGGACTTTAGGCTGTTAAACTCCAAAGTTTTGTTACACTATAACCACTCTCAATGTTTCTGCTGTCTATGGTAAAAACAGTGCTGCTAATAGCACTTGTTTGTAATGTGCTTTGGAGAAAGGTAGATATTATCTTTCAAGGATTCAACCTTCCATCTGGTATGTGATGAATGCTCCAAGTTTATATTATTATTATTATTACTATTATTATGTCTCTAAGTAAATTCTATAAGTGATATGTATTTATTTTCCCTAAATTTATTTAATTTAAAGGTACCCTTTAGTGGATTTAGTCTATCTTCCTGGGGTGTGCTTGTGTGTGGTTTTTGTTTTTTAAATTCTCTCATGGGCTAATGGTCATCAGATACACAAGAAAGTGTACCTTATTTACTGAAATTTCGCAGAATTAGAAGATTAATTAAAACAAAATGACACTCTGGTACTTAGCATTGATTAACAACCTGAATGGTTCATCCAGAATCATCTTGAAGACTGGTAAAGCAGTTCTGCTATGATGGCATCTCAAGACAGAATTAGATCACAAGGGCCCTGTCCTAAAATGAATGGACTGATCCCTTGAGAGGTTCCTAGTGTGGTGTCTATTTTGGAGGTGGTGAAAAGCAGATGGGTCAGACAAGCTTGAGGAAGCAGATCACCAGGGGAATCTCCTTGGAAAGTACGTCTTACCCTCAGCCCTCCTTGTTTCTCTGCTCCATGACCACCAGGATGTGAGCTGTTCTGCTGTGCCTCAGTCTCTGTGTCATAATGATGAACTAACCCTTCTGAAATCATGTGCCTTTGTTTCTGTCAGGTATCTGGTCCACTGCAGAACACATTCCCTAGTGTAGATATCATCCAGAGTATGAAGAATGACTTCTGCTATAATGGCACTCCCAAGCCTTATAAAATTGATGTTATTAGCAATCTGGTGTGATACATATTTACTACAAATTAGTGCATCATTTGAAATGCATGAACATGTATGGGTGATTCCAATTGCTAAGCTCAATATCTACATTGACTATTGAAGGAAAAATATCTTGATTGGAGAACAAGACAATAGATGGGAAATTCCATGTCCAGTAGTGTAGTAAGAAACTCAAATGTGGGGTGTGCATGTATAAAATAAGCAAAATCAAAGGTGGGTCTTCAGGATGTTTAGTCCAGATCACAGTGGAGATTTTATAGAGGGGGAAGTGCAGTGCAGTCAATGAAAAGAGGAAAGAAGGTACAAGGTTAAACGTAGTTTGTAAAGGGCCCTGAAATACCACACGGCGATGCACAAGTCCACTGCACATTACTATGGTGCGCTGTCGGGGCTTACACCCTGTGAGCCAGTTTCTGGACCAGCAGCAGTGGAGCAGGAAACATTAAGGCATTAACATTTTCCTCCTTCTAATCTCACCAAGTTAAAAAAAGAAAAATATAGTGACTCTACATTCCCAGGGAAGCATGAGTAAGTGCCAGAGACAGTGCAGATAAATGACAAGGGTTGAAAACCTCAGAATAAAACCAAGTGCCACAAACGTCTGTGCGACATCAAAAAATATACTTGATTCTGAATCTTGAAGCACGCAGTAAAATAAGAAAGGACACAACTGTCAAAGCTGGCAAGAGATATAGCGTGTCTGCATGCTTGTCTGAGTTTCGTTGACGGGCTGGTAAAATTTCCAAAGACTTTGTTCCTCACAGTGAACTCTAAATTGGGCAGCTAGAGGGTGTTTTCACTAAGGTTTGCCTAGAAATTTACATTACTCAATCTATGATGCTCTTGACTCCAGTTCATGGCTAAGATGACTAATGCAATCACATTTTGCTTCTTCCTACCTCCCCTAGCAGCTGAGTATTTAAGTAAGAAACCCCTGCACAGATGTAGCCCATGGAAGCTCAGTGAGATCCCTACCCTAGTAAGGGGAACTGGGGCTGTCTCTGACATGAACTCAGTGGATGGCTCTTTGATCACCTTCCCCTGAGGGAGGTGTAGCCTTTCCAGGCCACAGATGGAAGACAATGCAACCACTCCTGATGAGACTTGATAGGCTAGGATCAGATGGAAGGGGAGGAGGACCTCCTGTATCAGTGGACTGGGGATGGGGCAAGGGAGAAGAAGGAGGGAGGGTGGGACTAGGAGGGGATGAAGGAGGGGGCTATAGTTGAGATGCAAAGTGAATAAATTATAACTAATAAAAAAAAGAATAAGATACAGTTTTGAAGTACCAAAAAAAGGAAACTCCATATTTTTAATTTTTTTTTTAATCTTAAATAATACCTGAGGTTCCAAAGTTCTTCTGGATCCTTATGTTTGTTAATGGCTCTGATCAAAGCACAATGTTATAGGTCATATGATGACTTCTGCCACTCATGAATTTGTCACCCAAATGGAACAAGGGAAACTTTTTACTGAGTTCTAATATTTATACATTGGTAACTAGAGTAACTTCCATTTTTAATTAATTAATTACAATTTATTTAGGACAAACATACTAAATTCTACAGCCCTAAAGAAGCTAAACAAGGAGGAGAACCCTAGGGAAGAGGCTGAAGCCTCATACAGAAGGGAAACAGGGTAGACATTGGAAGTAGGAAAAGACAAGGAACAGGACAGGACCTTCCACGGAGGACCTCTGAAAGACTCTACCCACCAGGGTATTGAAGGTGATACCAAGAATCAAGGTCAATCTTTGGGCGGGGTGCCAGAAACTTCCCTTTTCATGTTTAAGTTCCCAGGTGGGATTCTCAGAAGGCACATTCGTGGCCAAACACAAGAACGGAAGCTGAAGTATCGTTCAGTAGTGCGATATCCAACACAAAGTCACTTATATTGACTACATTTAAGTTGATCAAACCAAAATAAAAACCTGCTCCTTAATTTTCACTACCCTCACTTCAAATGCTCAAAATCAAAATGTGATCTTCAAGTTTTCCACTATAGCAGCAATGCAGAAAAAACCCTGCTATCTTATCCAGCCATAGCCCTGATCTCAGAGATGCACTGTCACAATACCTTAGACAAACAAAGAGAAAAAAATGAAAACAACAAAAATGGAAGAGTAAATTCACATGTCTCCAAAGGACCACGTATGTTCACATGATCAAGAATGGATATGACCCCGTAAGTAAAACGAGAGAACAATAAAACCGTTCTCATGTTGTTCAAACATTCTCTGGTCTCCTTTAAATAAAAAATCCAAAGCAGCCACTTGTTGCTAACACATAAAAAATTACCAGCTTTATGAACTTATCTTTTTAGTAAAGTTCATAGATTTCATATATATTAAGTTTCTCACTGACTTTCTCAAGTCAATTTCTATATAAATGATTTATACAAAGAGCCTCAGGAAGGGCCTATATATCTATATATCGTAGTGTGCGGTTCGTGTGCACTGCGTGATATGAATGAGTTAATAAAACATCTATACCAAAACAATCCAGTGAAATGCTTAGAGCCCACAAAGAATTAAATGTGAAATAGTATCGTAATCTAAATTCTGCTGGGAATTTGTTTTTTAGCTTCTTCACTAAGTCACTATTCAAAGTAAAATGAAAAATCAAAACACAGTCATTTTTACAAGCAGAAACTAATTACTCTTGTTACTTCCAAAGAAAGCCAAGGACAAACATATATAATCACACAAGTAACCAACCTCACTTGAGAGGCTTCTTCTATCCATTGCCTTTATCACGGTAATGCTTAAATCCTGTTCTGAAACATACAAATGTGACAGACTCATTAATCTGAAAGAAAGAAAGAAAGAAAGAAAGAAAGAAAGAAAGAAAGAAAGAAAGAAAGAAAGAAAGAAAGAAAGAAAAATTGAATTTTGCAAAGCTCCTATACATTACCATATCATACCCATTTTGGAGGGGGTTGTTATGTTCCTTTTGTCAAGCATCTACTTGAATCCTGCTCAGAAGCCTATCCAACCATCCATGTCTGTGGATATGGATCAGGTTGTTTCCAAGTGTATACTCCCAACGTGAGCACCTGTTGTCGTTTCTTTTACGACTTTGTGTGTCTGAATAAATGTGTGCATACATATGAACAGATATGTGAATGTGTGCCACAGACAGGTGTTCACCTGAAGAAGAAAGAGGGCAAGGACTTTGTGTGTGCAGGGGTGTTCTTTCTTCCCACCACGTGTTCCAGAGATCAAGCTCAGGGAGTCATGCTCGTGAGGCAAATGTATTTGCACTGACTCCAACTTGTGGTAAAATAAAATATTAACACTTCAAAAGGTGGAGGAAGAACTAGTATGTGGGATTAACTGGAAAAAAAGTGAAATTCTAGGTTTTTAAATCATATTACTTATTTTTTGAGAATTTCATACAATATATTTTGATCATATTCTTGTCCTTCCACCAACTCCACCCAGATCTTCTGCCTTCACTCATCCACCCAACTTCATGATTTTTCTTTCTCTTAAACCCCCCCACACACACAAACACAACACACTCACACAAAACAAACAAACAAATAAACAAGACAGGGAGCCAAATATGTATGAGAATGTAGCTACCTTGGAGAGTGGTTGATATATTCAATGATGCTCCATTGAAGAAAATGTACTGTATTTTATATTAAATGCCCTACATTGGTTAAATATAAGCACTTTAAATTACATACTTTGGCCTTTCTGAATATCTAATATAATGTTCTATTCTACCCTCCTTAGGTGTCATCTTTTTACTGGGGTCTGGTACACAGACACTTGTAATATTTTAAACTAAGACCATGAACAAATCAGCTTCCATTTGCAAAATTAAATCAAAACACAAGTTATCTCTTCCTAGTGACACAATATAATGTTTGATGTATGCATACTTGAAATAAAACATGGAAAGCATAATTAGTAGGCTTCTGGTTTCCCATATTTTATGTGTACATAAAATTGATGCTACGTTGGGAAAACAAAGAAGCCTACTGATTGATGTGCAGTGGCCCACCTAGGGCTGATTTTCCTCAGCCCTTCTTTACCCAATGCCAAAGTCTGAAAAAAAAAATCAAAATATTGGCATTCAGACCTGCAAAGAAACTCTTGGTTAGTGTACATTTTATACACTGATATTATAGGACCTCTCAGCTTGTTGAGTTTGACTTTCAACTATATATCAATACTTTATAAACCAGCAGATAAGACTGAAAAGTGAATTTTGAAGAACCCTATCATTATCTTACATAATAAGAAGCTACTCATAAATACCACCCAATGGTTTTAGTGGCTGACAAAAATATGCTAAATATATATCACATAACTAAAATCTGCCCATCACATAACAGGCCAAGCATTTGTATATTCATTGTATATGTGGTAGGTAGCTATTAGCAGAAAAAATGCCTAATTTTTTAAAGCATAATTACTACACTTAAAGGAAATTCAAAGGATTCTCTACATTGCACCTCAAGCAAATGGTGGATATTGGCCATAAGTCAGGACTATGTCGTCAGTCAGGATGAATACAAAGGAGTGAAGAGAAGAAACAGTGAACATTGTCTCAATTTCTTCCAGATATATTAAAAATTTGTTTCAACAATTTGTGAGATTATATATCATGAATTAAAACATAAATTTCAAGAATGCAATATGGTTTTCAGGATTTGAAAATTAATTAATGTCATTAACGATAACAATAAGCTGAAGAAGAAAATTATGTTATCATATCAGAGATAAACATTTGGCCAAATCTAACAACCACTTATTAAAAAAAAAAAAACTCCCAGCAGGCTATAAATATAGAACAGCTTCAAACTGGTAAAGAATATGTTCAAGGTATCTAATAATAACTTCATTTTAATGGTGAAAAACCGGACACTGTCTCATATCAGAAACAAAGCGGGGAAATCTGCTCCCATCAGTCTCATTTGGCATCAGAATAGGAGCACTAACTAAAGCAGTAGAACAAGAAAAGGGAAGAGAAGACAGATTGGGAGGGAAGAAGCAAAATTGTCTTTGAACACAGAGAATATGACGGCCATTATAGGCAACCCCCCAAATTCAACAAGTAAAGTCTCTTCCTTGAATTTAATAAACAATAAAAGTGCATATTCAGGATAAATGGTTAATTTTCAGATTCAATCATTTTCCTGTATGTTACTAATGAAAAATTTAAAAATTTAAAATTAATATTACTGACATGAGCATAAAAATATTTTAGTATAACTCAAACAGACTACATAGCTCTATAGAAAAAAGAAGAAAAAACTATGAAGGAAGTCAAAGAATATATTAATATATGGAGTTATAGTTCATGTACACAGGCAGGAAGATTTAATATTTTCAAGTATCAATTTTTTTTCAACTTGATCTGTAGATTCTATGAAATGTCAGTTAAAGAGCATGCAAGCTTTCTTTCGTTTGTTTTGACTGACAAGCTGATCTAGAGTTTATCTGGAGCCTAAAGACCTAGGATGTCTGTGTTAATATTGAGTGAAAAGATGTTTAAAATCACTCACTAAGCATCTTCTAAATTTATATGATGACTTCATAATCAAGACAGTGGGCAGAGGCATCAAGACAACATACCTAGTGGGTACAGTCATCAGGAGAGTGGCACAATTAAGACAGCAGTGAGCAATCCAATCACAACCATGGGCAAGTCATTACAGTATTGAAGGAGTCATCATGACAGCAGACTAGTCGTCAGGACAATTAGCCCAGAAACAAGGCCACGGAGATAAGGTAGAGTAATCTTTAACAAAGAAAGAAGGATGATTCAGTGGAAAAAATACAGTTTTTTTTTTTTTTCAACAAATGATGAGTAGGGTGGAAGATATGGAGGCTCTGGAGTTTCTCCTCAGTTTTTCTGTGAGACTAAAACTGCAACGATGAGGAGAGAGAGGACCAGAATAGGGCTTATTTATAAAATAAAAAAAAAAGAAAATTTTAAAAATAAATCCTAAACCAAAAACCCGAGGGAAGAAATAGCATTACATAAACTTTTTTTTGACAAAAGGTAAACCTTAGTATTAAACACATAGATGCACAAATGTGGTCTTAATGCATGGAAATCAAGCGTCAGAACACTCGTAGCTTGTACTAAATTGAACCCCAGACACATAATATAAGAAAATAAGTAGCTAAAAAAGGACACATATACCTAACACACACACACACAAAAAAAAAAAAACAAATCTCAACAATCACAGTGTGTGTCCTAAACAGCCTCGACATGAGCAAAAGCAAAAATAGCTCAATAAAAACGTAACTCTCATTGACATGATAGATACAGACTGCTCAAAATGTCAATCACACAGATGTTCCGTTACAGTCAATGGCAGTGATCCCACTGCACTGCAGTGGAAGCTCCATGAGACTTTGTCCCAATCACATTGGAGCCCTTGAAAAAACAGTTACCCATGGCTGCTCCTTGATATTGGACTTTCAAGCCTTCAACATTGTTAATCATGTACTGCATGGTCTGAAATTTCCAACTCTATTGGACAAGATGAGTGTCTTTTAGTGTGGTTTCTTATGCAGGAAATCAACCCTCTTATCTCTTCCTACACCATGCTTCTCTTCTTAACTTCCCAGGCTCAAGATTTCTAAATTACAGCTTGCTCAGCATGCTACGCTGGCACTGCTTGTGAGACTCATAGCCAAACTTTGGGCAGAGTGCAGGGAATCTTATGAAAGAAAAGGGAGATAGAAAGACCTGGAGGGGACAGGAGCTCCACAAGGAGATCAACAGAACCAAAGAATCTAGGCAAAGGAGTCTTTTCTGAGACTGATAAGCCAACCAAGGATCATGCATGGAGATAACCTAGAACCCCTGCTCAGAGGTAGCCCATGGCAGCTCATTCTAGTTCAGTGTCCAAGTGGGTTCCCTAGTAAGGGGAACTGGTATTGTCTCTGACAGGAACTCAGTGGCTGGCTCTCTGATCACCTCTTCCTAGGGGGAGCAGACTTACCAGGCCACAGAGGAAGACACTGCAGCCAGTCCTGATGAGACCTGATAGGCTATGGTTAGAGGGAAGGAAAGAACCTCCCCTATCAGTGGCCTCAGAGAGGCATGGGGGGAGATGAGAGAGGAAGGGTGGTATTGGGAGGGGACAAGGAAGGGGGTTACACAGCTGTGATACAAAGTGAAAAAACTATAATTAATAAAAAAAAAAAAAAAGGAAAGCAGCAGCAACCAACATAACACACCAAAGTCATCTGGCATCATTGCAGCTGTGAGATTAGCATCACAATTGGATTAATTCTAATTAGACCAAGAAATTTAGCTAATATGGAAAAGTAATCATAATTAATGGCTGTTAATTTTAAATAATTAATAAATCACTTAAAGGGGTAAATAGCATTGAGAGAACAGCTTATTTAGTAAAGTGTAACCTCATAATTGTGAGGTCCTTAGTTCAGACAGTCAGAAAGCAAGTAAAAAGTCAAGTGTGGTGGTACTTGCATAATCCCAGCTCCGGGGAAACTGAGGCCAGTAGATTCCTAGAGCATGCTGTCCAGTAAATGTGGCCTACTTGGCAAACTCCCGGGTCAATGGGAGACAGAAACAAAAGGTGAGAGGTACCTGAGAAACAACATTTAAGGTTATCAAACACAGAAAGAGATTTTAGAAGAAGAAGATGCATGAAGAGAGGAGTGTTGTAGAAAAATGGCTTTCAAGTCTTCAGGAAATGATCAGTATATAATTTTTAGGAAAATTCCAAACTGCACAACTCCTCTTCAGAATTAGTGCAAGATTAAAACAGACATGTAAAGAGAAGGGAACACAAGAAAACATCAAATGATTCTAAATGATTTCTCTATAATGGAAATAAGCACTTGCTTTTAGTGAAAAAGGAAAAGAAAAAGAAGAAATGTGGGGAAACACATATTTCAAAAGAATAATTTTTACTTAAAATAAACTTAAAGCAATAAAGATCCTAATGTTTATCCTAATATTTATGGATATACACTCAAATTCATGAGAAGATACCAGAAGCAAGCAATTTAATCCAGAAGAAATTGTTTTCATATATTTATTATGCTGCTGTAGCCATTGGGATTTAAAGCAATAAGATAATGGGCATATTGTGATGGCTATCTTAACTAAATTTAACATAGTTAAATAATATAGTAGTAGGCCACTTTAGAGGGGGTTGGGAATCTATTACTTCTTGGTCAACTATCCCTGAGCATGAGATCAGTGCTGGAGTGGTTGATATACTTCAGTGTCATCCCACTGAAGAAAAGTGACTTTTCCATCTCTCAGCAAGTATAAATGACAAATCCATTTTTCACCTTTACCATAGTGACTGGGTTTACATTCATTCAAAATATAACCACAACAACAAAAAATACTATAAGATAAATCAAAACCTAGCACATGGAAATTGGACAAGACAGGCAAACAGAAGGCAAAAAGCCCAAGAGAGACCACAAGAGTCAGAGAGCCATTCAACTGTATTCTCAAGAATCCTGTGCAAATGGTAAACTGGAAGCCATAATAAGTGCAGAGAAATTGGTGCAGACCCAGGCAGGAGATACCCATTCTGCTTCAGTCTTTGTGAGTTCATCTGAGCTTTACTCAATTGATTTAGACGGTCTTCTTTACTTGGGGTCCTCCATTTCCACTAGCTCTTACATTCTTTCTGTCTCCACTTCCATGGAGTTTTTGAGGGAAGGGATTTGATTGAGACATTCCATTTAGGGCTTAGTGTCTCAAGATATCCACTTTCATGGAGTTTTTGAGGCCCAAAGGAAGGGCTTTGACAGAGATATTCCATTTAGGGATGAGTGTCTCAAGTCTCTTATTCTCCATGTAATATTTGGCTGTAGGTCTAACTTGCTCCCATGTGCAAATATGTGTGTGTGTGTGTGTGTATGCCAGTGTTGTTTTGTTTCTCCTTAGATCTCTGGTCTATGTAGTCTCCTGTTCTTGGTCACTTAAGCAGTGTTGGACATGAGTTCCATCTTGTGGAGTAAGGCCTTAAGTCATTCCAATACCTCCATTTCCCTAGCGTATCTTTAATGTAGCACACCATTATAGATAAAGAGTTTGCGGCTTGCTTGGTGTTTACATTTCTCTTTTGATGCTGTACTGATTACCTTTCTCAACAAAAACGTGAGAAACAAGAGGGAAGGCTCTGTGGAGGTACCAGCTCAGCTCAACATCTCCATTTTTAATGAGTTGTGCAGGTGTTGGCTTCAGCAACGGGGCCTTACTGTCAGTTTGTGGATAACAATCTATAGTCTTGTCAATAGCCTGGCTTGTTTGTAGATTCCCTTGGGACCCCTTTGGTCCACAACCCAACTAGATGTAATCCAGATCTGGTACGGGAAGCTTTGTTTGGTGACAAGAGATGGCCAGTTGGTATTCTGTCTCCCCCATTACCTGGTGATTTCATTTATATTGCTTTCATATATGTCTATATTTTATGAGGTTTCAACTGTATTAGGTTTCCATACCACCCCTCAAAGGCCCTTTAATTTCAGATGTCTTTCTTCACACTCCACTCCACTGCCTCCTCTCCCCTCTAAATCTTTACTTTATCCTCCTATTCCAGACTGCCTCCTATTCATCCGTAAATACATATTCTATTTCCCCTTCGTAATTAGATCTATCTGTTCTTTCTAGGTGGAAGAAATGGAATCCCTGACTTGACTATCCCTGACAGCTCTCAAGAGACCACAGAGATCGGTGGATTCTTCCTTGTGCTCACTCAAGCACAGGTGGCTATACTGCCCGTTTCAATCTAGGCATCGACCTTTACAAAGACTGTGGATTTTATGTTTTGTTTCTAGTCACAAATTCAGTCATCTCTTGGACAGTTTCTATTCTAACACACACACACACACACACACACACACACACACACACACACACAGTCTTTGAACAAGTTTTCAATACTGATCTTTTTTGTGTGCAAAATTTAACTGATTACGTGGCTATCTCCCAATGCCCCAATCTCAACACTAAGAATGATTGACTAAAGGATTGATCAGTAGCCACCTTTTCGATTCTGAAGGCCAAAACCATCTCGTGTAGTTTTGCTACAGAAAAGGCGGCATCACAAAGTTCACAGAGATAATCTTAACACTTGGAAGCTGGAGGCAGAAGGGTTTTTTGGAGTTCAAGACCACTTATCTTTTTTATTTTTTATATTAATTACAGTTTATTCACTTTGTATCACAGCTGTAGCCACCTTCCTCATTACCTGCCAATCCTACCCTCCCTTCCTCCTCTCCTCCCATGCCCTTTTCTAAGTTCACAAATAGAGGAGGTCCTCCTTCCCTTCCATCTGTCCCTAGCCTATCAGGATCAGGAAGCCACCTATCTTTACCGAGTTACATTGTCACAGCATTTCTCAAGAGGCAAAAGAAAAGAAAAAGAAATTATTAGAGAATTTCACAGGATGCTACTGGCTCAAAATGTAAGTGCAATCCTTGCCAAAATACTGATTTCATGAGCTCTAGCAGTCATTCACTGTGCATTCCAAGGCAACAAGTAGATGCCAAGTTTTAGCAATAAATGAAACATCAAGAAGCCAATAACAACATAATGTTGGACATCCCATTAATTATTGTATATGATTCAAGAGCATATTAGTAATTGAGATTTTTTATTTAGAGTAATAATCATCAGCTTATGTTCTATGGCCTATTCAAGGACACATATTGGAAGAACAGAAATAAATACATTCTAAACAAAAACTTGGAGAATTCTTCAGCAAATGGAAATTAAATTATTCTATTAAGCTAAGGTTTCAAAATTTAAGTAAGCGGGTGTTAAACTGTTATTTTACCAACATAAAGCACAAAATCTATGTAAATTTTAAGCTGTTTTAATAAATTTTAAACTGTTTTAATTTGAATTCTGCATCCTTGAACCTCAAAGATGTGATACATGTGAATATATTTCATTTAATCTTATGCATTGTGTAATTTATACATATATTTTATTATATATGAAAAAACATGACTAAAGTAATTTCTGATTAATTCTGTCATAATCATTGCTTAAATCTTATGCATATTTATTTCTTTTTTTGTTTTTTTGTGTATTTTTTCTTCACAATTCATTCATTATATATCCCTATTGAAGTCCCCTCCCTCAACTCCCCCAGTTCCATCCTCCCTCTTTTCCTCATCCCCTTCCCCTAGTCCACTGAAAGGGGGAGTTCTCCACTGTTGCCGTCTGCCCATAGCTTGTTTAGTCTCATCAGGACTGCATGGGTCCTCTTCCTCGGTGGCCTGGAAAGGCTGCATCACCAGGGGCATGTGATCAAAAAGCATTCAACTTAGTTCGTGATAGAGGCAGCCCCTGCTACCCTCATTCCGATATGTACACAGAGACTGAGCCGCCGCAATCGGCAACATCTGAACAGGGGTTCTAGGTCCTTTCCATGCATGGTCCTCCGTTGGTGCATCAGTCTCTGTAGGACACCTTGGGTTCAGATCTTTTCTTGGTCACCTTGTGGAGCCCCTGTCCTCTCCATATCCCTCTAATCCCACCTCTCTCTTCCTCCGTAAGATTCCCTGTGCTCTGCCCAAAGTTTGGCCCTGAGTCTCAGCATCTGCTTCGATTGCCTGTTGGGTGAATCTTTTCAGACAACCTTACATTAGATTGAGGACTTATATCCAGACTAAATAAAGAACTCAAGAAATTAGACACCAATAAACCAAATAAGCCAATTAAAAATAGAGCTAAGCAGAGAATTCTCAATAGAAGAATACAGAATGACATAGAAACACTTAAATAAATGCTCAACATCCTTAGTCATCAGGGAAATGCAAATCAAAACAACTATGAGATTCCATCTTACATCCATCAGAATGGCTAAGATCAAAAACTCAAGTGACAACACATGCTGGAGAGGATGTGAAGAAAGGGGAACCCTCCTCCATTACTGGTGGGAGTGCAAACTTGTACAACCACTTTAAAAATCAATCTGGTGTTTTCCCAGAATTTGGAATATTTTTATTTCTAAGTGACCAGAGATCATTCTATACAAGGCTCTTCAAAGCATCACAAATACACAAGGAAACAAAAACCAAGATGCTATCTAATGGCTCTAATTTGGGACAAATCTTTGAGGTAAGAGGCAAACAAGTAAAGAGAAAACAAGGGACATTCCTCTGACAATTCAGCCTGGGCGATTTGTGTGTATTGTCAGGATGGCTGAGGCACATGATCACGATAATCAGGACAGTGTAAACACCAAGTTTGTAAAACTGGCTACTAAGTTGTCATAGGGAGCATGAACATAGCTGTAATCATTGAGCCAACTCAAGAATAAAAGTTACATTCAACCATATATTAGAAACATACACTAATATAATAAATGTTTGAAGATTACTCAAAGATTGCCCAACATATGAAATATGCACCAGCCTTGTACTGGTTGTCAAATGTAATATTTCTATCTGTCTGAATATATATATATATATATATATATATATATATATATATATATATATGTGCATGTGTGTGTGTGTGTCTGTGTGCATGTTTATGTATATATTTATATCCAAAAGTCCTTTCCACAACACACAACAGTACAAATTAGAACTCTATTTTTCTTTTCTTTACACTCTCTAGTCTCTTCTAGAATCTCTAAACTGTTTATTAACACCATGGATTTGACACCGTTAGTAATTATTTTCGCCACTACTTTCTATCTCTCTCACTTTTGGCAATACTCAGATGTGCACAGGTGATTTTTTTTTTACCACCCTTTATTCATTAGTAAGAGATTCTTGTTTCTTTTCATATAACTCTCTTGGTCACAGACATACCTATAAGAAAGACTATTTTTCAAATCTACAATACAACAAAACATGGGAATCAGGATTGACTAATCAATTTTCTTTGGCCAATGAAATATGAAAAGAAATTGCCAGCAAGTGGTTCTGTTACTTGCTTCTTGTCCTTCTACAAGAGTATCATATCTTGCTATTGTCTGAGTGTTGGTGTTCCTGAAAATGTCTCAAATAGGACATGTTCCTTTTGTTTAGTTTCCTTGACAAGAGACCAGAAAGGCAGAGTCACAATAAAACCATGGCCCACACACATGGTGAGAAGTAGGCTCTTTGTCTTTTGAAACAGTAAAGTACAGCTTCTCTGAACTGGAAAAGATCGTCTTGAATGAGGTAATCCAGAAACAGAAAGACACACATGGTAGATACTCACTCATAGTTGTTATTAGACTTATAATATAGAATAAACATACTAAGATCTATACTCCTAAATAAGCTAAATAACAAGGAAGACCCTGGGCAAGATACTCAATCCTCATTCATAAGGGGAAATGCTATAGACATCAGAAGTAGGAGAAGATAGGAAACAGGATGGGAACCTACCACAGATGGCCTTTGAAAGACTCTTCTGATCAAAATATTGAAGAGAGACTGAGACTCATAGGCAAACATTGGGCAAAATGCATGGAATTTTATGAAAGAAGGGGGAAATAGAATGTCCTAGAGGGGTCAGGAGCTCCAAAAGGAGACCAACAGAGCCAAAACAAAACAACAACAACAAAAAACTGAGCCTGGGGGCCCTGAACAGAATGATACCCCAAGCAAGGACAATGCATGGAGAGGACCTAAAACCCCGGCTCAGATGTATCCCATAGACTCAGTCTCCAAGTGAGGTCCCTAGTAAGGGGAACAGGGGCTGTAATCTGGCATGAACTCAGTGGCAGGCTCTCTAATCACCTACCCCTATGGGGTGCAGCCATGCCAGGCCACAGAGGAAGATGATGCAACCAGGCCTGATGAGACCTGATAGGCTAGAGTCAGATAGAAAGGGAGGAAGACCACCCCTATCAGTGGACTGGGGGAGAAGCAGAGGGGAAGAAGAGGAAGGGAGAGTGGGATTGGGAGGAGACAAGGGACAGGTGTCACAGCCAGGATAGAAATTAAATAAATTGTAATAAATGATAATTTAAAAAAGGAAAAGCAAAAGAAATTCTGTATTATGTAGAAAACTAGTATATCCCAGAGATTTACACTGACAAATAAAGGAGATATTGTGTGTATTGATTTGCCACATGCCCTTTATGCAAAAATGATTCAGTATATCAGTAGTTAAGTATGCATTATCCCAGTGGTATCTTTTACATTTCTAGATGTCCTTTAAAGGACAAATCATATATTTTCCCAAGTCATTTCACTATGCCTCAAATTATGAGCATAATTTTTTTTCAATGTATATTACAGAGAATAAAAGAAACCATAGCGGCAATGTTGCTTGAGGAGAGGCACAGTATGGAGAATAAGAAGGGACAGTAGAACAAATGACATCGCCATTTTATTGAATAAATATTTACTAAGTATTAAACTATAAATCAGACACAATGAGAAATGCTAAGGAGATAACGTGGAATGAGACAATTCAGTAAATTCAGTTCTAGGAACTACATGGAAGTTGCCAATGGGAGAGAAAAAAAAAAGCACAGTGATTTACAAGCCAAAAGAAGACTCCAGGATGTTCCCTTTATGTTATAACGCCATTCATAAGTGAGAGTTAGGTAGATTAAACAGAGTTTGTGGGTCTAGAAAGATATTCAGGATGGGCACACATGTCTGATTGCATCCCAATAGAATCAAGTAAAGCCTCCTGTTGTCAGGAAAAGGGGTAGAGTGGGAAGGTATGGCTAGTCCTCAGGAGTTAAGTGAGGTTTGTCATAGGCATTGCAGAAAACAAGCCAAGAAGCTAAGTGGAGAATGAACGGTGTCCAAGGCACAAGTGCAGCCCAGTGGAGGACAGAGACTACTGCTCTCCAGGGCCAGCTGTTATTCCTACAACGACACTCAAATTGCCCACAGTAGGCTAAGGGTTTGTGCCAGGGGAGTGTCTGAGCCAGATGGTTGCACTATGGACAAGAATTGAGGCTTTGAATACTGCCTGCTGCACTGGAATGTGATGGCCAGGTCAAGGAAATATAAGAAGCGCTGTGGATAAGTGTTCCTCTCCCTGCACCGATGCTATAGAAACAAGTTTTGGGGAACCGGTGGGCTTAATGAAGGAAACACAAACATGCCATCAAACAGTGCTATGATGCCAGTGTTGCAAGGGCCATTATTGCAACATTTACATACACAGAATTCTGTTTCAATGAATGTTTTCCCATTCAAATGAAAATGCCTAATCTGGCTGTCCTTACACTCTTTTTGAGTTATAAATAAACCACCACTACCATACTCATTTTGTGGGATATAGAAAAATTAAGCTTTTACATTTTTTGTGTGTGTTTTTAAACTTGCCTAAATTCCTAAAGTATGTTTGTGGTGGATTTTAGGACTAGAGCATTATCTATTATTCTTTTGATGATTGCTTCTTGAGCAAAACTCAGAAACAAAGAAAATTCATAAAGAACAACTTCAGTACTTGCTAAATTATCCATACGTTTAAAGAAGCTCTCTTATTTGATCCAGAAACTACAGGTTCAAGACTCATTTACTGTGGTTAGTGAGAAAAATGTGTTCAGAAACCGTTTATCTTGAGGGGATGTGAAGTTTTGTGCCTTTTTTTTTTTTTTTGTTGAGACACTGAATTTTCTTTAAAGTATATCTTCATAACATAAATGTTTTTTTTATTATTATTTAGTCGCTGGAAATTGTAAAGAATGACTCTAAAGCCTAGTAGGTTGGAATGTTCTTGTTTTTACTTGAGTACTTTAATTTAATCTCAAGAAAGCTAACTCTAGATATTTTAACAATTATAATCCTATAAGCAGAGTAAAGGGGGTTGGTTCCAGTGCCCAAAAATAAATTAATAGTGTTATATGCAAACACTTAGGAAACAAAAGCAAAAAAGGCCCCAGGCTATAAGATAAATGGAAAACAATTTCCCTTTGAGCTTCTAATTTTAAATTAAAATTGAGGTCACAAGAACTGGTAGGAGTCAAAACCAATTAATTCCTTTTATCTCAGCCTGAGAAACATATACTTCTGCTTGCTTTCATAGTACCCAATAATGATTTCTTAAATAATGTGTGTGCTCCATGGACTTAAAGAGACTAAGATTCTCCATGGATGAAATCACGCTACAGGCTTCTAAATGCAGGATAATTTAATTCTGTAGACACTTGTTCATAAAAAATGTTCTGTGAGAACCATAACAACACAGATTTCACCAACTTAATATGTGAAATCAAAATAATAATAATAAACCAACAGACACCCTCCCGTTCCATTTCACTGGTCATAAGCTTGAGGTTATTTTTCTAAAAAGGCATTATTTTTAAGTGATGATCAGAAGACTTTATAACTCATTGATCCTGAAATCTTTTCTCTCTTTTTTCAACAACAGGTTATAAAATAGTTTGTTTCTCAAACTGGCTCAATTCACATTTTAATGATTTCATTGAGAACTACAATGGTCTTTATTAAGAGCTGGCTAAATTCCTTATATTTGCATTGGATGTAAAAAATACAGATTTTCCAAAATGAGGTGCAAATAATAATTTTATTTAACTTAAAAATACAATATCCTTTGAATCACTGAAAGTTTTGTTTTACCATCTCTTTCTTATTTACATGTAAATTTTTATTTAAAAAATTATTATCATCATTTATTGAACTTTATTCAATTTATATCCTGGCTGTGCCTCCACCCTCATCTCCTCCCAATCCCACCCTCCCTCCTTCCCTCTTCTTCCCCTATGCTCTTCCCCTAGTCCACTGATAGTGAGGTCCTCCTCCCCTTCTATTTGACCCAAGCCTATCAAGTCTCATCAGGACTGGATGCATAGTCTTCCTCTGTGGCCAGGCAAGGCTGCACCACCCCCACCCCTCCAGGGGGAAGGTGATTAGAGAACATGTCACTAAGTTCATGCCAGAGAAAACCCCTACTCCCCTTATTAGGGACCCCAGTTGGAGACTGAGCCCATGGGCAACATCTGAGCCAGGATTTTAAGTCCTCTCCATGCATTGTCTTTGGTTGAGGTATCAGTCTCTGCAGGGCTCCCAGGGCTCAGTTTTATTGGCTCTGTTGCTCTCCTTGCAGAGCTCCTGTTCCCTCCATGTCTTTATATCTACCCCTTCTTTCTATTTTTAATTAAATTTTTATTTTTTTAATTACAGTATATTAACTTTGTATCCCTGCTGTATCACGCTCCCTCATTCCCTCCCAATCCCACCTTCCCTCCCTAATCTCCTCCCTGCCCCTTTCCAAGTCCATTAATAGGGGAGGTTCTCCTCCCCTTCCGTCTGACCATAGCTTATCAGGTTTCTTCAGGGCTGGCTGCAATGTCCTCCTCTGTGGCCTAGAAAGGCTGCTCCTCCCTTGGGGAGGCGGGAAGGTCAAAGAGACAGCCATTGAGTTCATGTCAGAAATAGACCCTGTTCCCTTTACTAGGGTACCCAATTGGATACTGAGTTACTAACATTGGCTACATCAGAGCCAATGTTAGTATGTATACCCTAGCCAATGTTCTAGGATATATCCATACATGGTCCTTGGTTAGAGATACAGTCTCAGGAGTTCCACAAGGACCAAATATATCTGGGTACAGGGGTTCCCCTTCTTTCATAAGATTATCTGCACTCTGCCCAATGTTTGGCTATGAGCCTCAGCATCTGCTTCTAAACCTTGATCAGCAGAGTCTTTTAGAGGGCCTCTGTAGTAGACTCCTGTCCTGTTTTCTGTCTTCTGCTTTTGATGTCTATAGCGTTTTTCCTTCTGAATGAAGATTGAGCATCTTCCCTATGGTCCTCCTTGTTGATTAGCTTCTTTAAGAGTATAGATTTTAGTATGTTTATCCTATATTATATGGCTAATGTCTACTTATGAGTGACTATATTCTATGTGTGTCTTTTTGCTTCTGGGTTATCTCACTCAAGATGATCTTTTCTAGTTCCATCCATTTGCCAGCAAATTGCATGATTTCCTTGTTTTTAATTGCTGAGTAATATTCCATTGTGTAAATATACCACGGTTTCTGTACCTATTCCTCTGTTTGAGAGACATCTATGTTGTTTTCTGTTTATTACAAGTAGAACTGCTGCAAACATGGTTGAGCAAATGTCCTTGTTGTGTACTTGAGCATATTTTGGATATATGCCTAGGAGTGGTATAGCAGGATCTTGAGATAACACTATTCCCAATTTTCTGAGAATGTGCCAGATTGATTTCCAAAGTGGTTGTGCAAGTTTACACTTCCACCAGCAATGGATAAGGGTTCCCCTTTCTCCACATTCTCTCCAGTATGTGTTGTCATTTGTGTTTTTTATTATTAGGCATTTGATGCATGTGAGGTAAAATCTCAGTGTTGTTTTGATTTGCATTTCCCTGATGACTAAGGACTTTGAACATTTTTTTAAGTGTTTCTATACCATCTCTTTTTAAAACTTACAGGCTGAAATGGGTCTTCCTAATCTCATTCTAGTGCTGACGGTGATAACAGTCCCCTGTGTAAAAAGCCCCTATTACACAGAGTTCATATTTCATTTCCAAGCCTTAAACAGCGGGATTATGGTTTCTATCTACCAGAAGTGCTCAGTAACTTCTACTTATTAAATAAAGCTAGCAACTGAAATATACCTTGGAGGAGACAAGGGAGGGGGCTGAAGTGGGCACACAAAGTGAATAAACTGTAATAAATAAATATATAAATAAAAAATTAATAAAACATATGGATTACTTATTCCTAAATTATGTTCACTCACTTCATTTTGTCTCCTTTAAAATTAGCCTTCTTAGAACATTAATTATCTGAAATATTAATATATTTCTTCAAATAGTTTCCAATTCTAATTTTCTTTTATTTTCCTCTGGCATGCGTGCTTCAGTTCGTGCATGCATGCTTGTGTGTGTGTGTGTGTGTGTGTGTGTGTGTGTGTGTGTATTTGTGTTCTCAAATGTCCAAGTCAGGTGTCTTCCTCTATAGTTCTTTATCTTATTTATTGAGATAATTAACCCAAAGCTCATTATTTCAGCTTCAATGGCTGGCAAGAGAGCCCCAAGAATTCACATGTCTCTGCCCCCCAGTGATGGGGTTACAAATACAGGTTGCATTACTAGATTTTATGTGACTGTGGGAATCCCAGCTAGGGTCCTCAGGTATGTGAAACAGGGCCTTTAACCCTTGCAGACATCTGCCAGCTGCCTTCTTGTTTGTCAATTTTTTTTCCTGTTGTTTTGAGATTATGTCTCATTAAGCTCATTTGAACACACAACTGGGGAGCTGAGGATGAACCTCAAATCCCTGATATTCCTGCTTTTTCTTCCCAGATACTGGAAATACAGGTATAACTCACAAGGCCTGACTTGCCTCTCCCTAATCTTAACAATCTCCCATACTTATTACTCTACGAGATCCGATTATTTCACTACAATATCCTTTCGAATGCCATTTTTATGCTTTCTGGCAGTCAGACTGCTTTTCATTTTTGAGAATGAAAAGGCTGTTACCTCAATCTATGTGTCTCTAAAATTCAGGTCCTGCCTTCTTTTAGTTCAAGACTCACTGTTATTCTTATAAAGTTTATTACAGGTAAATAGATCACAGGACAGGAGATATTGTTCCTGTCTATAAATTACGCTTTTTTTTTTTAATCATCTTAGCATCATTTCCTTCCTCTCTTGGGTATAACTCAGCTCACTCATAGTTAAGCCCTTGCTCAAGCATTGCTTCACCCTGTCTGATTAGATGCTCTCCTATGCATTCTCACTGCATCCTATGAATATTCATTCTATCAGTCAGTAATCTACGCTGAAATTCATTTTCTGCATGGCAACTAAGTTTCCTTTTTAATGCAAACTCAATGCTCATTAAAAATAATCTAGACTTGTCTCCTGCGTTCAACAGCCTTGTAGTCCTTCCCTGAGCTTATGCAGTCAGTCTTCAGCCTTCTAACATGGAAAAAACTGCACAATTAAAAATTCTTCACGCAGTATCCTTATTCAATATTACACCAACAAATGTATGGACTCAAAGATTTAGACTATTGAAAACAGTATTCACCTTCCATTGCTTTTCTAGACATACTGAAGGACCATAAATTGCTTTGAATTTAAACTTCATAAAGAAGAAAGCATGTTGCAATGCCTCATTCCTTCTGATTCCCAAAATACAGACTTTCTACCCCAGCTGATAAGAGATATGAGAGAGCACTTTGTAGATTGCCTCAACAATAGTAGAACAATACTAGTATTGTTCTATATGCTTCATTATTATTGAAGATATATAAGAACATATTATATATCTTCAATAATAATATATATAATATATAATATAAATATAGTAATAATATATTACATTATATAATTTTATAATATATAATATATTCTTCAATAATATTGAGGAACAATACTACTTTTAAATTTTGCCTTCTTCTAAGGGTATTCATCTTTAGTACAAAGATCTAGGTGGACAGCACAAATCCATCACTCAGGATGCAGGAAGATTGCCAAAAGTCGAGTGTGAGACCCTGTCACTTGGGAAAAGTCTGAAGAGCCACCCTCTTGCCAGTTTTTGATGTGAATCAGTGGTGTTGTCACAGTCCCTGGGTCATCTCCTAGAAGCTCTTTCTCTTCACACTTACCTTTCACTCACCTCATTCACTTCTACAGGAACCATTTTGAAGACCCTGTGAAACAGCCTCCAGACTAGAGCCTGTCTCTGGTTCTGCTTCACAGCACACCTATGTACAATAACGGCAACAAGTGGTTCTGAATGGATTTCTAAATGTTGACAAATACCCTGTGGGTACATCAGTATTGTGATTTGGTCTGTATTCTTATTAAATAATTGTCTAAGTCATTAGAAGATATTCTTTCCACATATTCTTTCCACAGCAGTTTATTAATAGCTAGCTTGAAATGTTATACTTTCATATATGCTGATGTTATAGATTTTATGTTTTAAAAATATCATTTATGTCTGAGTCAGGGTTTCTATTACTGTGACAGAACACCCCTACCAAAAGGCAAATTGAGGAGGAAAGGTTTTATTTGGCTTACACTTCCAGGTCATCATCCAGCATTAGAAGAATTCAGGACAGGAACTCAACCAGGACTGGAACTTGGAGGCAGGGGCTGATGCAGAAGGCATAGAGGGGTGATGCTTACTGACTTGCTTCCCATGGTTTGCTGAGCCTGCTTTCTTATAGAACCCAGGACCACCAGGCCAGAGATGGCACAACCCACCATGGACTGGGTGTGCCCCCATTGATCAACTGAGAAACAGCTGGATCTTATGTAGGCATTTTCTCAACTGAGGAAACTTCCTTTCTGGTTACTCTAACTTGTGCCAAGTTGACACACAAAACCAGCCAATACAGTAAATTACTGTATTATGTTCTTAAAGGGAGTACGTTGTTATAAAGAGTCCCATTGTCTTCCTTGCAAGAAGAAAGGTGGATGTTCTTGTATACTGACACATTATAGCTATTTTTAAAAACCAGAAATTGTATTTTTTTTAAGTGCATCCTTATAAGGCTGGTCACAGAAAAAGTACAATTAGCTTGGTCTAAGAAGTAATATCCTTAAAGAAAGACATGCTTCTCATTAGAATAAAAATAATTATCCCATTGATATTTGCAGTTGTTTTTAGCAAGCTAGCTCAAACTTAACCCTTATAATTTTTCCTTATAACTTAATTTTGCATATTCTGTAGTTCAGCAATTAAAATTAAGCAGAGACCTTCTTCTGAGGGAGCAAACACTCTGCTTTGTAGTTCATTAGAAACTGTCTAACAGGGAAACACAGGTTTCCCATGTGGCCCTTCAGCTTCTCAAAGTTAACTGTGAGCATAAAGCATTGGAAGGATTTCATTAAAATTCAGTTTATAATTCAAGAGTTCTAAGCTGACAGTGAAGGTTCCACATTTGTATTAAGTATCAAGGTGTTACTGATGTGCTGGTCCACAGGTCATGGTATAAGTGGCAAGGTTTAGGGGAAAATGAGAACATATGGGCCAAGCTCAGCATCTAAGCAAATGGCTTAGATAAGAAATTACCTATGATGTAGTGCTCAGTATGTGTATGTATTTTGAAGACATAGATTTCATCTTTATGAAGGATAAAAGTCACATACACATGCAAAATATAGCACAAGATTTGAAGAAGTCACTTAGCTGCTTAACTACTGTACTTATAAAATGAACACATCATAGAAAGCCTAGTCAGCTGTAATGAGTACTTGTGGTAGGAAATAAAAATTGCTTCTGTAATGTATACCATAAAAATGTTATGTATTTTTATAAATATGGACCACATATGGCAATAAAAGTCCTGAATGGGCTACTTCCTTACTACAAGAACTAAATTTTAGATTGTAATTTAGATACAAAATTCATGTGCTTCATGTCACACACATAATTTGTGAATTTGTGATTTGCTCAGTTTGTCACCACTCTCCTGACCCATGTGCTCACTATGGATTGACCATCTGCTTCATATCAGATGTGATTTTGTTTGTTTTCCTTTTTTTTCTTTTACTTTTTAATTTTTCTTTATTAATATCATTATTATTATTATTGTTACTACAATTTATTCACTTTGTGTTCTGGATATAGCCCCTTCCCTCATCTTCTCCTAGTCCCACTCTCCCTCCCTCCCTGCCCACAATGTCCCTCCCTTAGTCCACTGATAGTAAAAGTTCTTCTCCCCTACTATCTGACCATAGCCTATCAGATCTCATCAGGATTGTTGGTATAAAGTTCTTTGGAATGTATACAATTTACCCTTGTTCATTTAAATGCTGATTTCTCTCCCCCACTATCTGGTTTCAATCAGGACACTGCATTGTGATGATTATTCTAACCATCACCTGTCTCAAGTTTGCATAAACATGCCAACATTTGTTCTCTGAATTGTCAGTTAAAACAACCAGCCCCCTTGCTGAGTAATGGAGAGAACAGGGTAGAGCATCCTGGTCCTAGTCCAAATGGGAGGAAAAGAAAGGAAGCAGGAGAGAGGACAGGAGGAGAATCTGGAAGAGAGGTCTTGGAACCATGTGGAGAAATGAACTTGATGTAAAATATCACTAAAACAAGTATAATGGGTGAAACTGAATGGCAGGAAATTATGTGGGCTTGGAGGTTTAGGATGGAGTAACTATTGCCCAGCATTGTGCTCTAGGTTAATTAATTAAATCCTAGGCTCTGTATGGTGATTTGGTTATACAGCTGTTTAAGAATAACTGCTGCTTAACTAAAAGATATATCAATAGTAAATATTAACCAACAACACTGGATGCTCTTTCTCTGTGGCCTGGTAAGGTCGCATCGCCAGGGTGAGATGATCAAAGAGCAGGCAACTGAGTTCATGCCAGTGACTGCCCCTGCTCCCCTTCCTATGGAAACCAACACGAAGATGGAGCTGCCCATGGGATACATTTGAGCAGGGGGTCTAGGTTCTCTCTATTAATGGTCCTTGGTTGATAGTAGCTCCACAAGGACCAAATATATCTGGGCACAGGGGTCTTGCTGAGACTGTTTCTCCAACCAAGGACCAAGGACCAAGGACCATGTATGTATTTAACGTAGAACCACTGCTTGGATTGTAGCCCGTGGTAGCTCAGTAACCAAGTGGGTTACCCTACTAAGGGGAACAGGGACTATTTCTGACATGAACTCAATGGTGGGCTCTTTGACCCCCCCCCCCAATAAGGGAGGAGCAGCCCTGCTAGGCCACAGAGGAGAGCTTTGCAGCCAGTCCTGAAGATTCCTGATAAAGTAAGGTCAGATGAAAGGGGAGGAGGTCCTCCCCTATTAGTAGACTTGAAAATGGGCAGGGAGGAGGTTAGGCAGAGAAGGTGGGATTGGGAGGGAATGAGGAAGTGGGAAAAAGAGAAAAAAAAAGAAAAGGTATTTTTATTTCATCACAGGCTCAGTAGTAAAAACAAAACAAAACAAACAAACAAACAAAAAAAAACCCACATGCTTTTCTATACCTATGAATATCATTTTGTTTCTTAAAGGAATCTGTGCCTTCAGGTCTCTGAACACACACATACACATACAAGGGGTCAGGCAGAAACAGAGAGACTGAGACATAGAAAGACAAAGCACACAATATGCACACATGCACTACACAAGTCTGATGAATGGTATCTGTGAAAATGAACAATAAAGACATCCTAAAAATCTGTTTGCTCATTCCAATGAAACCATTGCTGCTATACTGGAGTCCTCCTGCATATATACAACAGCATGATAATAGAAATGAAACCTATTTAAAGCACAAAATTGAGTCAATATTTATTGGGAAATGGCATTCTGTATCTCATTACTTGTCCCTCACAGCCAAGTTTAAGGTAGGGCCTTTGTAAAGCCCAGAGATGAAGCTCTGCTAAAAAGATAATATACATCTCTTACTCTGGCTATAAAACCACTGAAAGAACAGGTTTCATAAAACTTGCATTATTCCTGGAATCTCACATCTGAAGAAGGAAAACCTTGAAGGTTGACCCAGCCAGTAGGCATTAAGTTTTCTCCTGGAAAGAGGTTCACAGCTTCTTAAATGACTTTCTAGAGGAGACAGTGATTGTCACTGGCAGACAGCACATTTCTTGGCCAGGACTGCTTAGATAGGTATTAGTATGAACCACTGCTTAACCTCACTTCAGGACCCTGAAGACGGACATGGTGGGTGGCACCACTGATCTCTTTGTCGCTTTCTTCCCAATATGTTCACATTGAATAAATCCTCCTTTGTCTGTCTTTCACTCTTCATTTTCCTCTTTCAATTGGATTACCAGAATGGCTAGTAAAACCTGGCTAGGGGCTGAGATTTTATGGTGATTGACACTACTCTCCCATTAAAAAAAAAAAAAAAAAAAAAAAAAAAAGAGAGAGAGAAAGAAACAATATTGCTACACATTCTGCCTTATTTACAAGAGCAAGACACTCCTCTTTTTTTTTTTTTTTTTGTCTGCAAAAACAGAAGCTTTCTTAATAGCTCTCAAACATGGATATGCAAAAAAGCATCATCTGGAGTCCTAGATTCCAGTACTTAGGAGTTGTATCTTAAATGTATGAAGTTTGATTTTTATTGCCATACCCAGGCGCTTGGACAATCTTTTTATGTCCTGAGACTGGCAAGTACTTTATGGAACCTCCGAACGTAGGTTCAATATCCGCCTGGTCCATTTTAATCAGGTGACCTCCCTTTCTGTTTCACAAAGGAGCAGAAACTTGAACTGGGCACATATTCAATTTATCACCACTATCCTGACCCATGTGCTCACTACTGACCATCTGCTTCATAACAGATGTGTTTTTGTTTGGTTGGTTTTGGTTTTGTTTTGTTTTGTTTTTCCCCCTTTTTTGGTCATACTCTGTCTTCACCTTCCACTACAACTAAGGTTAGTCTTTCTCCCTTTGTACTGATGTCATCTCTAGTCTCATCTCTCTACTGTAAACTTCTTGAAAACACTGCCACGTCTTTATCATCTGGTTGCAATTCTTTATGTGATTAAAATTTTAAAATCATTTTAAAATTATTTTTTGAATCATTTTAAAATCATAAAATGTTTTTCAATTTTTAGGAAGGTTACATTTTGCTTATTTTTTAATTTAATTTAATTATTATAATTTATTCACTTTGTATCCCAGCTGCAGTCCCCTCCCTTGTCTCCTCCCAGTGGTACCCACCCTCCCTCATCCCACCCTTCCCTAATCCCAATAGGGTAGGAATTCTTCCTCTTCTATTTGACCCTAGCTTATCAGATCTCACCAAGGCTTGCTGTATCATCTTCTTCTGTGGCCTGGCAAGGTTACAATCCCCCAGTGGGAGGTGGTCAAAGAGCCAGCCACTGAATTCAGGTCAGAAACAGCCCCTGATCCCCTTACTAGAGAACCCACTTGAAAACTGAATAGCCAATGGGCTTCCTTTAAACAGGGGGGTCTAGGTCCTCTCCATGTATGGTCCTTGGTTGGAGTATCAGTCTCTGCAAGAACCTCTGGGTCCAGATATTTTGGCTCTCTTGTTCTCCTTGTGGAGTTCCTGTCCCCTCCAGGTCTTTCTATCTCCCTCTTCTTCCATAAGGATTCCGACACTCTTATAAGCATGTATTACCCATATAATACAGGATAAACGTATTAAAATCTATAGTCCTAAAGAAGCTAAACAACAAGGAAGACCCTGGGAGTATGTTTAATTCTCATTCAGAAGGGCAAAGAGGATACATATTGGAAGTGGGAGAAGACAAGGAACAGGACAGGAGCCTTCTACAAGGGACTTCTGAAAGACTCTACCCATCAAGGTATCAAAGGAGATACTGAGACTCATAGTCAAACTTCGCTTATTTGGTTTTTGAGACAGTTGCAAGTATCTCAGTCTGGCCTTGAATTTGAGATGTATCCAAGGATGACCTTGGATTCCTCCTGGTAGTTCTGTCTATATACCTAGTAGCCCTTTCTCCACTTACAGATTGCTGGGATTTTAGGCATGCACCACTGTGACCAGCTTATGTGATAACGCAGATGAAACCCACATCCTAATGCATGCTTAGCAAGCAAGCATTCTATCAGATGAGCTATGCCCCAGCCCCTCTCTCATTTTTTTAATGCAAAAGTCAAAACTTTGTGTCAGATTTCTCCTCCAACCAAAATGAATGACATTTTCTCCCACCCATGTCTCAGTGTGACTTCTATCCTTAATAAACAATAGAATCTAAAAGCCACAAACGTCACACTATATCTGAAACCTCACTATTCAAGTTTCTTTTTAACTCTCTCTACAACACTACACCGTCCTTGAATTTCTTCCTTCATAGTTATGTTGTAGGTCTCTTGTCCCTTAGGTGTTGATATTCCTTAAGTTTGGTCGAGGGACTTATGTTTTCTCATAGTATGTAATACATGGCTCTGAAGCGCACATGAACAACACCCTGTTCTAAGATAATGCTTCATGCTATGTTAAATCTATCTTGATGTATGGATTCATACAACCTACTCTATGAGCCACTGGCTTCCGAATTTAATATGTCCAAAAATGAAGTCATAATCTTCCCAGTAGAACTTTATTACCACCTGGTGCTCCTAAGAGCAATGGATGCTGCCATGAGTCAACGCAGTCCCAGAAATGTAAATGTATTCCTGCTCCTCTTCCCTTCCGACATCAAACCTTAATCCTCTTTCCCCATTATATCCTATGATATCATCCTGAGACCCGTAGTCTGCCTGCTGCTATCTAATACCATGATGATTAGCCCCACAGTCCCAGTCCTTTCTCTTCATATTTGTTCTCTTTGCCCCAATCTACGTTCAAGAGGCATGGATAGAAAACTGCAAGAGGCCAACTGTAAAATGTTATTTTCCTCAACAGCACCCTTCAAAGGTCCGTTGAAATAAAATTTAAATGCAGTGGTTCTTTAAAAACACCTCTTTATAGACTACCCATTACTCTACATTTAGATTCATCTCGGTTTCTCCTTCAAATGTAGCACTTGAGTTGTTAAGTTTCCTTGAATTTATGATTCTGAAAAGGAACTATAGTGTGGCACTCGTATTTTATGGTTGTTTGTTTCTTTGTTTTGTTTTGTTTTTCCTTTACAGCCACCTGCCCTTCCTGGGTACTGCCTCCGTCCTTGTTCAGGATTCTGTCTAAAAGCGACTGCTCTGATTTTGGATGCAGCCTAACTTTGAAAGTGGCTCTGTCCTTTTTGTGTGGACTAAGGAGAGGCATTTGATTGACCTTACTGATTGCAGTCATTTCTGTTTAAAGATAACAGAAATGTAGTCTGTCACAGAACTTTGTGAACATTAAATGAAATGATGCTTGCAAAAAGGTTGTCCCAGTTCTTGGTATATAATATTAATAACTGTTATTGTACATATGCTCCTGGAATGGCTAAAAACATTTTGGGTCACTGTCCTAACTGTTCTCATCACCATGCCCCCAGTACTACCCTCATCATTGGCCTCAATGTATGCAACCTCTATATTTTATTTTTTTTATCGTTCTGTGCCTTGAACATAATGAAGTGCTTTATGTTCAAGATGATATCTGTTTTATTTACTACTGCATGCCTGACATCTAGCACAGGGATGACTCTTTAACAGCACCAGTTAACACTGCAATAAAAGGAAAGAGCTTCAGGATTTAAAGGAATCATTTCCAACTGCACTAGGGTCGCATTTTTCAAAGCACCACATTGCACAGTATGTATGCACATGTAGTTGCCTGTAAGTTAAATATGCCAGGAAAAAAAATAATATTAAATGTAGTTTATTTTCTATATGAGATGAGTCTGAAATTTCAGATGAAAATTTGTGTCACAAACATTTTTATTAAATGTAAAGTGTAAGTAAATTCATAAATAAATATTGTTAGGGGTGTGCAGAGATGACAGAATAGTTAAAGTCACGGGTAGCTTTTCCAGAGGACCAGAGTTCAATTGCCTCACACACACAGTGACGCACAACTGTCTATACCTCCAAAGATTCTGATGCCATTTTCTGGCTGCTGTGAGTACAACACAGTACACATATTGCAAAGACATGCACGCAGGAAAAACACCCACATGCACTAAAAAACAAATAAATAAAAGGTTTTTAAAGAGAGCCCCCAAATATATCATTAGACAGGAAGGAGGCATATATACAAAACTCACAGATTTCAATCTGAAAGAATTGTTATGTTTGGAAATATTGAAGATATTTCCTCAATGAACTACACTGAACACTTTATTTAATAACTGTTATGTAACAGCTACAAAATTCTATAAATGTTACTACATTTGTATGACAAAACAATAGAAATTTTATTTTAAAATCAACCCTCATCATAAGGTAGAGCCTCTTCCCTAGCCCTCTCCTGCAAAGCAGCTTCCAGTGAGCAGAAAGATCCTGGCTTCTTCTGAACCTCGAGGACTGGTGCAAACTGAATTAAGTGGCGAAAGGTTTAGGTGAGGAACTCTCCACATTGAAATACTGTGAAGGTTAAAGGTTTGAAAACAATATTGTTTGTCCTTTTCTATAAGAAAGTACAGAGCAATATGTACCTAACCAGCAAATGGATGCTTTAAGGAAGAAAATAAGGTACATGTCTTTTAGAAGGCAATTTGGAAAAATATTTGTATAGTTTGACCCAGTAATCCTTCTTCTAGAAATTCACCTTAAGAAATATTTTGAAAGAATAAAAAAAGCCATGCCTATTACAGTGTTTCTCGAAATAAATATATATAAAGAACCACCAAGATTTCAGCTGTGGAAGAATTTAGTACATTATGTTGGGTATGTGCAACCCATGAAAACAAAATCCTAACAACAATGCAGGCATTCATCCTGCCAACTTACAATAACAAATGTGCACCTGTTTTGTATTGATTTCTATTATAGGTTGATTATGCATGTATATCAATAATGAGTGAACAGAAATGCCAATAAGTGATTAATACGTCATTAAGCTTTCATAAGATTAAATACCATTAATAAATTCTGTAAAATATGTATATCTGTTATGTACATATTAAAAAATTTCAATACTAGATTTATGTTATGTTCTTAAAATGTTATTTCTAAATCTGGCTTTTCTTAGCTTTTAAAAACTACTACTCATACTTTATATAGTATAAAAGCTGAAATGATGTCTTTATAGTTTTTTTGTTTTATGAAAAGGTCTCACATATCCTTAGGCTGGCCTCAAATTTGTTATATAGCTGAGGATAACCTTGGATTTCTAGGCATTCTGGCTCTACCTTTTGAGCAGGGGGGTTATTGCCATGTACTTCCTTAACCGGTTCATATAGTGATGAGATCAAACTCAGTGCTAGATTCACATAGGAAAAACTCTACCAATTGGCTCTGGTACCAGCTATTGTTTTCATGTTTCCTATGAAACCACCATAGTCTGTCTTCCTCAAATGCCCAATGCTTTAGTTATAATTACTCACTGATTTCTGTGTCAGGAAGTTTGACTTCAGTTATTAAGTTCTTAAGTCATAGTCTACATAGGTTAAAAAATACTTTTTACTTGTTGATTCTGTAACAATTGAAGAAATGGATGGTGTTAGGTAAATAAATAAATAAATAAATAAATAAATAAATAAATAAGAAAAATGAAGTGATCATGTTGTTTCTTTCTTTTAATCATTGTTATGCCCATATTAGCTGAAGCAACTTTAAATGAGTCCGCTGGTGACTAAGAAAACTAAATTCAAGGATACGTGACTCTGACTCTATATCCCAGCTCCTGCCAAACTAATGTGAATAACAGGAAGCAAGTCAATGAACATCCATGAGCTTCACACACATCACTCAGGCAGGTTTTTAAGCATAACATCTAGCCTGGTGGTAAACACTGCTTGTGTGTGCAAGTGGGGATCATTTAAAACAACTCTTAACAGGTACGCATGTAATGCTTACTACTTGTGTAGTCCTCGCATACCTACCTATCATTTCTAAATCTGGGATTTACACCTTTTTGGATATAACATGCTCTAAATGCTGGGGAAAATAAGGTTTACTTTGTTTATAAAAGAGGGAGTGTTCATAATTCTGCATCTAGTACTTTTAATATTGAGGGTGTCATTTACTTCCCAATCAGTCTCTTCAAAAATTAAATGTAATGAGTGACTATAGTACATTTTTTTTTTATTTTGGAAGGGATGAGAAATAGAATAGATTTCAGAACAAAAGCTGGATTGTTTATGTCCTAAATATAATGCAGTGTGGCATGGGATTCAAGAGGGTAGGTGGTTAACAAATAACGCTTTTCAAAAGGTGGTGGCACAGAAAATGTTTCTTCAGGGAAAATGAAGTTTAACTTATACCATGTAAACTTCACAGGCCAGATGTTACAAACTGTCATTATCTGTTACATATTTGATGATCTCTGACACTAGAGTGCTGATAAATTTTCAGGACATTGTAAAAAAAAAAAAATGCCACAGTGTAGAAAGCAGAGACTGTGGTCATCACAAAAAACAATTAACCTCCAAAATTCAATGGTCCCTGAAGACAGGAGCAACTCAGGCTTTAGATATAATCATGCCCTCACCAAGGTGATTTTATGTCAAGAAAAATATCCACACCTATTGTTGTCTTCCAGGGAGCACAGGTTTCAGCTGAGGCAGTGTGTGAAATATTCAAGAATACTGTGGGAAGGTGTTAAATTAGAAGAGATAAAAATAGACACACCTTATGCAAAACAGAATCTGAGAGAGGATGGCCAGACACAAAATTTCATTCAATATATTCATTCAAAATCTTCCAGCTTAAAAATTCTCAATGAAGAGTCTTTCAGACTGTCTGTGTTAGGGTCCTGTCCTATTCCCTGTCTTCTCTTGCTTTGGGCAGAGTGCAGGGAATCTTAGAAAAGAAGGGGGAGATAGAAAGTCCTGGAAGGAACAGGAGCTCCAAAAGGAGACTAACAGAGCCACAAGAACTGAGCCCTGGGGACCCTGCAGAGACTGATACCTCAACCAAGGACAAGCATGAAGAGGACCTAAAACCCCGGCTCAGATATAGCCCTTAGACTCAGCATCCAAGTGGGGTCCTTAATAAGGAGAGCAGGGACTTTCTCTGGCATGAACACAGTGGCCTGCTCTCAGATCTCAGCCCTCTGGGGGATGCAGCCTTGTCAGGCCACAGAGAAAAAGAATGCAACCAGTCCTTATGAGACCTGGAAGGCTAGGGTGAAATAGAAGGGGAAGAGGACCTCCTCTTTCAGTGGACTAGGAGAGGGGCATAAGGGGAGGAGGATGGGTTTGGGAGGAGACCACAGCAAGCATACAAACTGAGCAAATTGTAATAAATGGTAATAACAAAAAAGGAAAAAAAAATTAAAATTCTGAATGAACAAACTAAGAGGAAGCAATGTAAGCTGAAATGTTTTGTAGGGGGAACGTTGCTTAGGGAAAAAGGCTTCTTGAAACATAGATCCTTATCAAGCATTTGATCTTTTTCACAGTGATGTTATACCTTCAATGACTTTGATCCTCTGGCCTCAAAGACTCCTGAAGTATACATATAGTCCTAAGGGTATAGCAAAACTTACAGAAAAGGATAAAAAAGACTGCGACTAGAAGCAATAACTAAGTATGACTGGAATATACATGAAATCTAAGTGCTCTACTGAACACAGAAGAAGGACCGGACTTTGTTGATTTCTAGGATTGAAATGATCATCAGAATTAAGTCCACTCATATTGTCATGAGTCAAGAAATAGTTACACCAGTTGAAGCTATCTGGTGCCCCAGAAACCAGTATTAGTAGATCCATGGTTGTATGCAAACTAAACAACCTTAAGTGACTGACAATTCCTATGTACTTACAGGAGGCCTATGTACTTAGAAGAGGCTAAGCCTCCTAAGTATGGCATTTTCTTATTTCGACGCACAAAACTATTCTGTTCAATCTGTTAATATATACACATTTTATAAGAGATAAAGATGCACTGGTTGCATATAGGTTGAATGTCTCACCAAGACCACAAAATGACTAGAATTCCAAACAAGGAATCAAGTCAAAACAATACCTGCAAAATTCTAACTCTACACACACACACACACACACACCCTCAAACACACACACACACACACACACACACACACACACACACACAGAGAGAGAGAGAGAGAGAGACAGAGACAGAGAGACAGAGACAGAGAGACAGAAACAGAGATAGAGAAAATAAAATACCTTATTTTCTCTGGTACACTTCAGTTTCAGCAAAAAAAAAAGTTATTTAAAGTAATAAATGTTGGCATAAATATCAATAAACTAATTTTGTATCAATAAACTAATTTTGAAATATCATCTTTTCATAGTTGTGTTCCTTCTGAGTTCACATAATTAAGTGGTCACTAGAAGTAACTAACATAAAATATATTTTAAGCTATTTTCCAGGAACAAAGTCACTGATGATATTTGAGGAAATAATCATTGAGGGTGACAAAATTCCTAAGAAAGTTAGTTCCACTCTTAATAATTCAAAATTTCTAACACTTAAATATCTGTAGCTCTGAATTAAAATGGCCTCAGATAGCCTGCTATATCAAATACAAGCCAGTGTAAGTTACCACAAAGGAAAAATTTGGCTGCAATAGAGTTTTACATGAGGCATAGTCTCATATTTCTCTATATATATAGTCCTAAATGTTAACTGCTCTTATTACATTTTTTTTCTCCGGGAATCAATTCTCATTTTCATTACACCTATGTTCTTACACTGGCCTTGGCAAAGGGGAATGTCAACACAACAGATTCAGTGTCTGTGTGGTTACCCAATATGGGAAGGCACAATTCTGATTTTGGCATTGACGGTATTGGTGCCTGAAAGTCTGTACACAAGCACAGAACATGCTTATGTATGGAATATTCTCAGACACATACATTTATTTAATATAAATATAAAAACCATTTTGTAATCAAATTCATAAAAATAAATTTATTTCAAGCTGTAGGGGAGAGGAACAGATAATTTGTTCAAAGATGACACATCAGAAGCTCAGCTTTGCTGCAATAGAATGCAGCAGCACCAGAACCCTATGGTGACTACTACCCTAATCCAATTTTTCTCTCCTTGTTTTCTTAAGAATGAAGCTGAGTCTCAGGGAATTATTCATCAGTTGCTTACTATCCGCCATACTCTGTTGGCTGTAATTCTGTTATTTGACAACACAAAGGAATTTCACCTTAAGATTTTTTTCAAACTGATTCTATGCTATCATTCAGCTTAAAACCCCAAAGTTGATCCTGGTCACCTTTCTCGTGGTTTTCACTGGACAATATGCAATTATGTTTTCCACTTTCTTTCAAAATGCGTTGTGAATCTTCACATCTTTTCACCCTCAGGTAAAACTACATCGTCTTTCTCAAAACCACAGCAAATGCTCTCTGGCGGGATTCTGCAGCTGGTCATCCTTTGTAGTCTAGTCTCCACCAGCACCCAAAACGGCACTGCTAAGGAGCCCATTGACCCACCTCAGCTCCAGAAAGCTCCTCAGAACAGTTAGAATGGCCATCAAAGATCTCATGGTCAAATATTACTGAGATCCCTGGTCTTAACACCTATTATCTTATCCAGTTCTGTGGAATTTCTTCTTGTTCCTTTAGAATATCAGATAATACTTGGCATCTTGATGAATTGTGACACTTCAGGCTGGGATGTTCCATTCTTCTTTCCGTAACTTCGACTTTTCATAAAAATGCCTACTTGGTTTAAATAAAAATCACCTGCTATTTCCCTTTGTAAAGAGTGTGTGTGTGTGTGTGTGTGTGTGTGTGTGTGTGTGTGTGTGTGTGAGTGGAGTTGCTCCCAGAGGTCACAAACGTGGAACTCCAGAACTGGATGTGGATGCTGGTAATCAAATTAGGGTTCTCTACAAGAGAGACATTTGCTCTTAACTGTTGAATCCTCTCTCTAGCAATGATCTTCTCACCTTAATTATTGTTCTTAGGGCACTTATTATGGCATAATGTTCACTTATGTCATTGTGTACGCACATAGACATAATTTGTTGTCTTCATCACCCCCCTTTTGTCCTTTAGGAGCACAGCTGTTTGTCTCTTTTTTATGCCATTTTCTCAAAAACCTAATGAAGAGATGTGTTCTCCAGGTCCTTGTTCTCCAAATTCTGCATCATGCCTGTGGGTCCTTCACTCATTGACCCATTCTGGTCCAACAAAGCAACTCAGCCTTTCTTCTCTTCCTACTTCTGCTTTGCATTCAAATGAGAAAGGATTTATTTTGTTTTTATGTAAATCACTTGTGACCCCTGGTCTGGTCTCCATTTCCCATCAAGTTACTATGACTCTACTCACAGCTACATTTTGATTCCTCGAGGTCATCAATATCTTCTTAGACATTGAACGTATGTGTGGCTTTTGTTGTCTCCATTTTAAGACCTTTGTGGTACTCCATTGTATATACTATGTTTTTATTTCTGTATCTTTCCCATTCAGTTCCTGCCATGGACCACTTCTGTCTCATTCAAGGATGCCTGCTTTAACCCCAACTCAGAGAAATGTTACTGCTCCCTAAGAGTCTATGTGCATGTATAACACTAGTCACAACAACAGTAGCAGCAACAACAACACAAAACCTGTTTCTGAACCATGTCTGATTTCCTTGATTCGCACACTCTTAGGTCTTCGAGGAATGGGGCAAATGACTGCTGATTATTGGATTACTACCTTCAGGCACAGTACTTGGCACAAGAAGGAAGCTGAACAAAAACGTGCTGGGTAAATGATAATGACTTGGAATCACTATAAGAAATCACTCTCCCTTGCCTCCTGAACTGGAGTCTCCCCAGGCCCAAGGCATGCTCACTTGACTCTGAGTGCCTTTGAGCATTTTTATTACATGTTCAAAACCTATGTCATCTATTTTCTCATCCCCTCTCCTTTAATTTAACGCCACATGATCACTTTGCTCTGTCTTCTACATACTGAGGAATGAACTCATAGGAGACACGCATTTGGAATTTGCTGTTCCATAACTATGTTGTAAGCATTTTGTAGTTGTGTCTTTAGTAAACAGTACCTCATTTTGAAGCTGCTAAAATTATGTTGATCCATGTCCTTATTATTTATTAGACTTCAATGGTTCTTTACTGCCTTTCTTATTTCCATTTTTTTTTCTTAGAAACTTCCTTATACATTGCTGGGGATTTTACTGTTGTTGTTTTGGCTTTGGTTTTTGCTTTTTGTTTTTAGTAAAGCTAGTCATATCATAACACTTTCTGAAAAATCTGTTCAGGCCTGCCTATATATTTATAGAGAGTTCAAATTTTATTTTCCCAGCATGTCACAATGCCCAGTAAGGGCCTTAATAAGACATCATACCTGATTTTTTACTACAGGTGTTTTCCCACTTGCAGTCCACCAAGTATCAAACAATCTGACCCAGGGCTCATGCCTGTCCCCCTGCTAAAAATATCCTATTTCCAGCATACTTCTGATAGTCTTATGAAGACTCACTCAAATACCCTTTTTTCCAAAGCTTTCCTTCTCTTTACACATTTCTTATGAGATCACAGCATAAGCCTGATAAAGTGAGAGCATATCTTGTTTAGATGACAGCATTGCATAGATGTTATGAGATATGTCTGTAAGGCACATCTCAAAGATTTCTTAATAATAAGCAAATTTGCAATTTGTCTTTATAATTATTAAGTTGCTTCTCAAGGCAACATCTCACTCCCAGTGAATTAAAGATAAAATATTTTTGTTTTTAATAGAAATTTATGTATATATCAACACATGAACATGTACAATATAAATTAGGTATATTTACATCAGATTTATTTACAATTAAGCTAAGAAGTTCATCAAGAGATGCAAATCTCTAATTTAATTTTTAACTTTGTTTTTAGAATTTCATATGTGAGTACTGTTTTTTTTACATCTTTTTCAGCCTACATTTGCCTTTATCCTGCTCCTTTATTTCTTACCCACTCCCTGGCAACATGATGACTTCATTAATTATTATTGTTACATATATATAAACACATGCATGTATATATAAATACCATGACCTTGATTCTTAAATTAGTACATTCAATCTAAAGAGTGTTCCATAATGCATTTATAGATATGATTACAAAACTTGAATCAATTGTTTCATCTTGTTTATCAATTCTGGAGAACTTTTTGCTGAATCAGAGAATACTCCTGCAGGCATCTTACCTATTTTGCTTTAAGTGTGACTATAATAGTACAGAGCAGAGAAACAAGAATATATCAGAGATTAAATTAATACAGAAATGGTGAAGAAGAGAAACTCCAACATACAAAAAGATACTGGAAGGAAATAACATTCCAATAAGGCATTGAATGATGACCAACAGTTGGAAAAGTCTAGACCAGTGTCAATACAAGGTCAAGAGAAAGACTGATAAGTAGTGTCTGTTTTCTAATAAGTTCTTATCTGTCATCGCGAGAACATAATCCTTTTAGAATACATTTTAGGTTGAAGACTTATGATAACAATATCTTTGACATTAAATAATTAGAAAGATTTTTCTCTGTAATATGTCACCCCCGTGTTGTCGCGTATTCCCCACTAATTGCTAGTTTTGAAGTATGTAAATTCATTTACCAGTCCACTCAACTCTAGATCTTATTTGAAAGCATAAAAGCAGAGGAGAAGAAAAAAAAAGGAAAAGGGAAAGGGAGGGAAGGGAAGTAGAAGGGCTAAAAGGGCAGAGGACGGAGGAGAGAAAGAGGAATCAGAGAGGACAAGAGCAGAGAATCACTACAATTATGAGAAAAAGGTAAAACAGCAGAAACCACAAGGAAACAGTGCAGTACATGCTCCTTAATTACCATTTTTCCAAACTGGAATAAGATACAGAAAAATACTGTGAGCTGAGCGAGTCAAAAAAAAGAGAGAGAGAGAGAGACTTCTCTCCCAAAGGAAACTTATTTCAGATTTGAACTACTTGTTTATAAATAGACCCTGGAAACAGATTTTTTCCAAATCTGAATCTTAGGTCTTCAACATGTAATCATCGTGGCCTTGGGCAGTTTGCTCATTTCTCATTACTCAGCTCTCTCAACACTAAAATGGAGATGATTTTATTTTGTTACTTATCTTAACAGACAATTTCAATTTAGCATTGCCATACACATAGAACACAGCCTCATAGAAAGGAAGTACTACATAACTGTATGGGCCAATCAAGCATTGATGCCTCTGAAGATAACAAGCAAGCTCAAAGGGAAAAACTTGACACCCAACCAGTGGCCACTGAGAAGGAGGGCTGGCTAGAGTTTTAGATTCCACATATTATTCTGCAGATACAGTATCAAAAAACTGATAATGTTCTCAGCCACACATATAGTGCTAAGCATAACAGCGTCATGTTATTTGTAGAGACATCCTGAAGTCATAGTTCCTGTCACCCCTAAGTAACTACCTGATGGCATAAACATCATCACTTTTACATCCCAAGTGCAGCCATGTAAATACAGACCACTTTGTAGGTTTATCCTTAGATTTCTAAGTGAGATTAATGATTCAGATTCATTAGGCTTGCTCTTAAATAATATTGTAAATGCTCCGATTCAGTTTCTGTCGTGATCAGACTGTGGAAATATATTAAGTTTGATTCAAATGCTATTTACTAGTTGTGGAACATATATTTAATCTTTCTTTGCCTCATTCTCCTTGTATGTCAACTGAATTGAGCATAAGTGTGCGTGCGTGTGTGTGTGTGTGTGTGAATACGTAAGCACATCTACATGTTTGTATACATGTATGCGTTAGCATGTGTGTGGGTATAAAGCCTGTGCAATTTTATTTTAAATTATTTTAAATTATCTGTAAAATATAAATTTAAAAATCTGAAAAATGTTTTAAGGTACTAAATTATACCACCTTAACAATATGTTATCAAAATAATTAAAGACATTTACTGAGCAGAATGTTTTATCATCTCTCGTGCTTCCTGTCAATCATATTTTAGAATTATGCAGTAATCATTAATTCACCCTTTCTAACATGTAAATCAATGATTTTTCCAAGCCCATCAGATTTACTGCATGGGGACTACTGAAGTAAACAGAAAATGGCAAAGGCTTCTCAATATTTTCTAATTTTCATTTCTTAGAAATAGTTTAATATGCAAGGGAACAGCTTCCTAGTCACTGGAATGAAACCTTGCATCATTTTATCACCACCCATTCAAATGTAAGAAAGCAAGCAACCACCAACTGTTAACCTACCTGATGGGAGCAGTTAATTCCTTCTTAAGAGTTCTGCTGTGCACATAAAACATCAAGAATTCATCATTTGGCATTTTCTTTATACAAGAGTTATCTTCTTTTGATTGAATAACAAAAATGTTTTACTTTTCATTTTATTCACAAAGATAAACTTGGGGGCAACCAATGCTGAAATAAAAATGCAGCAGCTTAGATTCTCTCATTCATTTTTATTTAAATGTTAAAAATGAGAGGATATCTGATTAAATCATTTTTTAAAAATACAGTAATTGCTAAAAGCTCATTAGAAAGGGCTCTCCTTGGGTATGATTTGCATAGTGAAAAGTAGAAAATGAGCTATTAAAAGGTCATTCTCTGGATCACAGTGCAGAGCAGGTGAGTTTTCTCACACCTAATCTTAAATTACTTCACCAAAGCATTTGCAAATACACAGCATGATAAATAAGGATGTGTAGGTCATAGGAAAATAGTCCCTCCAAATGCCAGTATCTGGCCGTGGTAGGTAACATCCAGGATCCTTGAAGGTTTCCACCCTTAATTCCAGAAGCCTGTTGAGTATGTGGCTTTTGTAGGAAAAAGCTTTTTCCATGTAAAGATTTTAAGATGTGAAGATTATTTTGCATAGTGGGGAGGGCCCAAAAGGTAACTACCGTGGTTTATATGAATTGTGGAGGAGTTTCAGAATAGAATAAAAGATTTGAAAATGCTACTCTTCAGGTGGATTGGAAGGGAAAGGAGTGGACTGTAAATCAAAAGCATAAAGCAACCTCTCAAAGCAGTAGAAGTCAGAAAAGCAGCATCTCCCTAAAGCTTCAGATAAAAAGAGATGCCTGCAGGGTGGAGGACAGGGGGAGGACACAGCCCACAGAATCAACGAAGCAGGCCTCATGGGGACCTACAGAGACTTAAGTGGCAATCACAGAACCTTCATGGGTCTCCAAGAGGTCCTCTGCCTACATGCTGTGGTTGCTTGGCTTGGGGTCCTCCTTGGACTCCTAACATGAGAGTGGCAGGTGCCACTAACTCTTTTGCCTGCTTGTGGGAACAGTTTTCTCCAACTGCACTGTCTCATCTAGCCTTGATATGAGAGTATACGCATAGTTTTATTGCATCTTGTTATGTCAATTTCTGTTGATATCAATAGGAATCTTGCTCTTTTCTGAAGGCAAATGGAGAAGCAGTGCATCTTGGGGAGAAGGAGGTGGGAACAGGAGAGAGACGGTAGGCTGCAGTGTGAAATGTAGTGTATGAGAGAAGAATAAAGAAAAAAGAAAAAAAAAGATCATTTCAGATAGATTTTCAACCTTAGAAACGTAAGATACTACACCTGGTTGTTTGGAGCTCCTTGCCAAGATTTGTTATAGCAGCACTGAGAAGCTAATGCTCCATTTTTACATCAATTGTGTGGCCCATTTTCGCCCAAATATACAACTCAAGGCAAGCATGCCTGCCTTTATTTTCTCTCAATTTCTGTTCCGATAAATCTAATACATTGTAGCTCTAATTTAAAAATGTAACTGATCAAACATGATTTAACCAGAGTATAACTACATCATTACGTATAATCGTCAACTGTTTCAAAACAAATTGTCAGTAGCAACCAATATAAAAACGGAGCTACTCTTTTTCTGTCTTATTAAATTGAATAAGAAAACTTCCGTTACTGAAATATGCTTAATGGCAAGCAGCAAGACTTGATCACATACATCGATAGTTTTTGTTTCACTTGACAAATACAAAACTAATATGTACCTGAAAAGTCTCTATACATTAATTCTCTAATATTTATGTATCCTTATCTATATTCTTTTTTTCCGCGAGTGTAATTCAGAGACTAGAAACAGAGTGATTGATAGAACATACTTCAAACCAGTGTTAAAGGAATATGTATCGCTGGTCCTGTACCTACTAAGAGGATGAACTTGGACATGTTATTTTTTTTGAGTATCTTAACCAATCAAGGAAGAACAGAATTAGTGTAATCTTTTTTTGAGTTGTGTACATGACATCACACATAAAGGACTCATACAATCCCAAGGGTTACTCTTATAGTAAAGCACAAAGATTCTGACACAAGCACAACAAATACATGGTGAAATTTTTTAGTTTAGGAATAAATTCTGATAATAAAAAAAAAAATCTTAGTAAACTGTGTTTGGATACCTGAATTTAAATTTAGGGCTTACTTACTCTCTAATTCCACATTGTTGTGTGTGTCCACAGAGGTACATGTAACACTTAAACTCCTTGGTACTCATTTGTCCAACTCTCTAGAACATCACACTACACTGTGCTGTAAAGGAGTATTGAGGCGCCACTTGAGTGAAGTACTTTGCCATCTCTGAAAAATGTTGACTATGGAAAGTAGCATTTATACTAATCACCAGATTCCAGCTTCTAAATGTCTCAAATGAACATACAAATTTTATTTGCTGCCAAACTACATATGAGCCATAAGCCACTAATATTTTCATCTCATTGCTTTTTCTTTATTTTCTATCCTTTTTCTTTTTACTTTTATTATCATTTATTATATATATATTCATCATTTACTTATTATTTATTATTATTATTAGTTTTTGCAATTTATTCACTTTGCATCCCAGCTATAGCCTCCTTCCATTCCTACTCTTCCTCCATCTTCTACCTCTATGCTCCTCCCCTAGTCCACTGATAGGGAAGGTTCTCCTCCAGTATGGTCTGACCTTAGCCTATCAGGTCTCATCAGGACAGCCTAAATATTTTGTTTGTTTATTTGTTTTGTGTAACTGACTCTGAAATAAAAGCCTCACATTTTTATTTTTACTACAATTTTTAAAAAGTATTTATTTTTTATTAATTACAGTTTACTCACATTGTATTCCAGGTATAGCCCTCCCTCACCCTCTCCCAGTCCCACCCCACTTCCTCATCATCTCCCATGCCCTTCCCCTAGTCCACCACTAGGGATGGTCCTCCTCTCCTTCCCCTTGACCCTAGGGATCAGGTCTCATTAGGAATGGCTGCATTGTCTTCCTCTGGGGCCTGGTAAGGCTGCTCCCCCCCCCCCCCAGGGGGACTGGATTAAAGAGCCAGCCACTCAGTTCAGGTCAGAGACAGTCCCTGTTGCCATTACTAGGAATCTCACTTGGATACTTAGCTAGATCTGTGAAGGGGTTCTAGGTCATCTCCATGCATGGTCCTTGGTTGGAGTATTGGTCTCAGAAAAGACCCCTTTGCCCAGATTTTTTGGTTCCTTGCTCTTCCTGTGGAGCTCCTGTCCCCTCCAGGTATTTCTATCTCCCTTTTCTTTCATAAGATTCCCTGCACTCTCTTTGAAGTTTGGCTATGAGTCTCAGCATCTGCTTTAATACCCTGTTAGGTAGAGTCTTTCAGAGGCCCTCTGTGGCAGACTCCTATCCTGTTCCCTGTTTTACTCCCTCTTTTGATGTCCACCCCTTTTGCCTTTCTGAATGAGGATTGATCATCTTACTCAGGGTCCTCCTTCTTCCTTAGCTTCTTTAGGTGTACAGATTTTAGTATGATTATGCTATATATCTACTTATAAGTGAGTATATCCAATGTATGTATTTCTGCTTCTGAAATATGTCACCCAGGATGATCTTTTTTAGTTCCCACCATTTGCCTGCAAATTTCATGATTTCCTTGTTTCTAACTGCTGAGCAATATTCCATTATGTAAATGTACCACAATTTCTGTATCCATTCCTCAGTTGAGGTTACATCTGGGTTGTTTCCAGCTTCTGGCTATTGAGCAAATGTCCTTGTTGTATTCTTGAGCATCTTTTCAATATATGCCTAAGAGTGGTATAGCTGGATATTGAGGTAGCACTATTCCTAATTGTCTGAGAAAGCACCGGATTGATTTCCAAAGTGGTTGTACAAGTTTACATTCCCACCAGCAATGGAGGATTGTTCCCCTTTCTCCATATCCTCTCCACCAGGTATTGTCACTTGAGTTTTTGATCTTAGCCGTTCTTATGGGTGTAAGGTAAAATCGCTTTGATATGCATTTCCTTGACGATTAAGGAAGATGAACATTCCTTTAATTGTTCCTCTGTCATTGATATTTCTGTATTGAGAAATTTCTTTTTAGCTCTGTACCCCATTTTTTAATTGGATTACTTGATTTCTTTTTAACTTGAGTTCTTTATGTATTTTGGATATTAGTCCTCTGTCAGATAAAGGGTTGGTGAAGATCCTTTCCCAGTCTGTAGGCTGTTTTTTGGGGTTTTTTGTTTGTTTGTTTGTTTGTTTGTTTGTTTTCTGCTGACAGTGTCCTTTGCTTCACAGAAGCTTTTCAGTTTCATGAGGTCCCATTTATTGATTGTTGATCTTAGAACTTATGCTGTTGGTGTTCTGTTCAGGAAGTTGTCTCCTGTGCCAATGAGTTCAAGGCTCTTCCCATTTTTTTTTTTTTACTACAAACATTTAATTAGCCAAGACATTTTGAGTGTACATGCATTTGAAGTCTTTGGTTATAATTTTTTATATCAAAGGTCTATTAACTGTATTATATATCAGGAATTATGTATGTGGCCTATTTTAAAAGAATTACTACATGTTTTGCATGCTATGCATCTTATAATGCCATTTTGGGGATGACTATCTCCATAATAATATGTATTAACATTAAATACAAGCTAATGATGTAAGAAAAATAATAGTTCTTTTAATATGTAACTCAACTTTACCATTTGGCTCAGAGGATGGATATCATAAAATTTGTCATCTTAAATGATTAAATCCTAACTGGAGAAACAAATTAAGTTTACAACAGCTGCAAGTAGTGTTGGTCTTCTCATGTGGACAAAGCAACCACAGTCCCTAATTCTGCATTTAATTTACCTGCTTCATGAAGTACAGTATTTATAATGGAATGGAGATGGTGCTCCTTAACTGTGTTAAACATAATGCTTCTTAGTTGTTTTGATATCTTGGAAAAGTGAGTGTGAATTATTATCAAACACACGCTCAGCTACAGAGAACCATTTTTAACCCTGTCTTCATCTCATTTGTCTTCAGTCCTATAATATACAATCACCACAGAAACATTACTATAAAATGCAAAACAACAAAAGCAATCAACTCTGTATAATCACTTACATTGTATTTGCAAATATTGAATCTTGTATTGCATGTATTTCTCCCTCCAAGATGTGCACTATTCTGCTGTTAACTAGTCTTGAAGGCACACTGTAGAGACAAGATATTTCTGGATCCCAGTCTTGGTTTTACTAGTTTCATAGTCTTGTCTACTTACATATTATGCAATATGGCTCAGGCCCAGCCTTTTCCTCTGTGAATTTTGGGATACTACTGAAGTAATATTTTGAGAATTGATTAAACAGAGTACCTGCTATACAGAAGAATATTCACACTAAATAGTGTATGATGGGCTGATGACAAATTCTCATCTTGTCAGACAGCATATATTATCTGAAAACAAAGACGATTCTTATAATTCTTCAAATGTTTTAATAAATATCTAGAGAGTAGTGTGCTATGTACATAACATCTTATGATGATTTTTCTCAATGAACAATTATAATAAAAAACGAATAGAGAGTAATTAGCTGCTGAACCACGAGGCACTGAAGTACAGAAAAGCTCAGCTTCAAAGACTGGTGCATGAGTAGTCTGAAAAGACAGAAAAGAAATATGGTAGCCATTTGTAGACAATGGATAGTAGGAGTGTTCTCAAAACAAATGAAGATGGCACAAATATAATAACAACAGTAATTATGTAATACTTTGCAAAATACATTTCATAACTTTGAGTACCAGCAAAATTGCACATAAATAAAGCTCATAATATCACCTAATTTTATGTTCTCTTCTTACATTCAATACTTCTTTATTGAACTATATTCTAAGTGTCTATTCTCTTAAAAATGCAGATAAAGTGTTTAAAAGCTAATATAGTTTTACCTCAAAGCATAATAACATGTCATATTAATACTGTAAATGACAGTTTATGGATTCTGATTTTTACATATGGCTAGATCATTTACTTATTTTGAAATGTTAACATATTAGAAATGCTAAAAAAAACCCAGCTATATAAAATGTTTGTGCACACTGAATATTCAATCACTACTTTCAAAATTATGAGCCTAGCTGGACTTATGTCAAAAGATGCTTTGGGTAATTTGCTCTTCTAAATGGGTAAGGGAAGAAACTTTAAATTAAAATTAATATTGCGCTATTTTGATTTAATTATGACTTCAAACATTATGAAAGATCCAGGAATAATGATATAAGCTACTAATCCCAGATACTCGTAACACTGAGTTAAAAAGATCACCCTCTGAGGTTAGTGAGGATTCAGATCCTGCCACTAAACTTAAGGTCTGAAAATATATCGTAGTATTGTATCAGCCCTCATAGTCTTGGGTTTAATCCATAGTACAAAAATAATAAAACAGGTATTGACAGGTAAACTTTAAAAAATTGCTCTGCTATCTCCTCTATCATTCTTCAGCTCCAGTAACTTCAAAATGCCTGTGTTGTATCAGGCTAGGTTCTATATACTGTAAATATCCAGGCAAAGAAAGAAGGGTATAAAATACAGTTTAGCAGAAAAGGGACACACAAAAAGTTTACAGATATTCACACACACACACACACACACAGATACACACACACACACACATGCACACTTCATTCATTGGTTCTTTTCCTGTGGTGAACCTGGGAAAACCTGGGGGAAAATAGTTCAGAGCATTCGGTAGAAATGTTCAGGACAGTAAAGAGCCTACAGCTTTTATGGAATGGAACAAAAAGATTTGCATCTCCATTAACAGTGGCTAAATATGAGGAACATAATCCAATATGAAGCAGCAGCAAAATGAGGCCACACATTGATTCACAAATTTATAGTAAAGTTTTTGCCTTTCTCTTCAGAGGAATGGGGAACGGATGAATAGTGTTTGTTTATAATTTTACATGTAACGAAATTTTACAAGTAAGAAAGGACGAATCTATTTTGAAGTTATTCGGTTTGATATATACAATGGTTGGAAGTCATTCAAATGGGAGATTTGAAGACTTATTGGAAAACTATGATAGCCATAGAGAAAATAAATATATAATGAATCATGGTGGTGACCGTGGAACATCTGAGGACAATTCTGAAAGACTAATCTATAATAAATAAGATTGTCTGGTTTTATGGACATAAAAAGAAAGTGCAGTGTCAATCAAGCATGTCGTCCAGGTCGGTGAAGAAGTAAGATGGTTTTCATATGATGAAACAGTACTACCTAAAAATCAGGACTTTGGTTTTTAAAATATTGATTTTGATTGTTTTGAGCACACTACTTAGAAATTTGAGAGTTGTACAGACCCTGAACACAGAGATACTTTCAAATCAATATTTACTATCATGTCAGTCATGACATCCAAGTTACGGAAACCACCTAGATGCCCAAAAAGAGATGAATGGATAAAAGAAAATGTGGTATGTGTAGAAAGTGATTTTTTTCAGCCATAAAAGAAAATGAGGTTAAGCCCTTTAGAAGATAATTGATGCACTAGGGAAACTCATATTAAATAATCACACCAGTCTTAGAAGAAGGGATGTTAACGAGAGGGTAAAACAGAATGTGTGGGAAGGCGGAGCAGAAAAAACGAATTTTATATACTTTATAAATTTGAATGCATCAGACATATATGGCATTTGGAGAATGTGTGACAATATTTCTCAACCAAAAAGGGCTGTGACCCCCTTGGCAAAACTGTATCTTCAAAAAATATTTACATTATGACTTATGACAGTAGCAAAACTGCAGTAAGGAAGTAACAAAAATAAAATTGCATGCTTGGGGGTCACCACAGCATGAGAAGCTTCGTTAAAGTGTCAGAGCATTGGAAAGTTGAGAACCACTGATCTAAGAGAAAAAGAAAGAAAAATAGAACTCTGGGGATCTTTATTTTCTGTTTATTAAGGAAATAGCAAAGGTCATAAAGAAGCATCTAATAAATAGGTTTTGTGTTAGAAAGTATTATGGTTTTCCTTTACCATAAAGAACTGTGAGAACATCTCAAATGTTATTGGATAAGGAAGCTTATTTACAGAAAAGTTAAATGTGGTCAATATCCTTCTCATGTATTATTCCTGAGAACAAAATTTTTATAGCACTTATAAATTATTCACAAAGAAACTTGAACTTTCAGTATACATACAATAAAAGCAATAAAAGTATCAGATAACACAGAACGTTCTTAAGTTTTCAATTAATGAGATTTACATCAATGGTGGAAAAAAAAGCAAAGTATATGTCTCCTTTTTTTTCCAAAATATTGACTAATTCAACACTGATAATATTTATTTGTTGTTGAGCAAAATGAAACTTTTATTCACATGCCACAAATCCATAAATATTAACATTAAAAAGGACCCAGGACTGTATACATATTTCCTGAGATAAAATGAGTGCTGGAAAATATCTGAAAACTAGATAGATGTTAAATAAAAAATACAATATTCTAATTCCTTCACAATCTCAATTTGTAAGGATATGTTCAGTGTTGTTCTCTGTCTCCCTCTGTTTCTGTCTCTGACTCTGTCTCCCTCTCATGCATATGTATAAATATATATTCAGTAATAATTGAAAATAATATGACTTCATTTTTCATATTAATTAAAAGTTAATACAATGCATAAATCAGATTGAGAAATAAGGACTTCAAAATTTAATAGATTTAGAATGTGCAGATATGATTATTACCACATAACACAAAGAAGTAACAAGAAACCTGTGCCAGATTCTAGGCTAAAGAGGAGATAGTTTATGATTGTCATCTTCCCTCCATTTTTATTCCCCTAATTTCCAATAAACAATTGATGGAGCTGTATAGGTATGAGTGCTATACTGGAGCCATGTGAGTATAAGTGATATCCTGGAGCCCTGTCAATATGAGTGCTCTCCCAGTAGACTTCCGTGTACATTGAGAATCTGAGAACAGAACTAACCTCCACAGTACAACGTTCCAAATAGACACAGTTCTGTGTTACCCTGATAATGTTGCCAGAACAAAATACCATGGTTGTTAAAGTAAATTAAAATTTGTTTTCTCTCAATTTTAGTGATTCAAACTCTATGATCAATGTGCTAGTTAAACTGGTTTCTTTAATAGTCACCCTATTTGTTTTTAATTGGCCATATTCCTGGTTGTCCTCCCGTGGTCTTTGCTCTTTGCCAACTGACTATGTCTGAATTAGTGACAAGTGCCTTTACACTACTGAGGCTATGACAGCAAGAGATATATGTACAGACCTGGAGTCTGTGACCGCAGTGGGAAAACTGTGAAACAACAACAAAAAAACTGTGCTGAGATGCTGAACTATCAACAGCAGCAACAACAAAAATGCTGAAGAATTATTCTATGAAGCTACAGAGTAAAAGTGGTAGCCTAGAGGAGGCACTTCACATAATTACTTAATTATTCTTCCATCTTTAAACAGTAAATCAAAGCCAGCATTTATTCAAGGAGTGAAAAAAGCCAATAACCCTACCTTTTATGACCTAAAGAAATAGATGATTTAGTATTCAGATGCCCTCCACTTTGTTGCCCATTTTATTAACAGAAAAACCACATGGAAGCTGAAAAATGTCAAACAGCAGGAGTTCCAATCACAGGTACCTACATTATTTTGTTGCCTTTGCAATGGTGGATTAATACAACTTTGATTCATGATACATGGGCATCTATTTAACAAATCATTCTCATCTACATTTGTAGAGAAAAGCCAGACTCACTCATTTCTATGGTTAAAAAAAAAAAGCAAGCACACATACCCTATGCAGATCCAAGACTGTAATACATTCATTTGTCTCCTATTTAATAATGTAATGTGATAGAATATGTAATGCACTCACAAGATATTAGGAAGAATATTATACTCCCTTATAATGAGAAAATTTATCATGTGGATTAGATAAACACAAAGTGTAAAGCATTTCAGAAGCCATGATAAGGAAAAAAAGACATTAGTCAAAGTTATAGGAAACCCAAGACTAGGACATGAAAAAATTATAAATAAATAAAGCCTTCCAAAAGAAAGGAAAAGTTGTTACATCTTACACTGCCAGTCAATAAGAAAGCAACATAATCTCCAACAGGTTTAAGTGGGTTCAAAAAATAACATGTCCATCTTATTTACAAAATACCACAGAAGGATTTTGGTTAATCCTGAAGCTCATGTCCATCAAATACTTTATAAAAGGAAGAGGGCTGCTTGAAAAAATCTACTGCTTTCATCACATGACCACAATGTCTGTAATATTAAAAATATCTTTGGTAAATGATGAAGGAAAATATATCTCACTGAGTTCACGGCAAGTCCTCATACAAAAATCCCAAGCCAAAAACACCTAAAGGAGTATATACCATATGTGTCTTTCTGCTTCTGGGATACCTCACTCAGGATGATCTTTTCTAGATCCCAATATTTGCCTGCAAATTTCATGATTTCCATGTTTTTAATTGCTGAGTAGCATTCATTGTGTAAATGTACCACGATTTCTGTATCCATTCCTCAATTGAGGGTCATCAAACATGGTTGAGCAAATGTCCTTGTTGTATACTTGTTGTATACTTGAGCATATTTTGGATATATGCCTAAGAGCAGAAAGACACACATGGTATATACTCACTTATAAGTGGATATTAGACATAAAATGTAGGATAATCAAACTAAAATCTGTACACTTAAAGAAGCTATGCAAGAAGGAGGATCCTCAGTATGCTGCTCAATTCTCATTCAGAAAGGCAAATGGGATAGTCACCAGAAGAGGGAGAAAACAGGGAACAGGACAGGAGCCTATCACAGAGGGCTCTGAAAGACTCTTACTCAGCAGGGTAGTAAAGCACATGCTGAGAATCATAGCCATACTTTGGGCAGAGTACAGAGAATCTTATGAAATAATGGGGAGATAGAAAGGTCTTGAGGGAACAGGAGCTCCACAAGGAGAGCAACAGAACAAAAATATCTGGGCCCAGACGGACCTGCAGAGACCTATACTCCAACCAAGGGCCATGCATGGAGATAACCTAGAACCCCTGCACAAATATGGCAGCTCCATATCCAAGTAGGTTCACTACTAAGGGGAGCAGGGGCTGTCTCTGACATGAGCTCAGTGGCTAGTTCTTTGATAATTTCTACCTGATGGAAAAGCAGCCTTACCAGACCACAGAGGAAGACAATGCAGCCAGTCCTGATGAGACCTGATAGCCTAGGGTCAGATGGAAGGTGAGGAGGACACCCCCCAGTAGACTAGGGGAGGGACATGGGAGGAGAAGAGGGAGGAATGGCAGATTTGGGAGGGAATGAGGGATACAGCTCAGATACCTAAGTGAATACATTTTAATAAAAAAAAAAAAAATCACTTAATGGTTCTAAGTAAGCCCATGCCATTTTCAAGAACTACAAATCATTTCAAATCAGTCAGTAGCGTGCAACTGAGCCTTTGTTTAGGCAGAGTGCCTAAAAATAAGCTATTAAGAGACAAGATGCCAAAAGTAGTTATTATAATGTAGGTTTGGACAGCCAACTCATAAGATCAAGCAGGTTCTACAGCAATCAGTCACTTTTGGGTAAAAATGGTACACCTGAGAATAAGAAAAAAGAGACTGGATACATAAGCAACACACCAAGGTTGCCAAAGCACCAATATCTACCATAATGCTATCACTAATTCCCGGAATCTCATATTCCTGTCTTCTTGGGAAGTTCAAGAAAATAACCAAGTCCCAGCTGAGTTTAGATAGGATGGATCCATATGTGGAGTAAACATGAAGTGGAATATGCCTGTCTAAGTACGAAGATCCTGGTTGCTCCCATGAGCCACATTTGTGTTTGTGTCCCCTGGTTTATGGAATTCCTGGCTCTGTGCAGACCTTCCCCGGAGTACATAGTGAGAGTTTCAGACTCTTTGACAATTAACCCCTGTTTGCTTGGGTTCTCTTTATAGCAAACAAACAGGAAAATGAAGGAATGTCTTTTAAGCAACCCTAATTCAAGCTGGTGGTTTTAAGAAGGCCCCAGCTTGAAGGCGACCCACTGAAGCATCTGTCTGTGCTTCCTTACCCACTTCTGAACAAACAATCAGCAAATGGAGCCACAGCAGCTTACACCTCAGAAAATGCACTGACATTCCCAGGTAGGCCATCAAAGTCTCCAAGTGATGAGAAGAGGCGTCCAGAAAGAGTCATTGTGTGTACCCATCATTGTTCTGAGACCAGGCAGAATGGAAGGGACTGGAGTTTGTCTTGCTGACTCTTTTTCGATTAGAGTCCACACACAATAGCCCTACCCCTACTAACCAGCTTGACGATGAGATGGACTAGAGTAGGGAGCAGTGTGAGCAGTGCATGGATATTGTAATGTGTCCTACGGAACCCCTTCTGAATGAAGGGAAGAGTCCAACCTGCTGACCAGGCGCAGCTGGCATTGCTCCTGGAATCGCCTTCAACATAGCAACACTGCCCTTTTCTGAAAGTAGCTTGAACTGTAACTGGCATGAAAAAGGCACCCTTCTTTTACTGGGGACACAGATGAAAGTCATTGCTAACTTCTCAGGATCTTAACCACTCCACATAAAACTCTCCTGAAACGGATCCTGAATCAGCCTTCTCCATTTTCTGATTCCAATCTCTCCTTCCTTTAAAAGATGCTTTCCTAGATATTTTTCTGATAAAATACCTCTGTATAAATGTTCCCTGAGGAATCAACCTTATGTCACATAAACACTGCCCTCTGCCTTGCCCTACAGCTGTGAAAGGTCTATTATGCTACAATACTTGCTGGGAAGATGACAGTGTGAAAAGTAAGTAATAACTCAATATTTAAACAACTGAAAATTTTGGATGAATTTAAGAACAATTTTTAAGAAAACCTAGGCTTTAGATTTTGGACACAAAAATCCCATTTTACAGACACATAAGATAGTTCAACTTTTATTTTACTTACAAGCTTCTATTATAGCTTTTACAGACATTCAATTTACTTATATTTAATTATTAGTATCATATAATATTCAGATATAGGAAAATCATAATATTGTATGATACTAAAGGAGATCAAGATGTAAAAAGCATAAGTATTATACTATAAGAACTCTCAAAACTGGAAAACTCTTCTGAACTTGCATTGGACTCAATTCTTTTCACTCTATTCTTTCATATAGCCTTGCATTTTAATTTGAAGTAAGTGTTTACAAAACAGTGGTGGCCCACACCACCTGACAATGTGGTCACAACGTTCAGTGTGCATAAAACCTCCTATGACACTAGTTTCAAGCACAAAAAAAAAGGGGGGGGGCTAAACAAGTTACTGTTTGGAGAAGAAATTCTCAAAGGCAACAGTACTCCATGTTTACTTGTTTGTTTGTTTTGTTGCTGTTGTTAATAAAGAGATCTGCCTTTGAAGTACACTATGAACTTAGTATAGGAGAGAAAAGATTAGACTAGAGAACAGATTAATCTTCAAGTGTAAGCTATGGCTGTACAATTAATTTCAGGTCACTCCTCTTATAGAGAGACTGAAATAAGATTTAAAGTTCTGAGTGACTTAATCGCCTCTGAAAAGTTACGGGTAATTATGAGTTAAAGCAAACATCAGCTGCTTGGAGATGGATGGCCGGACATCTGAACATAATACCTTTCCTGTTCTCACTAGGAATGCTTTCCCATCGAAGCAGTTTCTGTATCAATCACACAATAGTCAAAATGGCACAGGGTTATGCTACATGACACAATAACTGCATTCATAGGCGCAGGGAAAGTAGCATTGATAGTGGCAGTGCAGTAGCTAAACACCTAAAACAAAGCACTAAGCTGCACTAATTTGTAAGCTTCTGGGTTGAGGAACTCACTTAGCTAAGGGAGGACAGAGCTTGGCGCTCAGCATTCTTGCTCTGCACAACAAGATTTTCAAGAAAAGAAATCCGCTGATATAGTCTCCTCAATTAACTCTGAGAAGAAAAACAGAAAGAAAGAAGAAGAAAAAATGCTCCAGTCATACCCAGAGGGAACGGGAGGCAAAAATCAGGCCAAATATGACATTTAACTATCAATCTTCCCAAGGCCAGTGATTGTTCATCAGCCTGAGGGAAAATGAAGTTGTACACCTGACAATGGAGATTGTTTTTAAAACCGCATGCAACTGCTTTACCAAGAGGAAGATAACTTCTGCAAAATGCATAGCAGAGGCAGGCCTTCATTTTGATAGGTTACTATACTTACTAATTACGAATAGATTTAAATTTCCCCGTATACCCAAAAATAAATCAGAAGAGACTCCTCAGTATATGTACACTAATACTCAAAAACATCTTTTCATAAAGATCACATTTTTCAATTTCTAAGAATAGAAATTGTATGTTAAGAAATGTGATGTCATGTGTCAGTGTGTGTGTGTGTGTCTGTATCTTGTGTGTGTATGTGTGTGTGTGAATGTATGTGTGTCTTCGGTTAAAGCTAAAAGTTAGCACTCAAGTTATATTTCTTATTATTATTTGAGACTTGCATGTTTTAATCACAAGAAGCATAGGCATTAATGTACCTAATGATAACTTTCATAATTCATATAGTTTATACAAATACTCAATTTAATACACATGTCATATTTCATTCTAAATTTAGTCACTGGAAACTATATAGTAGTACTTAAAAGTTTGAATTTAAGATTCCAAATGGATCTCTTTCAAAACTCAGCGAATGGTATATAATTTTGATAAAAGTTCTAATTCAGAGTGTGACATGTAACATAATTATATATAATTATGTTACATATATATAATACATATAACAAAATTATAGCAATACCTTTATTTTTTTGAAGAACTACACTTTCTATGTTAAATGAGCTTCAATAACACATGGAAAATAACTTAAGTTGCTAAAGTTTGGTTTGTAAATGAGTTTTGTGTGTCTACATTTGATTGCAAAATTTTTTTGTGAACTGTAAACTCACAAAAGACAGAAAATAATTATAAAGTCCTTATGAAGAGAAGAACACAAAGTGTCTTCTGACTGTGCAATTGAAGCTGGGCCTCAGGTACACATCTATTTCTAAAGATAAAATAGTTGTACTCTACAACTAAGAACTATTTCTACTCTGACAACTAAAAAAGAAAGAAAGAATAAGGTAATTTTCTATGAATTATCTTACGTACAGTTACATTCTATGAATTATGTTTATGAATCTATTTTAGGAAACATGCATGCATGCTACATATAGAAATATTTTGTAGTGTTCATGTGTGTTGTCTACATCTTTAGTTCTCTGAACTTGGAGAGGTCAAACATAGAGGTTTCAATGCCTTTTTTTTCCAATAAGTAATCTCAGAGCATTAAGGCATTAGCAAGTGAGGTCCAATGATGGCAGGAAAATGCTTTTTGAAACATTATCCAAAATAATGTGATGATAATAGAGTGCAAGAGCATCATCACAGTGAAAAGAGAGAAGGTGTCTTTGGATGCCAGACTGGAGGAATTTGGTAGGGAGGCACAGGAAACCATCAGAAAATACCTAGCCTGAGTAACAGCTTGAATTATTTCAGGCTTTTGCCCGTATGAATCATTCTTGTTTTAGGAAGGCACCAAGCGATTTCTATACTCCAGTCTTCCCTGTCCTCAAATCACTCTCCACTTGGCACGTTAGTGTAGAATGGTCACAGTGGAGGATGGTCCTCCCACCACACCACCCCTATTTAGACATATGTATTTAGGTGAATCTATACAAAGAAAAAAAATGTATTAACTAAAGATTGGGCTCTAATTAACTGTGAGCCAAAGAGAAAAATAAAAAAAATTAAACCTCTAAAATGAATGTATCGTTTCCATCATAAAGAAAAGCACTAGCAGAATAGAGCGAGATTAAACATGAGCCAATAGACAAGCAGGAGTAGGAGCTGGGTGGTGATACGCCTTGCCACCAAGCCCAGTAACCTTTGAGTTTGACCACTGTGACCTACATAGGAGAAAAGTGACTTTTGTAAGTTGTCCTCTGATCTCCACGTGTGGCTCATACACATGGACACAGAATACATACATATATACATACATACATGCACACATACATCAGTCCAAAATGAACAATTAAAAAAAACACAGAAGACTCAAAGATATTGATAAGGATCAATTAAGTAAGCATGAACAGAAAGGCACAAACTCAAAACAACATTTAAAAAATTAATCACACTTCTTTTTTATAATAAGTTCACAAATTCTGAGCTCCAAGAGAAGACAGACAATGAATTCCAAGACTACCTGACAGTTGTGTCTCTTCATATCTCAACTTACTGTACAGATGTGTTCAGTTGCTAACACAAATTCAACACTGTTCATTTCATAGAATGTACACATTCCTCAGAAGTAATGACACTGTGGTACATTTGCAGTACCTTGTTCTGACCAATAAATGTGTTGTACCCTAGTGCTCAGATAGGTAACCTGAGATTTATGCACCTTATTAACATTATAAATATAAACAAGGGTTCTAAACACCAACAATCTTCATCTGCAAAGAAATAGAAGCCAAGGATTTGCAAAAGGTAATTTTAAATTATTTTTTTTTGGGTTTTTTTTTTTTATTTTTATTTTTTATATTAATTAGTTTATTCACTTTGTATCCCAGCTGTAGTCTCCTCCCTCCTTCATTACCTCCTAACCCCACCCTTCCTGCCTCATCTCCTCCCATGCCCCTCTCCAAGTCCACTGATAGGGGAGATCCTCCTCCCCTTCCATCTGACCCTAGCTTATCAGATCTCATCAGGACTGGCTACACTGTCTTCCTCAGTGGCCTGGCAAAGCTGCTCCCCCATAAGGGAGAGGCAATCAAAGAGCCTGCCACTGAGTTTATGTCAGAGACAGTCCCTGTTCCCCTTACTAGGGTACTCACTTGGAGACTAATCTGCCATCGGCTACATCTGTGCAGGGGTTCTAGGTTATCTCATACTAAAATCTGTACACCTAAAGACGCTAAGCAAGAAGGAGGACCCTGAGTAAGATGATCAATCCTCACTCAGACAGACAAACTGGATGGACATCAGAAGAGGGAGAAAACAAGGAACAGGACAGGAGCCTACCACAGCGGGCCTGTGAAAGACTCTAGCCATCAGGGTATCAAAGCAGATGCTGAGGGTCATAGCCAAATGCAGCGAATTTTATGAAACAAGGGGGAGATAGAAAGACCAGGAGGGGACAGGAGCTCCACAAGGACAGCAACAGAACCAAGAAATCTTTTTGAGATTTTAATATAATTACATCGATTCTGCCTCCTTTTTCTTCCTCAAAAACTTCCATATACTCCACTTTTTTGTCTATCAAATTCATCTTCTCTTTTATCTCTCACTGATGTTGTATTCATATATATATTTATTTCATGTGTAATGAATAAAAGCACTTTATATATATATATATATATAGTGTATATATATATGGATGTTATAATACTAAAAAATATCGTAGCATTTCAGTTAAATATAGTTTATAGACTTTTATAAAAGCCTGGGTGAATATCTGGGGAAATACTCAATATTGGTTATTTTAAAATCAGAATCACATATACCCTAATGGATTTATGTGAGCTCTAATTAACTGAGCTAAGCAGAAAATAAAAAAACTCTCAAACGAATGTATCATTTCTATCATAAAGAAAGGCACCATAGAATACAGCAAGATTAAACATAAGCCAATAGACAAATACGAGTAGCAACCAGGTGGGTAAGAGGCCTTGCCACCAAGGCCTCTTTTCTTACTACTGCTTTTAATCTGTATATTAAGAATTATACATATTATTAAATCACATCCATAATATTCTTCTCATTCAAATTGATCGTGTTTATACCATAGCTTTTCAAATAATCTTGACCAAAAAAGTTAAGAAAAAAAATTTTTCACCAATACAAAGACAGAAATTGTGCACATATTTCAACATAAACTGATGTAAGAATAAATTTACACATAATCATAAAAAATGAGACATTTTCAGATGAATTGACACATTAAATTATTTTCCAGGAAAAAAAGAAAGCAACTGTTAGTTGGTCTTTGTTACTTCCTGTCTCTTATTATTTCCTAAAAATCACTTGGCAGATGTGGTTCAACTGCCAGAGAATTGGCAAGTAGATTTCAGAGGAGGGAAGCTCTCCACATTTGCTCCCTTTTTATCCCACAAATAAGAAAATGAAGACACAATTCAAATCCGTGGCTGTAATTACAATTCCTCTGCACACTGACCCCTTTCGAGTTTCCTATGAAAACTGAGGTGATACAGTAAAGTGAACAGGAAGGCCCTAGGGCCTGACTGTTTCCTGAGGTAGCAGACTGCCCTGAATAGGAATGACGCACTATAGGGGAAGCACAGCTCACCTCACCAATGCGTGCACCTTACTGGTTCTGTGTGAGAGAAAACATGATGTTCCAGATCTTTTCTGCGCACACGCTCTGCTGCTTCTGAAAAGCACCCCACTTCAACATTTTAAAAAGCCTTTAAAAAGTTGCTTTTACTCTAACTCCAAAAGGAATTGGGTGTAGGTTTTAAGTTTTCTAAATGTGCCAAGATTTGATGAGAGCTCAGTATCCCCCAGGAAATGAAAAAAAAAAAAAAATGGGAAGGACAGCTCAGTTGTTTGCACACATTCCAATGCTGAATCCTGGTGGACATGATGTAGCTGAGCAACTTTCAGAGTATCATACAATAAAGTTCATTTCACAATTTAAGCTCAGAATTTAAGATGACGATGACATTGCTTTAGAAGATAGATACCTCTTTCAAACTGAGACAAACTCTGAAGAAATTACTTGAGAATTGTCTCACGTCCGTTTCAGGGTGACATTTCTGTGTCACGCTCCCTTCTGCTAAAATCCATGTTTCAGTGTTCTTTCCTCCCTCCTTACCTATACCAAGCCAACTCATTTCCAATGTGAAACCCTTGATGTTCCGCCCTTCTGTTTCCTCTAACCACACCGTAAACTATCTAAAATTGATCTATAAAGTTCTAAGCAAAACATTAGTGCATTTCTCACAGACTTATTTTGTGTTTTTCATTGGTTTATCCCTGCAATGTACTTGGAACCTCTCCGGGTTTATGGTCTTCATCACATAACTACATCAACTAGGCATGGCATTTGTTTTGATCTACTGACTGCACTTACTCTGTACTTATCCAAAATGTCTACAGAGTTTCTAGGCCACGAATTTAGGTATGTAGCATGCCTTCTTGAAACAATCTCTGTACTTCTTAGAATGTAACTTTGTCCTTCTGAGTAGGACATCATCCTAAGGTATAGTTTCAACACCATTCACAAATACAGTCAGAAGTAACTGAGCACGGGTGCGGCTTAAGACCGGCCTTCTTGTCCTTATGTCCTAAATCACACAAGTAATCATTAGAAGAAAAATCTACTCCAGAAAAACCACCAATTCTCTTTAGGAGCCTCTTATCTGCCCATCTGCCCAGCCAACAACCAACCAATTAATTAATTAATTAAAATCTGAAGATGTCTTTCAACCAAACAATAGGTATTTTCCTTTTTCACCTGCTCTGATACACTTCAACAAAGTTCTAGTTACTTAAAAAAAAAAAAAAAAAAAAAATTGTGTTCTGTTTTGCGATTATTCTAAAGGCCAGACACATTTTTCTAACAGACTATGCTTTGTACTCATTTATTTTAAATATCAGTTAGCTATCAGCTGTCTGTTAAATTTCTGGGATACCTAGCAAAGAACCAACCACTACTCTTTCACACAGGCATGTTTCCCATGTCTCCAAAACCCTCAAATATTTGCACATCCCCAATTCGTCTTACAAAGAGAAAATTAATAAACTTTCTCTCCCAATGATATGGTAACATACCATTGGGATCACATTCCTTGCTGTAGATTTGATCATTAGCAACAAGAAATATCTAATTCTTTGACAAAACTGTATATATGGAACAATTACAGACAGGATAAAATGTATTATATGAAAATTTCTAAGACATTTCATTCTACCATAACATGTATTTAAATGATAAGCCAAAAGTAAACATATACTAGCAAAAAGTATGCTTCTAGTAGTTGGAATTATCTTCTGTGATAGAGAACTCTTGGAGAATATATGATCTGTATTGTAAGATATAAATAACCATCTTTAATAATTAACATGAATGAGAAAAAAATTGAATGTTTTAACACTAAGATAAGACATAGCTCCATGTATTGGAAAAGTAGAAAGAAACCAAGATCGCAAGAGTTTACACGGGATCAGTTCAAGGTTAGAAGAGAAAATGGAATTAAACTTGAATAGAAGCACCAAAGTAATACCCTGATAATGGAGCATGAAAGGTTTTAGTAATTTGTATCGAAAATATCTACCCAATGAATAGGCATAAACTTAAAAAAATAACAAAATTTCGCCAACAGCCTAGTATGTCTAACTTCCTACAGTCTCTTCTCACAATTTTATGAATTTACACGGTAACAGTTTTTAAGTTAGATTTGAAAGTGAAAATTTACTGATTTCTATGAACTTAATAATTTATTCAGTCAACTGTAGGTGTTATGTTTATGCTGACAGTCACTGAAGCAAAGACAGGACATTTCATTTTGAGAGACCACTCAGTTAATAGCAATTATAATGGGCGAAGCAGTGTCACATAACTTTATTGGAAATGCATTCAACAGAATACTTCGAATATCCTTCCAAAATACCAATCAACGGGAAGAAATACATCCACAACTCTTCTCCACGCTAACAGTACACGGTATGCTGTTGAAGCGCACAGTTCTGCAGGTCAATCACAGGACGAAGCAGGTAGGTGTCCTTGTTTGCAGGTTCCTTTGCAGATTGAAATACTTGAGCACCATTCTCCGGAGATTCTTTTAGGGGTGTGAGAACCAGGCCAGCGCTTGCATGCGATGAATCACTTTGCTCTGTTGAGGACAACCCAAGACTCCCCAACACTCTCTAAATCAGACACAAACTGAACCCGCAAGGATCAGGCATAATTACATCTCCATAAACCTGTTCCAAATTACATTAGAAAATACATTTTACAAAGAATACCAAGCCCACCTCTTAACATAAACTTATTCATCTTACTTCTCAGAAGAGTTTTTAGGAGGTTCACAGTACAAACCAAAACATGACAAAAAAAAAAAAATTGCAATACCAATGATCTTTACGATAATCAATAAAATCAAGCAAAGAAATTACAAGGAGGAAAAATGTGTTCATAGTACATCTTTTATTTCACAGAGTCAGCAGAATTACCTAACTTCCATGTCATCACCTCTGACAGCAGTCTGAACCCTGTCGCCATTACCAATTTACCCACTATAAAGTAACACTTTGGCCTTGGTATGCAACGTGCTTGCTTAATCTAAAACACTTCCTAATCAACCGTGAGAGTTATCCAGAGAGGGCAGACAGGGCACATCCAGATGACACTGTTTAAAATAATCTGCCTGTTTGCCACGTAAAAATAGCATTAATATAACCACCAAATAATCCCAAACGTCCCGTCCCCCTCAGATAGTTCCAATAGAAGCAGAGTACCCCAGATCTTTTTATTTGGTGGCACTGGAGAAGTTAATCTGAGCACCGACAGACGGTGGGTGAAGATTAGAAAGAAAGGCTGACGCTCATTGGATGGAGTGTGATTTTACGTTAAATTCTCTAACCACATTAAGTGAGAGCTTCTGTTCCACTGGCTGGTATCCTAACATGTTTCAACCAAAGGCAGTATCTGTAAATGCTCTGGATGGGATCCTAATCAGCATAACTTAAGATAACTTTGCTATGAGCAGGCAGCATCACGGGACTGGCTATAATGAATGGCCGACCTTCAACTCCAGCCTTATCCTTCCGGATCAATGTGTTTATCAGCTTCCAACCACTGACAGTTGGAAATTTCTTCCAGAACCTTCCTGTCTTACTTATCTCCTTGTTCTCAATTCTACCAAGTTGTTTCTGTTCAGCTATTGCCTACAGTGTTGTTTAAATTGTGTGAGATTTGCAGATATTACTTGAAATGAGTTAATATAGATAGCCAATGTGTCAAGTACATGTGTTTGATGAACATATTCTACTCATTGCTCTTAATCTGGGGAGTTTTTCGACCAGAGTGCTTTAACTATTTCACTGAGCACTGACTTATTTCCACTAAAACTATCTAGACCTAACATGAGTTTTCATTTGTAGTGGGAACCTCTTTGTGCTAATGCAATAATAAGGCTTTCTCATGGGAGTTAAGAAAATGGTGTTTCCAAGTAAAATAGCAGTGTGGGCCAATGGATATTTTTTTCTTTTCTTTTCTTTTTTTTTTTTTTTTTGGAAGGTAAATACAATTCTTTATATTTAATCATTATTAATAATAATCCATAAAACCTGATTTGGCAGGAAAATGCTTCAGAACACACAGGGTATTTCAGGAATCACCTAACACTTTCGGAGTTCACATTCTGACCCTTCATGTTGAATCTATTAAACTCCCCAAACACAATATACAGTGACTGCACCAAATTAATAATGCCAGAAAAAGAGGTGTCAGATCATTGTTCACTTAATGACCTCTATGGTTTGAATATGTATAAGCAAAAGGAAAGTTTAAACAAAGACTGAATTCCTAACAGTATTTGGGGTGATTTTTTTTTTGACAAAAGTGACTTCGTAAATTTCAAGATGATATAATATGCTATTTAAAAACATTAACCATTAAAAGATATAAAAATAGGAAAAATAGATATTATCTCATTAAAATATTCATCCCAAACAGTTCACATGCTTATCTTATGTTACTCTATTATAAACTTTCTGCATTTTTTCAGAAGTGTAAACAAATAATTTATATTGTTGTAATGTTACATAAGATTCAAAATATGGAAGAAATATGGAGGACAGTTCCCACTTAGAAATATAATCCCATCAGAATTATCAGTGGAAGTCAGGCAGGTTCTTACAGGCAAGTCTTGTTTAATCAAATACCACGTCACATACACATGTTAGACACTAGACACTCAGTTTACAGAACAACACCCAAGACTGATGTCAGTAATTTCCTACTTTTGGAAAAAAAATAAAAACTTTTGCATTTGACTAAGTGTTATATTGACAAGATGACTGATCATAATGAGATTATATTCATCAAGATGATATAATCAATATATTAAAACACATATCTCAATTTACTAAACCTTAAAATCTGAATTTTATGATAAGCATTTCTCAGGCTAGGAAATGGGAAAGAAAAGGCATTTCCCACTTTAACCAGAAACTGTTTGTTATTTTCTCTTGGTGATGGTTAATAAAAAATAATACCAATAAATAATATGTTGTGTATATTGAGAGTGGCTTTACATCTGGTGAATACAGTTAAATGAAGGAAAAGCAGGGTTAGAGGTTTTCAGAGTTTTATACTAGCCAAATTTTTATTTTCTTTAAGTTTGTACTTAAAGTTGTTGTGATTCTAAAATCAATCCTTTTGCAAAGTTCTTAGTATAAAATGTTTAAAACACTTCATAGCATTGCATTTCATTAAATCTTTTATCCCTTTAAAATTGATTGTTTTCCAAATAACTAAATATAAACTGCTCCCTTTATCATTAATACTTAAGCATAAAAATGAAATTGCTTTGGGTGAAGAAAGGTCTTGATCTACAATGTCAAAGCAATGAAGTTTAAGTCTGTGCTAGTGTTCTCCGGCTTTAGTGAACTTTGTGGCAGTCACCAGGAGGTGATGGGCAGGGATTGCTGAAGTCCACCCTCTGAGATCCTGATGCAGGAATTTGGAGAGAGGCCTACTCCTGACTCTGCACTTCTAACAAGTTCCAAGGTAATGTTTAGGCGGATGGTTAGGGCTTCCATATTGAAAGACCACCTCCTGTGATATATAAAACAGATCTAAAAAAAGATATTTAAATGTTTTATTTCATTCACCTAATAGCTGTGACATTTATCATGATGAGGGATGCTGATTAATATTTTTCACACAAAGTCAACTGTACTCCTAGGTAGGTGTCTAACAGAGACATCTATATTAAAATAAAAGGCCCCTGTCTTCATCACAGTGACCAACACGGGAATGGAAAAACATTCCCTTTTACTGGTAAGTGACATAGGCAAGGGTTTATTTAAATTACCGATTCCTACTTGTCTCTCTCCCTCCTTCTGGCCAACAGAGAACATGCCTGAGCAACCCAAAGGACAGAGAGTGTCAGAAAAATGGAACCAATTCTCCCCATCTTTACAATTCCAACATTCTACCCTCTTCTTCACATACTTAAAAAACAAACAAAAACAAAAACTACTTTCAGCTGGAAAGACTTGGGCCAATTAGAAACAAAGACAGACTTGAATAGGAGATGACAGGAACTCGGGGGACCACCTCTTCTAAGCCCCAGCAGCCCTCGACCCTATCAGTCCTGCTGCTCAGGGCAAGGGGGAGAGAGTCTGGTAAGAGCTCTGGGAGAATCCTCGTTCTCTTCAAGCCCTGCCTCCTGGTGTCAGTCAAGCTTCCAGGAGAGTGAGGTTTTCTACATGTAAACTGTGACCAACAGTCCCCATGATGCTTTATGAGGGCTCTGCTACAGCCACTCAAATTGCTTTGATTTTGGGCAGAGAATGGAGAAAAAGGGAACGAAGATGTTCAGAGGTAGGGGAAAGGAAAGGGGTTTTGTCTCAAGCCTAGAAGAGATCTAAGAAGACAGGAGAGGGAGGGAGCGGCAGCAGGAGGAATGAAAACTCTCAGCTAGGGACCTCCCCTTTCTCCCAGCAGCCCCCTCCCACCACCACCACACACACTGTGTAGTTCTTTGCCCAGGATGGAACACTCAATAGAAAGGAAAGGCACAGGGAGATCTGCTGAACTCGTTCCCCGGCTGCAGGCTGCACACTACATGGTTCCCAGAGAGTTGGAGGACTCCAATTCCACTGGAACCTGCGACCACTCTGCATGCAGTTCTGAAGACCGAGGGGAAATTTGTGACACTTCCACTGGTAATACTCAGGCTTCTTGCCCTGGGCAGCTGTTGAACTAGCTAGCCCACACTGCCTCTAAGGCAATGCAGTAGCATGAGTTTTCCACACATTTTACTAGTGCATGAAGGTGTGTGCTATGGGAGGAGAGCCTTGGCCTGCTCTATCCTGCAAACCTTCCCTTTTAACATTATCCTTGCAATACACTTTGAGAACATAAAAGTTCTTTTTCTCTCAGGGTATTGTCAACTTGTCCCAGAAGATAAGTATATCACTATAATCAGCCATGGAGAACGAGAGAGAGAGAGAGAGAGAGAGACTTCAGTGACTAAACACAAGCATGTTTAGGCAAAGGGACCTGGATTTGTTTGGAAGTACTTCAAAAGCCTTCCAATTCAGAAGCTTGCCCTTCCTAGGTCCCAAGCCTCTTGATTCTGGGCTTTCTGAGGAGCTGATATTTTGTTCCGGTTGCAAAGACCGGTGTCCTGCCCTGGAGCACAGACTTGTGGACTTCCTCTTCAGTTCATTCATGCATTTGCTCATCCATTCACACAAACATGTCCCTTAACTGTGTCTGGCACTGAGAATCTCGCCTGCTATTTCCCCTCCCCAAGTCAGTGCTCATGGCAACGGCTGGTGCAGAATACAACTCAACTGTCACCCCGCTTCCCTAGCCAGAAAAGCCAAGTCCTGTAGACATTCACAGAAAGGGGGAAAGATATTATATATATACATATATATGTATATATAATATTAATAATGAAAAGGTGGAAAGGAAGAGAGCACCTGCAGGAAGAGGCTCTCCCAGGAATTAAGGGGTAGGGAGGTGAAAGGGACTGGGGGGTGAGGGGGTTTCACATTCCAAGCTTCCCTTTAAGGGAAATCGCGGCAGTGACACCGCGCCAAACCATCGAATCCAAGACCGCAAGAGCCCGTGTTCCCCCGTGGGGATAAATCAAGTGCAAAGCCACTGGTTCCTCTGAGTGCGAGACTGTTGGCCCGACCCAACTCAGAGCCCCAGCGGAGGAGCCGGGGGAGCCGCTCGCAGCCCAATCCGCAGCGCGCTCTCTGCCTCCTTCCAGCTCCCAATAACGTGATGAAGTGTAAATCAAATGCCACGCCAGGAGGGGCCCCGGAACGGCGCGAGCCGTGCATCTTAGCTCCGCAGCCTATCTTGCCTAGGAATCACAAGGTCACCATAGCGTCGCGGTTCCACTCACCGTACACTCCTTGGCCAGAGATCCCCTCCAGGAGGACTGTCAGCAGCCACACGAGACCGTACACTAAATCCATCTTCACGTGAACATGAACATATCCAGCCCAGGGGGGAAGCAGCGGGACCTTCCGGAGGCCAGCGGCCAGCCAGGCGCGCTCCACTTGTGCCCGGGCCGAGCCGAGGTGCCCGGGGAACTGCCGGCAACGGGAGGAAGCGCCTTCCGTCTGTCCTTCCCCGGCTGGCGGCCGCGAGCGGAGCGCCGGAGACCCACACACCCCACACTCGACCCACACACCCCACACTCCAGCACACACACTCCCACACGCACACCACACACGCACACACGCGCAAGCACCCTCGCGAACACACTCCCACTACACAATACCCCGATCCACGCACTCACACGCAAGCCGCGCTCACACCGGGCGCCTGGGAAAATCGCAGACGCCGGGGAGGAGCAGGGGGCGGTGATGGGAAGCCGAGCCGCGGGGACGAGGGTTCTTCGGGGGGAAGCGGCTCCGGGCTCCCGGCGCGGGCAAGCGGGGAGACGCCGGCAGGAGCCCCGGGGGCGCCTCGCGCGCTGCGAACCTCGCCGGACAGCCAGGGAGCAGGAAGTGGCCTCTGACCCGGGCACGAAGTGGGGCTCCCTCGCCCGGGTTCGCCTTTACAAAGTAACTCGCGAAGGTCCCCAGAGGAGCGTCAAGCGGCGGCAGCGGCTCGCCCGCCTGCAGTCCGGAGCCCCCAGCCTTGCTGTCTTGCCTTCCCCCATTCCATCAGTTGCCATTGCAACGCCAATCCTGTTACACGACACAGACTCGCATCGCCGAGCGGGGAGAGGAAGAGGAGGAGGAGGAGGAAGAGGAGGAGTGGGAGACGGGGGATGGGGAGGAGGGAGCGGAGGAGGAGGAGGACAGGGTAGGGCGAAAGGGTCCAAGCGGGAGCGGAGTGCCCGTCTGGAGCTCGCCAGGCACCAGCCTCAACCGCCGCCGCCGCCGCCAAGGAGGCTCTCCCAAACAGCCTGGAGCGCCCCGCCGGCCAGGAGGGTGCTCCCGGCGGCCGCACCGATCCCGGGAGCCGAGAGCAGAGTCCGAGCACCGCCACTTGCAGGAGAGGGAGGATGCCGAGCGCAGAGCAGAGCCGCGCGCTATCCACGCGTGCCCACCCCGTACCGCGCGTCCTCTTCGCTTCCGCGCCGCCCCCGCCAGGTGGAGGGGGTGGGGGGCGGTCGGGACTGGCGGGAGTTTAGCGGACCCGGGAGCCGCCGCGGAAGGGCTTCCCTACCCGGGCTAACGGAGTGCTGGCATCCGGAGTGGAGCGGAGGAGCGGCCGCCTGCTGAGGGCACCCCGGCTGCTGCGCGGCCGCCTCGCGGGCCGCATTGGCGGCACAGATGCCCGAGCTGGGCGGAAGAGCGCCCGGGGCCCTGTGCTTGCCCGGGATCCCTGGATGGACGCTGGGGGGGTTGTTGCGCGCCCCGGAGGCGATGGGAGGGAGGAGGAGGAGGAGGACGGAGGAGCGGCAGGACGCGGAGCGCAGGCGGCGAGGCTGGCGGGGAGGAAGGCTGTGTGTGGTCACGTTGTGCGCTACGTGCGGGGAGCGCGAGGCTGCTAGCCGCAGCCCGGCGACGTCAAAGCCGAGTGCGCGGCCCGGCCGCCTTCTCCGGAGCCTCCCGGGCTCCTCCTCGGCTCTGCTCAGCGGGGGTCAGCCCTGGTGCTCAGCAGTTTGGACAGCGCCAAGGGGCTCGGCTAGGTGGTGGCACCCAGCTTCCCTTCCTCCCCGGGGAGGCCCTCCCTGGTTCTCCCTAGCACGCGGGGGCGAGAGCCCCGTAATTCATTTCCGATGCCGCCGCTGGCGTTTGCACGCTGTAGGGAAGGGCTGGCTGCGTCCACAGACACGCGGTAATTACAGGACACCTTATCCCCTCCCTGCCGTCCAAGGTCTTCCAGGATCCGTTCTGCTTGGCTAGAGGGCAGAACAGGCCAAGGCATTGGGAAGCCGCATCGCACTTCTCGATCTCTGTCATATTTTCGTAGAAATATGGTCATCATATCAGAGGAAGGCTGTTGGGGGAGGGAAGAGCACCAGGGGTTCAGAGAGGGTCGGATTTATATGCAGCGCCTCCCTGTAGTTAAATGCTCTCTTAAATGAGAGACAAGGTTCCGTCTTTGAGATAGGGTCAGCTCCGAGGAGCTTAAAAATTTCCCTATTACAAAATGATCAGAAAGCGGAAGCATTTTTAATGTTACACTAGCACCAGTGTGGAAGTAATGAACCAAAAACATGATGGGGAATGGCTGAGACCTTCTGAGCAGCGTTGAGATGTTTCTTATTCAAATTGCTGTTTACTGTTTACAATCCACTCAGTTAAAAGATGGTAGCGGAGTGAGTGAAAGGGTTAAGCGCGTTATATACGTGGGGGGAAAAAAAGTTATTTTCAGCAAAATCTGGAGAATGCTATTCATTGCTCTGTCTCCATAATAAACTGGTAGGAAACACTGCCACTGCGGGGTTCCTCCACACGTGTGCTTCTGCTGGGGACCCAAGCACTGGAAATGAATAGCCCTCTGCACGCCCACCACCCTTTCCTCACTTCAGGGAACTGTGATTATGATTTTTGCAGGGCGTGCGCTAGTGCTTGCTCTCTGGGCTGACAGGGTATGAAGAACCAAGAATTTCCGAGGGTGCCCAAGGATGGTTCACAGTGTTGAGCACCTGGCATGCAGGAGATGCCACTTTTCAGGAGATGGAGTGAAGTATCACTTGAGAAGCAAAATTCAGTGTGTGGTATTTCAGAAAGAAAATGACTGAGGTTCACTTACTGGTCACAGAGTTGTGGGGCGGGGCGGGGGGGGTGTGATCTTGGTCTTTTTGAAGTATCTTGTTCCCACACACTGCAGCACAGTGACTTCCAGGGTGTGCAAGCTCAGGATGTATCTTGTGGGGGGCTCTGTGAAGTGCTTACATCTTGTACTTCGCCTCCATATTTGTACTGCACACTTTAACCCTTAGTTGTGAAGGCATAGGCTCAGTAATCCTTTGCAAAACCTGACTGGAAATTGTATCATGCTGATCAGTCAGTGTTTCACTGTGATAAAGGATCCCAGAAAAAAAAAAATTATATTTCTAATGTGACTGAACTTGAATACTCAACACCAGGGACACGGAGACTTAATTTCCATTGAATGTATGCCTCTGCATAGATTTTAAAATACCACCATAGAACCCTCAGCAATTCATTAGGGAAATATTGGAGTTTGGAGAATATGTGGAGAACCCGATCATTCCCAAATCTGTTTGAATAATTGAACTAAGTATTTAGGAAATAGTTAGGTACGGCTACATTGTGACAGACACCATCCTAAATAATGGATAAAGGGCCAACACACATAATTCTTCCTTTCACTCAATTTTTTAGGGGCCAGAATGTGCCTGACCAACACATGTATTGTCACTGCAAGTGTTATCCACAAAGTCTTATAAAACAGGATAGGGGCAATTTAACATACAACTATGGGTTGCATTGTACAATAGTAAAAAGAAAAAACTACACTAAACTAAATGTAGGCATATTCCATAAAAACATTATATAGATAACTTTACAGAGTGAGTCAGCCAGCATTTAGCCAAGCACTGACTGAGCAGGAATAGTTTTGAAGTCACACCTTATCACTGGCTACTTCAGGCCTCCAGGTGGTGAGCCTGAGCTGTGGCTGAAAGACAGTCAGGAGGTGTCATAGCAGACAGGAGGAACTGAGACAGAGCCTTAGCCCCACACCTGTGGAATCAACCACAGGACACTATATGTAGCCCAATTAGAGAAGTTTTCCCCAGAAGCAGTGTGATTCACATTTAAACCGCCTTCATGAATACATGGGTTATAGGGGATTTAACACCTTAAGCAATCCTCCATGACAATGCTAACGTGATCCATTCAACAGTATTCTATCGCTAACATGCACAATTGTGGACACTAATTTGTGATGACAGGTCACAAAAACTTAGAGGTTATCCCTTGACACTCTGAATTAGTTTAGTCACCTGTTGCACTTTTATTAACTATGGTTTAATTTAATTAATTTATTAACTATGGTTTAATATTAAACTATGGTTTAATATTAAATAATCATTTAATATTTAATAATTCCATCTCTATTCCATAATGTTTCAACCTAAATAGCACGAGGAAGACAATGTCACTGAAGGAATCATTGCATCCACTCAGGTTAGTAGAACAAAAATAAGATAGGAAAGACATGATGGTGCATCCTTGTCATCCCAGTGCTGAGGGGGCTGAGGAAAGGAGATGATGAGTTCAGGTTCAACATGGACTACACAGTAAGGCCCTGTCTCAGAAAAAAAAAAAAAGATGAAATGCTAATCTGGAGATAGAACTGAGAAGGAAAAATGCAGAACTTCCATAGCAAATCTGTCTCCATTTTCCAAACCTAGTCCCTTATCATAATACAAATACTAGACCTCATGTGCTATATTTATTCTACTTCCTTTTCCTCTGGCAGCTAAATTTTATCACACAAACTCCCATCCACACTACTCCCTGAGCCAGATTATAAAAAGAAACAAGGATGAGAAAAATCGTTATTTATGTTCATACAATCTTTTGGGAAATCTACTCACAGACAAAACCGACACCTACCTATATTTTCTGTATTGTCCTTGGTCACAGACTCCTGACCCACACCACAGCTCGGTGTGACTGTCAGCCAGCCGGATTAGCTGCATATCTGAACCATTAGTTTAGTCATGTATGTTCATTTTTGGTATTTCTAAAAACTTGCTAAGCTCCACTGTCCTGTATCTCGCTTATACACCTGAGACCTAAACATCCCTTGAGCAAAGAGCCAATCTTTTCAAAGCTAACTCAGGTTACAATGAAGTCGGATAAAACTTCCAAATTGGAACTATACTTCTAGTATGCAAAATCTTCGATACCAGTAAAAATACATTTTAACAAAAATCATCACTCATCAGGCTTTCTTAAATCTTACTTAGCTATAGATTTCAATATTAAAAGTCTAAGCACAGTCATATGGGACTGATTGTTTCAGATGATAAGGAGAGACAGGAAGGAAGCATGACATCAAATTAGGTATGTCCTAGCTGGTCCAAAAGCCATATCGAAAGTAGTGACACTTTAGCAGTAGAATCTACCTAGCAGTGCTAGGTATGAGCTGATGACTAGTTTGTGGAAATATCATGGACCCTCAACAAGGCCTTATTGTGAATAAAAGAATGATAATGGTTACTGATAATACTAAAAATAAGGAAATGAAGCTAAATGTCTCTTAAATGGACTGAACAAGCCTAAAGGGAGATACTCAGCCTGATTAAGGAACAAAACATCCAAAGAAAAGCCCTGGACAAAGAAAATCCAGAGTCCAACAAAAAAAGGTAGGTGCCTTGCAAAGACTACACACAGATTCTGGCATGAGAGGATGCAGGTGGTGGGGGTAGGGCTAGGGCCTCATATGTTCACTGTGGTGGCCTCTCAGAAGCATCTGGCCAGCTGAACACAATCAGGAATGTTAAAGCTCTTCACAGTCTATTTTTAACTTAAGAGCAATAGCATAATTAGGAAAGCTCTCACTCATTTGGCAAAGAGTAAAATTGTCTTAAAATCTATACATCCTGAAAAGCAAGCATTCTAGTCCTTAGTTCTAGATGCCCAGGAATTTGTGACCCACTCCAGATATGTACTAATTTTAATCTCAACCCATGATTAAAAGCCTACCCTTACATGTTATAACTGTGGTAATTTGAGCACCCTGTTCTAGATTAATTCTGGCTCCTTTGAACTATTATTATTCTGAGACTATTTCATGGATTCCAAAGCCAGTGTTCAGCATGGGGCAAAAGAATAAAGCATGTAAAGGAAAAACCGAACATTGACATCAGCATACCCCGGCCCGACCCCTACAATATGATCTTAATATCCTTATCACACATACAGAAGGAGGAAAATGAGATACGATGCTCAGAATCTGGTATGGGGCACTCAGGAATTAGTGTTAATACTGTTCTGATAATATTCATTGTATCAGAGCTTTCATGTGTGGGGTTAATGACAAGTGATTTCCACCTTGCATTAGCTGAAATCTTACAGTCTCCAGTTTCATGAATATGGTGAAGCATTACATTACTTGTTTAGGTCAATGGTCATCTGTCCTACTTCTGTCTATTCACACTGAATCCTGCAGATTTTCTTGCACTTTATCTGAAGGGCTTTGGTAGTTCAGTACTGGAATAGCTTAATATCTCCTGAAAACTTGAAAAAAAAATTGAGAGTACAATTCTACTTTAAGATTATTTTTTCAAGTGTTCCATTTCCTGTTGTATCCTTGGAGAACTCCATATATTAAATATTAATAGAGAGACACTCACTGTGCCTGGCTTACATGTTTAAAATAATGCATTAGTATGACAAGAAGCTAAGACTTTGAAATCAACAATAAACCATATTAAAGGCAGATTAAAGACCAGCATCCAAGTTACATCAGAAATTTTGTTGAAAACATAAATAAATCCACTGTTTCTGAAGAATAAGTGATTTGATTAACTCGCAGATTGGGTATAAAGGACTTAAATAGAGATTATTAAAAATTTCTTCATGAGATTTGAAACCATGTACAGATGTCTAGGAAATAGAAAATAAAGGGAAGGAAATCTAGATCCTAAACAAGTGATGGGTTTGATTTGCTATCACAACATAATATTTAGAACAATGTGGTGTTTTTTTTCACATTTTCCATCAGTTTATATATCCTCATAACAAAGTATTACCTCAGCCAATGGAAGTAAAATATAAATAATAAAATCTAAACCTCCCTAGGAAGCACTAGGGAGATTTTCTGGATTTCTCCTTTTGTTCTTACACAGTGCTGATTTGTTGGGTGGTCCTGGGAAAAGGTTTCTCCCTGCACCCTGCACCCTAGGTCTATCTGTAGTTGAACTCTGAGCATCTGACACACACCCTCCTGCATCTGAGGCTCCCATCATCACCTACAGCCACTGACTCAGAGTAATGCCATGTCCTTCTCTTTTAGCCACAGGCTTCCCCAACCCTCCAGCTCCTGAAGCACATCTCATTTGCAGCTTTTGAGGCATTTGTATTAGAAATAAAGGGTGATAGAAAGAGACTTTCTGCAATGGAATCCTTGAAGTATAAAGAACATGTTTCTCTCCTCCATCTGCTCCCTCCCACATCTATCTTCTCCCCTACTTGACCCCTCTCATTATAATCCTCCCAACATGTAAAAAGGATTTTTTTTTGCTTCCTTGTAAAGATATTAAAATAATCCTAATTCAATCTTTATTTTCCTCTGCTCCACGGCTTATAGAAACATTGCTATAGTTTAAATCTGATGGAGAGCTTAGTTATTTAAAGCCTGAATCTGGTCATTCCCACTATATTTTTACTCTCTCAAACATGTGGCAGTGCTTTTTCCCTCTCATCTCTGTCATTTCTCTGAAGGATGTTCAACTTCAGTAAAGTAGCAAGAATTACAGGTAATCTGAAGTAACTCAAATATAAATTGAATGAAGAAATATTTTTCAAACTATTAGTTATGGCTAGTGCCCCAATCATCTATAAATATACTGGTAAGGTAGAAATACAAGGAACCACCTATTTAGGTGGCCTAAGAAGGGAAGACATTATCTTAACAGCCCAGAAGCAGACCCAAAGGCTTGTAGGGTCTAGCATAGAGTGCAGTCCAGAGAAATCTGAAAATCAGTACCTTCAGGGGTAGAGAGAACATGCAGGTAAGAAATTAGGAGACAAATATCATAAGACAAGACAAACATGTCGCCCAGTGTTTCCTAACAAGCAAAAAGGCAAGACAGAAAGTGTGGCATGGGACAGGGAGGGTGAACTGGGCTGGACTGTTTGACCCAAAATTCAGGTCTGTCCCAGAATCCCAGGGTTTCGTCTTATTTGAAGATAAACCTGTAGCAGGTAAAGGTTAGCTTTGATGGAGTCATACTAGGGTCCTGTGGCTTTATTCTAGAATGATATGTCTGTATATGAAGAGGAGAGGAGATAGGAGACAAGGTATGTAGGATAGCTGAAGCATGTTTGCCTAGCATTCATGAGGCTCTAGGCTCGATGAACAGCAAAGAAAACACAGTGGGAATAAAAGACAAAGAAGTAGAAGCATAGGAAAGAAAATCATTTAACAACAAAAGTAGATATGGAAGTGATGAGTCTTCAAGTCAAGGAATAGAAACTACTCCCAGCAACTTCAGAAAGGAAAGATAAGGTTCACATTTCCTGTTAGAGGTGCTTTGAAATTGATTTATCAGATATTATCACCTATTGGCCCTCAAAGCCTGTAATAAAAACAAACTAGCATCACTTTACGCCACCTAGATTGAGGTCATATGTTACAACCTTCCCAGCAAGCTCAGGTAGACACTTCCACATGCCCATAGTTGAAAAAGACATTGGTACACTGGCAGAGGATTCTGGAGCCTGTCTCCAGCATCCTTTCTCTAGGGAGGTTTTCTTCTAGGTCTTTATTGAGTCTCCCTTTCATAGTCTGAGCCAATCAAATAGTCTCTGTAGACAGGAGTGTCAACATTCTGTAAGATATATTACTTGCGGCAGAAGATGGCATTCCAAAGGAATACTGTTGAATAAACCATTAAAATGATGATTATTTAATCCACAAAGAATCAGGACGACTAGAATCAAGGAACTTCCATTCCAAGCTAAAACTTCAGTGACATGCTGGAGAGACAGTTCAGGGTTAAAGAACCCTGACTACTCATACAGGACCTTGGATAGATTTTTCAACCTCCATGAGGTGGCACATAATTGTCCATAACTCCAGTTTGGGGGAATTTGATCTCCTGACTTCCTTGAGCACCCATGCATGTCCAGAGATGTAGGCAAAACATGTGCACACACACAAAAATTACTAAATAACCTCAAAATAAGTAAAGTTTTAGTGAGGTCACCCTGTCTAGATAGGATTAAGAAATCCTGGGATGTTCAGTTAAGAGGAGGAAGAGGTGCCGGTGCTAGTTTGGGTATTATGAGGAGTCCATTGGTTATCAGCGGTCAGCAAGAGTCAAATTCCTCTCCTCTGCTTTCTTGCTCCTTTCTGACAAGAAGGGAAACTGTGTCCTATTTATCTACCACTCAGGGCAGAGATTTCTAAATATTCCAGATGAATTTTTATTTTCTATCACAGTAATAAACACATTGTATATGAAGTAGCAGATTTACCCACACTACATAATTTTCACCATAAAGCAAACACCCTCACACCAGATGCAAGTTTGTCTTAATTATTATATTACTTTATTTTAATTGATAAAAAAAATAATTTTACTTGTTCATGGGTATAATATCATATTTTAAAATATTAATACAATGTATGATAACATATATGTGTATTTGGCTTATTCATCACCTCAAATATTTAGCATCTCCTTCTGTTGAAATATGCAATCAATTTACAACTGTAGTTATCCATCCATGCTACAGAACACTAGACATCATCCTTCTTATCCAACTGTAGTCCTGTACTCAGTAACTGTTCTCATCTTCTCACCATCTCTCTTCCTTAAAACCTTTTCAGTCTCTAATAATCACTATTTTACTCTTTATTTCTATGGCATCAACTTTGTTAGCATCCTCCAAAAAGTAAGAATAACCAGTATTTATTTTTCAGTCTAACTGATTTCACTTTGCGTAATTCTCTTTTATGTTTCTTTATGAGGCCACACATGATAAGACTGTATTATTTTATATAACTGGACACTAGTACAGGGTCTCTGTGGAACATATTTAGTCATTTATCCATGAATAGAACCTAAGTTATTTGAGTCTATGGAATGGTATGGTAGACATATAAATTCAGCTGGCTCTTTTACCATCTTCACTAAATCCTCTCTCTTCCCCTCTCCACCCTCTTTTCTCTTCTATTTCGCTCTGGTCCTGCTTTCTTATTTTCTCATCCCTCTCTTCTTCCTTCTCTGGCTACCTTTCACTTTCTCTCTTTTCCAATAGTTTTTATCCCTCTCCCCTCCTCTCTGTTTTTGTCTGCCCATTCTCTCTCTCTCTCTCTCTCTCTCTCTCTCTCTGTGTGTGTGTGTGTGTGTGTGTGTGTAAATTTCATGTATAGGAATTTGTCATTTTTGTTGTAAAATTCCTTAATCTCATTAGAACTTTATTAATAAATAATTTATAGGTGTTGTAAATATGGCTATATCTAAGTTTTATCAACTGATTTTTTATCAATCTATAGAAATGTTAATGTTATTTTGAAAAGTGGTCTAATTTTCTGCAGATGAACTGAAATCTCATACATTCTAGTAAGTTTTGATAAAGACTTTAGGTTTTTTTATGTATACTACAGTCATTTCTCTTGGTGTGATAAAACACCATGATCAAGGCAACTTAAAGAAGAGTTTAATTTGGCTTATGATTTCAGAGGACTAAGAATCGATCAAGACAGGGAGGCATAACAGCACGCAGCAGGCCTGGAGGCAGCTTGAGAGCTCCTATCTGAACTATGAGCATGAAGCTAGAAGAAACATGAGGCTTTTCATCTCAAAACCTGAACCTCATTGCACACTAACTCCAGGAACTCTGTATCACCTAAGCCTCCCAAAGTAGCGCTACCCTCTGGGGACCAAACCTTCACCGCCCCAGGCTAGGGGAACATTTCCTATTCAAACAACTGCACTATGAATTCAATAATGCTGCCTACGAATGCGGATAATTCAAACTCTTCTTTTAAGAAGAAAGTTACTTTATTTTAATACAAAATGTTTAAAATATAATATGATTATATTTAACATGTAATATTATTGTGTTATTTATATTATTATCAGTTCATTGAGAGTTTTCATGCCGTGTTTTGAACTTATTCATCACCTCCGTAAACTCTTCCCAGATCCACCATGATTTCCTATTCCCACAACGTTGTGTTTTTGTTTGTTTTTTTTTTAACCAAACTAGTCCAATTTCTGTTGCTTATGTATTCTTGGATGTGCAGCTCTCCACTGGAGTATTGTTAGCCACACAAGACACAACACTTAACAAAACTCACCCTCCCTCCCCCAAAGGTTATGAGTTGTCACTAGCTCCTCAGATGGAGGTGCTGCTCCATGTCTGCTCCATTCCCATGCTGTTAACTGTCCCTATAGGCTTATGTGTTTGGACACCTGTTCCTCAGCTGGTGCACTGTTTGGGAAAGTTGTGTAAGCAATAGGGGGTATAGCATTGCTGGAGGAAGTGGGTGGCTGCGAGGTTGCATTGAGATTTAGCTTGGTTTTACACACCATTTACCCTCTGCTTCCTGAATGTGATGCAATGTGACCATCCAGCCAGCCAGCCAGCCAGCCAGGATGACACCATGCCTTCTGTACCAAATTCCATGTCTTCCCTTCTGTAATTGGTTGTATCTCTCTGGAACTGTAATCCTAAATAACGTCTCTTTTAAGTTGATTTTGCAGAATATTTTGTCATTACAATGAGAAAATACCTAAAAAAAATTTTGATGCCAATAAGTGGGGCCAATGCTGTAATAAACCCAATTGTGTAGTTCTGAGCCCTTTGGAAATGTTCTGTTGCTAGGATAGGTAAGAATTTGTTACCTCAGGGTAAGGAAGCACTAGCATGCTAGCAGCAGAGCTCAGTGGACCATTATAACAGGATAAAATAAGAGCAAGAGAAATGTGGGCAATGGAGACCTACCTCAGGAAGTTTCATGGGGGAACAAGGCTTTATCAAAAAATATGAGATTTTTTTTGACCAATAACCTGGCTTCATTTTGCCTATATCTAGACAATTTGAGTGAAGTTGGATTTAAAGATAATTAACTAATTATTTTGGCAGAAGAAATTTCAAGACAGGAAGGCATTCTGGAAGGTGTTAAGAAAGCTCTTTGATCACCTCCTCCAGAGGAGGAGCAGCCTTACCAGGCCACAGAGGAAGACAATACAGTCCTGATGAGACCTGATAGGCTAGAGTCAGATAGAAGGGGAGGAGGAGGAGGGAAGGGGCTACAGCTGGGATATAAAGTGAATAAATTGTAATAAATAAAAAAAGAAAACAGCAGTAATTGTGAAAGAAGTTAGCACCACTGAAGAGAAACCTGTGGGAGACAGAAAGATGTCCTGAAAACAAAATGACACTCACTGGCAGTATCACTTAGAGCCCTAGCATAACTTAGCAGCAGCATCCATGATGGTTTTGGGTGCACACACGCACACAAAAAGGCAGATTAAGGGGTCATGGAGACGTGGTCCATGGTTCCTGAGAGTAGCTTAGGCCAAAAGACAGAGACAGGTTAGAGTCATGGTAAAGCAGCCCTGAGAAACCATAGTCTAGCACTTTGATGATGAAGTCTAAATTTTAATAAAAACTCCAGAATTTTGGAGAGGCCAGGACCATGGGACATCCAATTAGGAGAGTGGCAGGCATGGAGTGGAGCCAATCTAGGAGAGGCTGGTTAGCAGAGATTCAGGAGTGGGGATACCGAAGCCTTTGGAGCCAGTTTCATCATAAGCCACACATGGCAGGATATGGTATTTGCCTTGCTCAATTTTAATCTTCCTTAGGTCAGACCTGTCCAAGTTATGCTATCATAGTTCCATTAGGAATAAAAATGTTGACCCTGTGTCATTGCACACTGAAGTAATGTATTTTGGGTTCTTTGTTTTATTTTTTTCCTAGGATAATGCAGGTAAGAGAGAATCTTTGGACTTTTAAAGTCAAAGAATAGTCCAAAGATTCTGAGGACTACTATAATTAGAATGACTGTGTTTTACATTATAAAGTGATCATACACTGATGGGGACAGAGTTTAGTAGGTAATGACTAAATCATGAAATTTGCAAGCAAATGCTGGGAATTAAAAAAGATCATCTTGAATGAGGTGACCCAGAAGCAGAAAGACACTCGTGGTATATAAACACGCATAAGTGGATAATAGCTATATAATATAGGAAAAACATACTAAAATCTCCTAAAGAAGCTAAACAAGAACAACCCTAGCAAAGGTGCTCAATCCTCATTCAGAAGGACAAATGCAATAGACATTGGAAGCAGGAGAAGACAGGGAACAGGACAAGAGCCTACCACAGATGGCCTATGAAAGACTGCTGATCAAAGTTTCGAAGCAGAGGTTGAGACTCATACCAAACTTTGGGCAGAGTGCAGCTAATCTCATGAAAGAAGGAGGAGATTGAAAGACCTGCAGGGAACAGGAACTTCAAAGAGAGACCAACAGAGTGAATAATACTGAGGCGTAGAGGCCCTGCAGAGACTGATACCCCAAACAAGGACAATGCATGGAGAGGACCTAAAACTCTGGCCCAGATGTAGCCCACAGACTCAGTCTACAAGTGGGTTTCCTAATAAGGGGAACAGGGGCTTTCTCTGGCAGGAACTCAGAGACAGGCTCTCTGATCATCTCCCCCAGGGGAATGCAGTCTTGCCAAGCCACAGAGGAAGACAATGTAACCAGTCCTGATGAGACCTGGTAGGCTAGGGTCAAATAGAAGGGGAAGAGGACCTCCCCTATCAGTGAACTAGGAGATGGGCATAAGGGAGAAGAGGAAGGGAGACTGGGATTGGGAGGAGATGAGGGAGGAGGACACAGCTGGGATACACATTGAATAACTGTAATAAATTATAATAATAAAAATAAATTAAAACAAACAAAAAGTGGTAAGCCTGTGCATCAAGTTAACTTCAAAGAGTTGTAAGAGTCTTTTGAGCTTGAAAAATCTCAAATTTCCTAAAGGAAAATCCTCTGAACACAACTCTGAGGTAGTTATTTTGATTATGTTAATTGATGAGGCATGTTTTATCTTAATTGTGGGTAGGTCCATTCACTGGGCTAGTAATTCTGGGTTGTAAAAAGCAGACAGAGCTAGACAAGCACTGGAATGCATGTGTCCCTTCCTTGCCAGTTTCTGATGGTGCATGTGATGTATTGTAACCAACCGCATCAAGCTCCTGATTCAGTAACTTTCTTATTAGGATGGTCTGTGCCCTTGAACTGCTGGTGAAACCCTCTTCTCCTTACATTGCTTGTCTGGCTATTGTTTTAATCTCAAAAATTGGAAAAAAAAAGAGAAGAAGTTTCTGTGGTAATCAGCTTATACTGACAAACCAACATTCACTGAAACCTTTAAACTACAAACATTTGTTTTTCATAGTTCTGGGAACTAGAACTCCAAGAGCAAGACAGAAAATATTTGGTTCTGGTTTGGGCTATCTTCAGTGCTGGTTGAGAAGCCACTGACTAAACCCGTAGAAAGACGTGTCTAAGAAACAAACCAGTCTTTCTTGTTTTTCCTCAGAAACGGACTAAATCTATCCTGAAGTCCCACATGGTCCCACAGAACCCTAATCATTCACCAAAAGTCCATCCTTATATCCCATCAGGCTAGAGTAAGGACTGCAGTGCATGAGTTCTGAGGACACATCATGTAGATCATAGCAGTCAAGGAATTATTTAAGTTTTATGTATTTGTTTATTAATTAGGATAAGCTACTGGACAAATGCATTTTTCTTTTCCATTTATTTTCTCGAGTTTGTTTCATATAATGTACTAACAATGCTGCTTACCAGTAACATTGAGTCTCTGTCTCTCATTTTGTGGAATTTCTTTGTTAGGAATTTTCATTGTAAAAGTGAAAGAAAGAAAGAAAAGAAAAGAAGAGAAAAGAACAGAAAAGAAAAGAAAAGAAAAGAAAAGAAAAGAAAGGAAAGGAAAGGAAAGGAAAAGAAAAGAAAAGAAAGCCGTGGTAACATGTTCCAAAATCTAATTTGAATTCTTGTAGTGTTTCACAGTTCAGAATACTATTGTGTGTTTCAAACTTACAAATATGTAACACCTTTGTTCTTAGAAGAATTGTCTGTGCTAGAGTCTCTCATTTTTCTCACTTTAAATGATTCAGTATTTATATTAATTAATTTAACCATTGCATTTTGTATGAATTATATTTTGTAATTATTTTAAATTTTCTTTAATACATGTATAATATACTATGCTCTATACAAAATATATATGTTAGTTTCAGAATTCCAAGAACATCATCATTTTTATTTCATGTCTATATTTGGATAAATGTGGGGAGAAAGAGTTATTTTCAAAAATTTATTTATTTATTTGTATAAATTACTGTTTATTCACTTTGTATCCCAGCTGTAGACCCCTCCCTTATCCCCTCCCAATCCCACCCTCCCTCCCTCATCTCCATCCATGCCCCTCCCCGCAGTCCACTGATAGGGGAGGTCCTGCTTCCATTCCATCTGACCCTAGCTTATCAGGTCTCATCAGAACTGGCTGCATTGTCCTCCTCTGTAGCCTGATAAGGTGGCTCTACCCACAGGGTAAGGTGATCGAGGAGGAAGAGTTCTAAACACATACTATTTGATTCAAAGACATCTTGACAGATTTTAACTATTAAAAATAAATTGATTTTGTTCTTGCCATGAGTGGATGACTGTTCTTCACAGAGACATTGTATGAGAAACTATCTCAGCCTTTTAAGCACATTTACACATTTGAATATTCAGGGCCACTATATAAAGTAGTGTCCATCATTTCCATAAGGTTAATATGAGGAAACTGAGGCACAGAGAACTTACATTAAGGTATCATTATATTTCTAAGAAAATTGCAACTGCATTAATACTTAGGCATTTTATAACGTGTAGAATTTTCTTATGATTTTACTTAGAAATTTCTTATCTTTATTTAAAACTTTTGTGAAACTTTTTACATGATAATCCTCAAGTTAATCTGGAAGTATTAATTTTTTATAATGTTAGTAATTTCATAGAAACTATTACCTATAGGTTCAAAAGAATTATTTAATCTGCTCATCATCTGAACCTGCAGGCTTTGCAATATGTTCTCTGTTAGTCTATTCATGTGTTTCTTAGCACGTGCTCACTCACACACACACACACACACACACACACACACACACACACGCACATGCACATCAGGGTACATGCTCCATGAGCTTTTAAGGTTTATGGACTTCAATCAACCAGTTTTAAAATGAATAATTGAAGTACCCTTTTTATTTCCTCTTTTTTTTGGGGGGGGGTGGCTTTTCTCTCTGATTATTCTTCTTTCTGCTTCCTCAGCATGTGTATTAGAATTCCAGTCACACCTTGTTTGACTGAGTAAGTAGTTTATTTCTATTCTCACTTATTTACTGAAGAAAGAATTTACTACTTGCCTGCAAACAGATAATAATGTCCTGAATGTGGAATTTGCTGTTTTATTGTATTTTGAAATACTAGATAATTTTTTTAAATACCACAGTGGTTGTTTTGAATTTTTTATTTACTAAAATTGTCATGGAAAAAAATTTTGAATTTTTCAAGGCCTGTTATCTTATACTTTAAGTAGACTACACTGAAGTAATATACATTTTGCCTTTTCTGGTTTTGTAATTTTGTTGAAGTTTTCCATGCAGGCTGTTGGAAGAATTTTTGCTCTGCAATCATTTTAAGGGCTTAGAAAGTGACTCTGCATATTAGATATAAAAGTTTTTTTGTAACTTAACTGTATAAAATCAACATCCATTGGTATATGAATATGTCCTGAATCTAAATACAGGTATGTGATATCTGTTCCAGCAAACAACTTTTTCATTCATTCATTTATGCTGAGAAGCAGGACTGGGGCCAGGCTGAGCATCGTCACGCATCCCTTCCTGCTTCTTGGCATAACGGCAATGTGGCCAGTTGCTTTCCACTCCACTGGCATGACTTCCCAGAAAGGATGCACTACACTGTTCAATGGGAGCCAAGTAAAGCTTCCATTCGTCAAGTTGCTTTTTCAGGCTTTTATTTTTAGAGATAGACAGTACCGGGAAAAAGCAGTTGGGATTAACCTAAACATGCAGTGCTTAGGAACTTGGAACTGGTTTGTGGGAGAAACATGGAAGAGTTTAAAACTTTGGGTTAAAAGAGTTTTGAAATATTGCAAGTTGTGTAAAAGTCTCCAGAGATCTTGATCACCTTGAATCTTCAAAATATATTACACTGTTCACTTAATCATCTTTAATGCACAAATTGATATAAGCCATACTGGATTGTATGAGCTGGAAATCGTAAACACTTTAGGTGTCCCATTAAAATATATGCATGTCAGAGAATCAAAAACAAAATTCACAAAATTGAAGGCAAAATATTGCAATAAAATTTCTGAGGGCCTAAATTTCTGGTGGGAGCTTAGAAGGCAGGAATCCCTAAAGAAACTTTGATAGTGGAGGACCAGCTGAAGAAATTACAGAGGGAAGAGAAGACTTCATATTGCGCTGGAATAGCTAGAGACCACTCTGAGTAAGGTACATTATGGTAAACGCTCTCTCTTGGTTCAGCCAGTACCCTGGGAACTCCAGTGTGGGTCTTGAGAACAATAACGGACAAATGTGTTCAGTGAGGAGTATTAAGAGACAGAATGGCTTCGGGACTTTGGTAGTCATCCAAGTGTAGTATTTGCACAGTTGTAATTCCAGGTTACACTCATTGTCCTGGAGCAATTATAGTCTCCACAGATCTTGATCACCCTGAATCGTTGAAAAATATTACTCTGTTCATGTTATCAACATTAATGTATAAATTGATGATATTATTCACAGTGGGTTAGATGAGCTCGAAATAGTAGGCACTTTTTTTAGATGCCTCCGTGGGTCAGAGAGTCAAAGATAAACCTCATAACGTTTCAGGATTAACTAATATTGCTATAAAATTTCTGAGGGCCCAGGGGGCTGGAGCAGAAGTTTCACACTTCAGAGTCAAATGTATGATCACTACCTCACTGACAAACAGCCTCCCTTCAAACTGTAGGAAAGGCACATTGGGTTGATACATCAGGAATTTGCAGCTTACTTTAATCTGTACACTAATTGCCTCCATGCATGATATACTAGAGAGAAATAAAGTACCTGAAATGAGTCCAAGCCTCAATACAAAGTGGTTTTCTCTTTGGGACTTTTAGTCCAGTTGATCTAATGACATTTAAGTTTTCAGGAGCAAATGAGAATATTCTCAGGAAAATCTATAAACCTGTAGAAAAACTGTAGTGCAACCCTCAGTGTTTTTGCAGGAAAGTGATCTGATACCATCTTCTGTTTGAGAAACAGCTTCTGACTTTCTGCCTAGCACTGGTAAGGACTTAATGTTCTCTACACATATCAGGTGACCATGAAGGTGAGCTTCCAGTCATCAACTAGATATTTCTGTTCTCCCAAGTGGAAGTCTGAGTGTGAGAAAAGGCAATACATCAAGTGGACAGAATAGATCAGATACTTGGCTTGCACAAACTACAAAGGCACACAAAAAAATGGGTAAACAAATGAATCTCACTTATTTGAAGCCAGTTCTTTCTGTATTGCCTCTTCTTATTCAGCCTGTACATCTGCTTCATGGAGAATTTCTTAGGATTCGTGATCTCACTTAACAAAAAAAGGAAACTTATGCTGTTTCCTGCATAGTTATAGTTGATACACTCAGACAGCCTAACAGCTAATAGCTAGAAATTTGCTACTCTACACTAAGATCACTTGGGATGGCAGCAGAGAAGTGTGATCTTCTATTCGATGTGCCAGGAAGCAGTGTGTTTTGTTGTCTTCTTTGTATGGGCTGAGAGACAACTAGAAAGGCAGTGATATATAAATACTTGTTAGCAGTGTGTTTGGATGGTTGCAGGGTTGAAAACTAGGAATAGAAGGTTTGTGAGAAGGAATTCTGAAAGAGGAGGAAGAATATCTCTGAAAGGGAATGAACTATGATGTCATTTTGTTGCTTGTTGAATGTATGCTGAAGGCCATTGAGATTAGAGGACAAACTACATAATAAGGCAAGACAAATGACCTTGTGCATATCAGCAGCTTCCGTCTTTGAAGGATCCAGATAGGTAGAGCTGAAATATGTATTCCAATAACAAGAACTTTCTTGTTCCAAGGTTGATGTCTTTAATGCCACAGCCCAAGGCATAATTGAATGGTAAAATATCTGTACCTTGAAATACCTTTATGTCATCTCTCCTTATGTTGGTTAGCACACTTCTGGGAAGCAACTTGAATCATTGGACTTTCTTTAATGAGAGTAGAGGAGAGAATTTGCCTTTCTCTTCTCAAGATATTTGCTGTAAGTGGACTTTCTTTCAATGACCATGATATATACTTCACCTAGCACCACTGATGGCCATTAGTCCCTTTAATCACTGTGATGAAATTGTGCCCAGCATCGAATCTGATCATGTAACAGATTTCCAGTGATCTTACTGACTTAATTGGGCTTATTTGAAAATGTGGCATATAGAAACAGTTGGCATAAAAAGCTGGGTGCCTTAGGTGCATGTCCTATTGAATAGTCATTTATTGTGTATTGGAAAAGATAATTTTATAAAATTATGTGGCATCATGGAATCTAGTACATCAAATCACAGATAACATTATGCTTCTTCTACGAATGTAAGAATGACAGTTCTGAAAACAAAGGTAGAAACTGGGCTTATTCACTGTTTACCTAGTATAACAAATACAGATGTTTACTTTGTATTCTAGACTTTATGGCCTGTTGGCCTCAGAGGACCCATTTCTCTCAGAAAATTAAATGCTGCTTGCATTCACTTTTAGGAATAGATTATTAAGAGCACCTGGGTCTTCTTGTGTCTCTAAGTGACCAAACAAAAGAGATACTTCACTAAGTGAAATAATTTATCCTAATTATTATGGAAAATTATGGATTATTGCTACATGAGATGGCAAAGAAGATTATTCCTGGAATTCAAAATTCTGCAAATTCTTTTGGTACTTCTACAAATGTTGGTACATTATAGTAGAAGATAACATCATAAAACATCAGAGGTAATCCTAGTAGCATAATCTTACAGTCCCATCTGACTGGGTGGACAGCACAGGAAGGCCACAAGTTCACACACTGCATTGTCTGTACATAGAATCAGTCCAAAGCCAATCCACAGTTTGATGAGACATTGTCTCCAAAAAATATTTTAAAAAAAACCAAAAAACTGTTAACAGTATTTTCCATCCTAGCTAAAACACCACAACTGCTTGACAAAGCAAGGCAAATTTAAAATATAGAGTAGTCCTTGGAAATAGAAGTGAGATACTTATTCATAACTAATTACTTCAATGAGAGGTATTATCATGTTTCCTAAGGGATGCATTTGCTCTGTGGGAAAAAAGACACCATAGCAACCGACTGCAAAGATTTTAGGATGAGGAAGACTATTTCCAGACTGCACCTTTTCTCTTTGCTTAATACCTCCTCCTCTATCTCTCTGTCCTTCTCTCTATCTCTCTCTCTGTCTCTCTGTTTGTTTCTCTCTATAACACACACACACACACACACACACACACACACACACACACAAACGTTTACTCCTTTTTAACTGTGTAACTCCTTACACATTTTATAGTAATCGAATAGGACTGTGTATGAATTGAGGAGTCATTTTTGTACCAACGATGCATTATTTTGAGGAGGAAAGTGCTTACTTTTATAAAGGTGTCTATATTTTATTGCATGGAAACACATAGTTTGTTTTCTTTCCCACGGTCTTAGCATAAGAACAATTTTCTGTTCTAATTTTGTAACTCTTGAGTCGGTATTTACATTTAAACAGTTAGCCATGTTTAACTAGTTAATGGATTTTCCCAATACATTCTCCTGTAGAAATTGCTAGTGCGGTTTCTAATTTCTTCTGTTTTCAGAGATTCACTGATTTTCAGTGTCTATCACAATATATAAAATTAACCCAAAACTTAGTAACATAGCATCATGGTCCATTACTGTTAGTCATGACTTTGTGACGTGTCAAGAATCATGAGTGGTTTTTGCTTGGATGATTCTGTGGCGTTACAGTGTAGGATGACCAAGACAGCTCTCTCTCACCTGGCTTGGAGAATGGAGTGAGTACTGGAGTTCATCGAAGTCTCTCAAAACAAGTAGCTACATGTGACCTATCAGCATGAAGGTGGACTACCAGTGGAATCACCCTGCAAGAAAACTGAGTTGTGCTAAGCTAAATAAAGGATCTGCTACAACAATGATGTTTTTAGGATAGTTACATGCATTAGAAAAACAACAAAAGCAAGCTAAGTCATTCTTGTTTTCCTCAGGACTCATATTCCTACCTAAGGCAACTATTTATCAATTATATTCCTGTTGGGCAACTATCATGATCTGCTTTCTTAAAATTTAAATAAATGGGAAAAAATTAAATGCCTATATATATATCAACTGAGAGACCAAAAGATTAAATATCAGCAGCTATTAATATTTAAGGCCTGAACTAGCTGGGTGGAGAAGTCCAATAATGCCCTGAGGAGAAGAACCCACCTTATTGTATTTTTTCCCCACCCACTAGAGATACAGTTGCTAGGAAACTGGCCCATGCCCCTAGGGAGGGACACCAGATCATTAATGGTTTGGGGACCTTCCTATAGTCAATCAATTCAAAATCCAGCATTTTGACCAATAGATGCTTGCTAGGCAGGAATCGCCCCTGCCTTGGGCATGCTGGAAGGGACCAGATTCTTTAATTCATCCAACTAACCTGAGCACAGGACTCTCATCTCTCACCGCTTAGGCAGTGGGGGGTGTGGGCCCAAGTTGCAGCTTGTAATGATTTATAATAAAAAGAACCTCATGTATTTACAGCGGAGTCTATTTATTCCTGGTCTTTCAGGGTTTATTAACCGGGCAGAACACAACAATCTCACATTAGTAAGAGTATGAAATTCACAAGAAAACAGTGAGTACACTGTCATAGGATGATTCTTTTCCTAAGCAACTACTTCCATTGATGAAAAAAAAATAATCTGTCAAAAATAAAAATACCAGAAATTTGTTGTAGGTTGCAATTAATATTTGTTAATGATATATCTTCTGGTAAAGCTGCTGTTAGTCCTAAACAGCTATATAACCAAATTACCACACAGAGACTGGGTTTATTTAGTTAACCTAGAACACAATGATGGCCAATAGTTACTCCATCCTAAACTTCCAAGACCTCATAGTTTCCTAACATTTAGATTTTACCCATTATACTTGCTTTTTGTGAAATCTTAGGTCTGGTTCATTCTCTCTACCTATTCCAAGATCTCCTCCCAGCTCTGCTCTTTTCACTCTCTCCCTCACACTTTCTCCCCCCACTCATTTTTCCTGTCCTCTGACTCCTCCCAGCTCAACATTGTGGTTAGTTGCTTTATTTTGGCCTGTTTTACACAAAGTTGAGACAGGATACTTAGAATAAGTATCAAAATGCAATATCCAGATTGAAACCAGAGAGGGGAGGGAGAAATCACTATTTGAATGAACAAGGGTAAGGTGTATACATTTCAAAAGAACATCATACCAACGGAAATTGAATGATACTGTTTCAAAAATCTTGTGTGCCCTACATCTATTAATAATTCTATAGGGAAGTCTCCATAATGCCCAATTTCTTGTGTGACTACTTCAAAACACATCTTGAAGAACTTCATTAATTTGGATAAATCTAAATTATAACCCTAAATCTAGTCTGTCAGAAGAACTGGGCACATAAAACTTTTCTACTCATAACTTCTGTTATTGAAATAAATTTTGCTTGCAATCAAGACTCAGTAAACTAGGAACTTCTCTAGCAGAGAAAGTACATACAGGTATGAAGACGACTCCCAACATAGAAAATTTCTAATGTGCATATAAAACACTCATTTTCAACAAGTTTTACAATCATATTGAACATATTTTGTTCATCTCTAAGATAAGTGCTCTCTAAGATAACAATGTGTTGAACCAACTTTTAGACACAGTCACTTAATATGAGTGCAGATTAATAGCTGTGTAATGTGGTTTCCATAATACTGTTCCAATTTTGAAGAAAGAAAATTAAATAAAAATAATTTACGACTACATTTCTGAGTAACAGGGTGATGTATTATAGAACACTATATTTACAAGGATACTAATGTGTATCAAAGTAATTATTTTGTTGGCAGTATTAAGTGTTGATTTGTACTCCACTTTTCCTGTATAAATGCAGTTACTTACTTATTTGATAATGCAATAACATTTCTTTTGCAAAAACATCATCTGAAAAACATTATTTATCGTGTTTGGTTTCAGGGTATATTGAGGAAATAAAGAATTTCCATTTTGTACCTGGAAAGAAATTCCCAATGAGGAATTGCCAGGATTATGTCAATCAATGGAAGGACTACATTCATTACAGGTTAGCTAACATGCAAAGACTATTTGTGTGGCAACATTTTCTTAGTTGAGGTCCCAGACTGTGTACATGCAGATAGGAGTGGGGGGTGGGGTGATTACAAATTAACTTGCATGCATTCATTATCTCTCTGTTTTCAGATGTGGTACAACTAATAGCTTTGAGATCTTGCTTTGACTTCCCTGAATGGTGGAGTAAAAACTGAAATTTTTTTTGGAAGTTCAAAATAAGCATTTTTAATTTTGATTAAATCAAGAAATAACAAGAATCAGGGTTGAAAATATAAGGGATTTAAAACATCTACACAATTAAGATATTCATGCATACATACATATATATTAATATGAATTAATGTTTTCAGATTCTGCAGTGTATTCTGGACATCTTCTTGAGGTGGTGCAACACATTAACGTCCAAACCTTGGATGTCTCATCAAACTTCAACATGTGTTTAGGATCTTCATTTTTTTTCTTCATTACTTTACCATTCATCATTGTGGCTTATCATTTCATAATTTTTTATATCTTCACTGAATTAAAAGCATTTCCAATTATGTTTTTTTCTCTTTTCTATGCTGTACTCATTTTAAAATATTTTTATTTTAATTTTTATTAATTATACTTTATTTACTATGTATCTCCCCAGAGTCCTCTCCCTCTTCCCCTCCCAGTCTCTCTCTCCCTCTCCTTCTCCACACATGCCCCTCCCCAATTCCATTGATAGGGGAGGTCCTCCTCTCCTTCTTTCTGATCCTAGTCTATCAGGTCTCATCAGGAGTGGCTGCATTGTTTTCCTCTGTGGCTTGATAAAGCTGCTCCCCCCTCAGGTGGAGGTGATCAAAGAGCAGACCAATCAGTTCATGTCAGAAACAGTGCCTGATCCCATTACTATGGAACCCACTAGAACACTGAACTGCCATGGGCTACATCTGTGCAAGGGGTTCTAGGTTATCTCCATGAATGGTCCTTGGTTGCAGTATCAGTCTCAGAAAAGACCCCTGTGCCCAGATTTTTTTTTTTTGGTTCTGTTGCTCTCCTTGGGGAGCTCCTGTCCTCTCAAGGTCTTACTATTTTCCACTTCTTTCATGAAATTCCCTGCACTCTGCCTAAAGTTTGGCCATAAGTCTCAGCATCTGTTTTGATACACTGCAGGGTATAGCCTTTCAGAGGCCCTCTGTGGCAGGCTCCTGTCCTGTTCCTTCTCCTGATGTCCATCCTCTATGCCTTTCTGAATGGAGATTGAGCATTTTAGCCAGAGACCTCCTTCTTGATTAGTTTCTTTTTTTTAATTTAATTTAATTTTTTATTATTAGTTACATTTTATTAACTCTGTATCCCAGGTGTATCCTGCTCCCTCATTCCCTCCCAACCCCACCCTCCCTCCCTCAGCTTCTCCCTGCCCCTTTCCAAGTCCACTGATTGGGGAGGACCTCCTCCCCTTTCATCTGACCCTGTTTTATCAGGTATCTTCAGGACTGGCTGCAAAGTCCTCCTCTGTGGCCTAGCAGGACTGCTCCTCCCTTGGTGGGGTGGGGAGGTCAAAGAGTCTGCCATTGAGTTCCTGTAGGAAATAGTCCCTGTTCCCCTTACTATGGGAAACCATTTGGTTACTGGGCTACCAAGGGCTTCATCCGAGCAAAGGTTCTAGGTTATATCCATATACGGTCCTTGGTGGGGTGTCAGTCTCAGAAAAGATCCCTGTGCTCAGATATATTTGGTCCTTTTGGAGCTCCTGTCCTTTCCAGGTCATACTAACTACCCTTCTGCCAAAGATTTAGTTATGAGTCTTAGTATCTGTTTTGAAACACTGTTAGGTAAAGTCTTTCAGATGCCTTCTGCAGTAGACTCCTGTCAAAAGTCCAATGCACATCCCATTTGTCTTTCTAAGTGATGATTGATCATCTTACCCCATGTCTGCTTTCTTGTTTATCTTCTTTAGGTGTATAGATTTCATTATGTTTATCATTGATTAGTTTCTTTATGTGTACAGATTTTAGTAGGTTTATCCTATATTATGTGTCTAATATCTACTTCTGAGTGAGTATATACTGTGTGTGTCTTTCTGCTTATGGGATACCTCACTCAGGATGATCTTTTCCAGGCCCCATCATTGACCTTCAAATTTCATGATTTCCTTATTTTTCATTGCTGAGTAATATTCCATTGTATAGATGTACCACTATTTCTGTACCCATTCCTCAGTTGAGGGGCATCTGGGCTGTTTCCAGCTTCTGGCTATTACAAATAAAGCTGATACAAACATGGTTGAGCAAATGTCCTCATTGTGTTCTTGAGCCTCTTTTGGATATATACCTAGGAGTGGTATGGCTGGATCTTGAGGAAGTGTTATTCGAGAATTCTCAGTAGAAGGATATCGAATAGCCGAAAAACACTTAAAGAAATGCTCAACGTCCTTAGTCATCAGGGAAATGGAAATCATAATGACCCTGAGATTTCACTGTAGAGAGCCGAGGTTCAGACGCCATTACAAGATGGCGCCGGCATCCAGTCTCTATACTGGTAACAGCCTCTGAGAGCACATGTGCAGTTGCAAAAGTGCACCAAGCCACTGCCCCACCCCGGGCCGTCAGACGGGTACGAGTAAGCAGTCAATCAGGGTATGACACGTCACTCCACGTCACATAAGTGCGGTCGGGGCTTATTTAAGCAGCGCCATCTTGGGGCTTGGGGTCTTCCTCCTTTCATTGCCTGTAATAAAGCCTGCTGCAGAAGGATCCTGTCGTCCGTGTGCCTTCTTGCTGGCGAGACGGTTAC
>REGO01000782.1:479056-513156 GCA_010120015.1 Rhombomys opimus | reverse complement strand
GGGGCTTGGGGTCTTCCTCCTTTCATTGCCTGTAATAAAGCCTGCTGCAGAAGGATCCTGTCGTCCGTGTGCCTTCTTGCTGGCGAGACGGTTACGCGGGTCGTTTACATTTCACTTTACACCCATCAGAATGGCTAAGATCAAAACCTGAAGTGACAACACATGCTGGAGAGGTTTTGGAGAAAGAGGAAATCTTTTCCACTGCTGGTGAGAATGTAAACTTGTACAACCACTCTGGAAATCAATCTAGTGCTATCTTAGACAATTAGGTATGAACTGAAATTTTAAGTCTGTGTCCCTTCTTCCCCTGTTAAAAATGAACACAAATGATAAAAATAATTTGTATTATAAATATTACCATGTCAGGTGAGTAGATTTTTTTTTAATAAATTTTTTCCCCTGTGCCTCTTACTGAGCCTAAAGAACCAAATACTTTGTCTTATTCTTGCTAACTTGTCACCAGAGACAGTGAGCCTCTTCAGAATCACCCCAGATAAAGGAAGAATTGGCCTCACACTCCTGTGCCACACTGTGGTCACCATAGATATCAAGCCATGTCAGATCTAATTTACAGCCAAAGACCAGCATAATGCTCTATTCAGATCACAGGTGATGATATTGTTGGCTTCCTGTTGCTGGACCAGGCACATATACCGAAATGGCTGCAACCATCTGTGTACAATATTGGATGACATGTAATTCTCATAAACTAGGCCTGTGTGTCTCTTCTTCGCACTGGAATTGTTCTGTAGCTCTGTCTGTAGGTAAATGTGAGGATGGAGGTACTTGTTATCCATCTCATCATAGGTTTCACTTATTCCAAGGGCATACTCTTGTCTTTAAAGCCTTGTTCTATGCCCAGCACGTGGGCTTTTACACTATCTTACTTAGTGTTGGGAAAATGTTAGTGATAACGGTGTCTTGACTATCAAAGCTGAACTTAATCATGGGACATCATGATCTCATATTAGCACAGGGCTTCACAGTCTCTGGAGGAGAGGTAGGTATTTCTCAGGCTTACTTCAAGGTTGGTATTTATACGGCCATAAATTGTCTGTCCATAAACTGGTACATAAATCTCTGCCCAATGGTAAAGCTAGTCCGGCGACTCTGAGTTTTGAACTTTATCAGAAGATTTCAGTTTCTTTTCTGTCCTGAATCTAACAGCAACGGGGCTGACACTGTTCAGAGGAAAACAATATCTCTGTTAAATGTCTTTCCCTGCTTTGCAGGGAGTGGAACCCTGGTTTGTCCTGTGCGTCATTGTTCACCTAGTCATTGTTCATGTTCTGTTAGTGTGCTCCCTCAATGACCTCTACTGAGTCTTTCAGCACAAGCTCTAAGCTTTCCTTCTGCGCCAGTCTATTGGTGAGGCTTTCCCCTCAAGTTTCTGTTTTGCTTATTAAGTTTGTAATTTCTAGCACCATTTAAGTTTGGGCTTTTATTTCAGTTTTCATTCTATTCTATTTTCAGACTGAAACATGACTAAAGTAGAAAGAATTCCCTACACCACCTCAATCTTATACAGGAGGAGGGTCTGTCATCTTACAAAGATCTTCTTGATCAGTGGCTTCAAGCTGGAACATATTATATCTACTTTACCATGACAAACGAGGCACCAACACGCTTTAGCAGAAATCAAAAATGCATAATTGAGGTGCTCTCGAGATGCTTCTGATAGGGCTTCACATTGTTCTTCAGACACTGTTAACATGCTTTGCAACAGGACTCCTCTTACCTCAGCAAAGCAATTGGCCAGCTGTAGTGAAGAATTAAAAGTAATCAAACTCATACTACAGAAAAAATATGCAAAAATAAAACAATGTCCCATGTTTGCCTTCAACACCTGTGGCCTAAATAAAAAGCACCACCTGGAAACTGTTAAAATGATCACGTGAATCATTCATGTAAAATGTAGCACATCAGAAGAAGACTTTTCCTTTAAGAAGGAAACAGAGTGATCACTCTCAATAGACTGGATGTGAGGGTTACTTCTCTTTTTGTTTGCTCATGCATGTATAGACCTCTCTTAAATAAATAAGAAGGAAATAAGCAACTCTATGTCCTGAAAGAAAAAGTGTGATCACATAAAAATATTATGCCTTCCTATAGACACATTATATAATAAGATTATTTGTTTACAAATTATAACTTTGATAACAGTGGAACAAGTTTCAAAGTGCAAATCAACAAACTACAAATAGTTATACTAGAGGAAATATTTGGTCAGATATATTTTGCACATTATTAAATGTGAAATGATTATGAGCAGGTAAAGTTTTAATAAAGGATAACTTGGCTGAATAAGATCAGCACAAGATTCTTTGTAGTCTCCTGTCAGGTAAGACTGATTATATCATATTTGCTATATGTTTTAGACATGTCTTTATTCTGTCCTTCAATTCCATCTTCATATTGTGGATCATAATTTATCATTTAATAAAATAGTATTATATAATGATTAACACATAAAAAATAAATTAAATCTTTTAGACACATAATCAGTTGAACCAGAATATTTTACCATCTTTGTACCTAATAATCTTAACTGCTATTATGCAGATTGAGTTCATTTAATCCAAAACACTAGATAGAGAAACAGCAATGGGTTAATAGGAAACTCTTTAGATGGACAAAAAGTGCCTATTTGCTGAGACTGTATTACAATAATGCAATGAAAATACCTGTAATGATCAAAGGGACTATTTTTAGTCATTATTTTTAATCCATACTCTACTGATACTCCATAAATTCCAAATGCCACTGAGTGGATATGTCAGCCTTCAAGCCATTGTTAATAATGTGGCTTTCAAGCAAGTGGTTATTTCCAGGCTTCCATTCCTTCAGTCTTCCATCAACTGGATATGATAAAAGATTTTTGGAATACGGTATTACAAGCATATGGTTACAAACCAAAGAGGCATATTTTCTAAAAATATCTGTGGAACAAAACATGTATCAAAAGATATGTTCTAGATAAGCACACAACTAGATTTTCACTATAACATATCATCTGTCTTCAGATATTTTATAGTCTTCCATATATTTTAGAAGGGGAAGACTTACCATTTTAAACAGTGACAAAGTAATAGATGCTCATGGACATTTCACCTGTCACATTATATCACTGATTATGAACACTGAAAAAAAAAATCTGTCTCAGAGCTTGTGGACCAGGTACTTCCAGCCAGTGATAACTTTCCCAATTTAAGTACCTGAGTAAATGCCCAGTTCTGGTTAATAATCTTGTGATATAATCCTCTTAGGAGAAAAGAAACATCATTTTTTGTCTTTGGAATGTTTTCACTTGTTCTTTTTATTGCCCTTAAAAGAAGTTTCAATGATGGCACAGATGACTAGAGGCCAGAGCACTGTGTGATTCTCTGATAATAGCTCAAAAACTTGAGAAAGTGATCCAGGGATAATAAGTACCATGGAGAGTGGCAGCAGCAGCATTACACATGGTTCACAGCCAGTCAAGGCTTCAGATTTTGAATAAATAGTCTGCAGTGAGAATATATTGTGTGACAGTTTTTGCAGAAAGATAGAGTGAATTCTTACATCAATGATGATGAAAGAGTATACACAGAAAGTAAATACATTTTTAAAGCAAAGCAATCATTTTAAATGATGACAGCAGACATTCTTTATTTTCCTTTAAATTTGTCCTCAGTCTGAGTATGGAAAAAAAGAATTGCATTTTAAGGAGTGTACTCATTAAAACAACTGCACAGAAAAAATTCACATCATCATCAGTGAAATTACCTATGCCGGGCCTTTTCATTTTTGCCAAGGGCCTTTTCGTTAATTTAGTCATAGATATAAACAGTTTTTATGTAAGAATAATTTTTCCTATTTTCTGTTCTAAAATTATAACCTATATTTCCCTAGGATAAATTATAATAAGCTTACAAGTGACCTAGAGGCAAGCACATGAGTTCAAGCAGTTCTCACAGTTAATTCACACTCTAATAGTCAAGACTTTTATCTAGTGAAGTACATCTGGACCAGTAAGGCAAGCATTCAGCTCTCCGTAAGAGAAAGCAACAGCAGGGACTGGAGAGATGGCTCAGAGGATCTCCCACAGAACCTGAGTTCATGTGCTAGGACCCATAGCATGTAGCAAACGATATAAATGTGCAACTGCCCATAATTCCAGCCCAAAAATTAGCAACAACTTTTTAAAAGGAACAACAAGTTTGAAATATCACCATTATGGAGTAACTGCACTGGGAGTCAGGCCCTTACCTCTCTTAGGTAACTAAATTCAGAACAATGACTCTGTCCTTCGCTTCAGGAACTCCATAATTTATCTTCCTTGTTCCTGCCTTTTGTCTTGTGTTCATTCTCAAATGTTCATGAATATTACTTGTCTAGCACACGTGTGAAAATATTTTTATATATATAAAGGAAATTATTAGAGTTCTTGCACAATCACATGGAAGGGAACTAATTTTCCTATTGTAGTTTATTATTTTTGGCTTTATTCTGGTTTTAGTCACATTGCATTATTATTTATGGACGAAACAGATGATAACGAATTCATTCATAAGTAAACTATTGTTTTCTATCTTGTTGTAATGCTTAAAGATTAGCAAATGAGATAAATACTCATTATTCACAGCAGATCATTTATACACAAATTTTCAGAATGTGGCTACATAGGGAAACAAGGCCTTGAAAGAGATGATTAATTTTAAATGAGGTTCTTAGAGCTGACCTTAATTTAATCCAAGAAGTGTTCATTAAGGAAGAGTAGTTAGAACATTCTTAAAGACAATGGACGTGCAGGTGAGCAGGAAAATGACCACTACTTGAGAGCACAAAAAGAGAACAGCTAAGACATGTGAAAATCAAGGAAAGAGGCCTCAAAGAAATCACATCTGTTGACATGTGATGTGGCACCATCAGCCATGAAAACCAAGGGAAAACACGTGTCTATTGTTTAAGCCATTCAGTGTATTTTCTTATGGCATCCCACGAAGAGAGACATATACTTGTTTTGCTCAACAAATATTTCCAGAAATAGTCTCTGCATTACAAAGATGTTTCTAGTCACTTGGGATGAATGGAAAAACCAAAGAGTGTGCTGATGCATTAGCTACTTTGTTTTTTCCTTTTAAAAATTTATTTATAGTTTTATAAATTACAATTTATTCACTTTGCATTGCAGCTGTGGTCCCTCTCTCAACCCCTCCCAATCCCACCCCCCTCCCTCTTCTCCTCTCACGCCTCTCCCCCAATCCACTGATATGAGAGGTCCTCCTCCCCTTCCATTCGATCCTAGTCTATCAAGTCTCATCAGGACTGGCTGCATTGTTCTCCTCTGTGGCCTAAGGGAGAGGTGGTCAAAGAGCCAGCCACTGAGTTCCTATCAGAGACAGTTCCTGTTCCCTTTGCTAGGGAACCCACTTGGGGACTGGGCTGACATGGGCTACATCTGAGCAGAGGTTCTAGGTTATTTCCATGCATGGTCCTTGGTTGGAGTATCAGTCTCAGTAAAGACCCCTGTGCCCAGAATTTTTTGATCTGTTGCTCTTCTTGTGGAGCTTCTGTCCTCTCCAGGTCTTCTGATCTTTCCCTTCTTTCATAAGATTTACCATCTCTGTGATTTAAATACTCAGACAAAAGGAAGGTAAGAGAGAAAAGGTTTACTCTGACTAAGATTTTGGATATGGCCTGTTATGGTGGGGAAATCTTCACAGTAACCACTGAAGAAAGCTGTTGCTCTGCCAGCTTTGTCCTTCTCATATACTTTGGGACCCCAGCACAGGGAATGGATGTAACAGTTGCTATTGTGGTCTTCTCGCCACAGTTAGCTCATCAGAATAAATGTTCTGTAGGGATTACCAGGGGATAACAAAAGCTAGATAGTTCCCAATAGCCATGTCCAGAGTCTTGTGCCCTGAACGATTTTAGGCACTATCGATTTGGCAAGCAATTTTAACTATCACAGTCAGTAGTTCTGAAGTGTGTTCAGAATGTCAATACTGTGGTGGTAAAGAATGGAGTATAAAGCAAGTCTGAGTGGTTTCCATAGGGGAGGTGAAGGATTGCTTGGATGGGCTGAACAATGTCACAAGAACCTTGGCGCTGGAGGTAGCCTAGGTCCTAACTCTGAGGTTTGGGTACAAAATACATTTGCCTTCAAATTTCATGATTTCCCTATTTTTAATTACTGAGTATTATTTCATTGTGTAAATGTACCACAACTTCTGCCTTCATTCCTCTGTTGAGGGACTTCTAGGTTGTTCCCAGATTCTGGTTATTATGAATGAACCTACTATGAACATAATCAAGCAAATGCCCTTGTTCTATGGTTGAATATTTTCAGATCTATGCCTAGGAGTGGTGTAGCTGGATCTTGAGGTAGCACTATTCCTAATTTTCTGAGAAAGTACCAGATTTATTTCCAAAGTAGTTATAAAAGGTTACAGTCTTACCATCAATGGATGAAGGTTCCCCTTACTACAAATCCTCTCCAGCATGTGTAGTAACTTGAGTTTTTGATCTTAGTAACTCTGATGGGTATAGGGTGTCATCTCAGGGTCATTTTGATTTGCATTTCCCAAATGAGTAAGGACGTTGAGCATTTTTTTTAAGTGTTTCTTTGCCATTTGATTGATATTCCTCTTCTGAGAATTTTGTTTAGCTCTGTACCCCATTACAATCCAGTTTTAAATTTTTATTTATTTTCACTTTTTATAGTTTATTTATTTTTAATATAATTTCTTATTTATTACAACTTATTCACGTTGTATTCCAACTGTAGCCCCAACTGTTTTCCCTCCCAATCCAGCCCTCCCATCCTCCCTCATCTCCATCCATGTCCCTCCCCAAGTCCACTGATAGGGGACGACCTCCTCCCCTTCCATCTGACCCTAACCTATCAGGTCTCATCAGGACTGTCTTTCATACTCTTCCTCTGTGACCTGGTAAGGCTGCCCCCCCCCATCGGGGGGAGGTGATCAAAAGGCAGCCACTGATTTCATGTCAGAGACAGCCCCTGTTCCCCTTATTCGGGAGCCCATTTGGAGACTTAGCTGGCATGGTCTACCTCTGTGCAGGGGATTCCAGATTGTCTCCATGAATGGACTTTGGTTGGAGTATCAGTCTCAGAAAAGACCCCTGGCCCAGATATTTTTGTTTCTGTTTTTCTCCTTGTAGCACTCCAGACCCTTCCAGGTCTTTCTATCTCCCCCTTTCTTCATAAGAATCCCTGAACTCTGTCCAAAGTTTGGCTATGAGTCTCAGCTTCCACTTTAATACCCTGATGGGTAGAGTCTTTCAGAGGTCCTCTGTGGCTAGGCCCCTGTCTTGTTCCTTATTTTCACCTTCTTCCAATGTCTATCCCATTTACCTTTCTGAATGAAGATTGAGCATCTTATCCAGGGTCCTCCTTCTTGCTTAGCTTCTTGAGGTTTACAGATTTTAGTCTGATTATCCTATATTATGTCTAATATTCACTAATAAGTCAGTGTATACCATATGTGTGTTTCTACTTCTGGGATACCTCACTCAGGATGATCTTTTCCAGTTCCCACCATTTGTCTTTAAATTTCATGATTTCCTTGTTTTTAATTGCTGAGTAGTATTCCATTTTGTAGACGTACCACAATTTCTGTATCCATTCCTCAGTTGAGGAACATCTGGGTTGTTTCCTTATTCTGGCTATTATGAATAACACTTCTACGAACATGGTTGAACAAATATCTTTGCTGTATACTTGAGCATCTTTTGTATATATGCCTAGGAGTGGTATCGCTGGATCTTGAGGTAGCACTATCCTAATTTTCTGAGGCAGTACCAGATTGATTTCCAAAGTGGTTGTACAAGTTTGCATTCCCACCAGCAGTGGAAAAGGGTTCCTCTTTCTCCATATCCTCTCCAACATGTGTTATCACTTGAGTTCTTGATCTTGGCCATTCTGATGGGTGTTAAGGTTGTTTTGATTTGCATTTCCATGATAACTAAGGATGTTGAGAATTTCTTTAAGTGTTTCTCTGCCATTCCAGTTATCCAGTTATATTGATACTAAAAGGAGAGAAACTTCTAGAGGAGTGAACATTTGAGCTGTGATGGTGAAAACTTCAGTGCTAATGGTCAACATTACTTTTGTTTTTACACAGATAGGTAAACTGCTGGCATGGAACTGATAAATACCCCTGCATCTTTGTAAAATGCTAAAATTGAATACCAATTGTCTTTATTATTATAAATATCCTACTGTCTCATACATTAGGCTCTTACTTAACACTTCTCAGAAATTGCTTTGGCAGATGATTTTACAGGAATTTATGCAACACAATTATTACTTATCATACACTACATTTTATAATTCAGAATGAAATTGATGTGTCCAAGTTTTTATTATGTCTGAGCAGTAATTTAAAAATTCCACAATTATCGTTTCTCTTTTCACTCTTATTATATATCATCTATGATCTATATTTGTGTTTATGAGTGAATATAAGTGTGTGTGTGTATGTGTGTGTGTGACAGAGAGACAGAGAGAGAGAATGGTCTACGTGGTCCTACTGACAGAACCTGGGCTGTCACAAATATCAGGCAATTGTTTTAACACTGAATTGCACCTACAGCTGAATCTCCAACAATTTTAAAAGCAAAGTCTGTTCCATAATTAGTTCTTTTACTGAACTCCTGAGTGATTTATTTGCGCAATCATTTTCCTTACTTGTACAGATAAAAACAAAACCCTGTAAAGAATGATCTCTTTAGTAAGGCAGCTATTACTGCGCAGATCAATTTAAATGTTGTTTCTCTGTAATGAGCTTCTGTTATACAAACCACAAAATAATATTTATTTGCCACATTTTCTAAGAACTATTACCTGATACAGTTTTTAGTTATATATTTGGCTTTGAAATGAATACTTTTATAAATAAAATATATTTTATAGAATTTTTCTTACCTTTTTCATGTGTTATATGTATTGTGTATTTATGTTTGTGTGTAGTGTCTGTTTCTACTTTCCTTTCCAAGGCTAGAATTACAGACAGGCTGCTAAACCCACATGGCATTTACATAGTTTATGTGGATCCATATACCAGCATTTCAACTGAGTCACCTTGCAGACCTCTTTCTCATTCCTTAATCTATCATGTATTATAAACTGAAATGATGAACAGAATGCACATATGACATTGTTATTTCCTGTCTTTAAGTAAACAGTTTCTGTCATACAGGCTGAGGAGTGCCTTCTGACTTCCATGAATGTTATTCATGGATTGATTTGATAAAATGGTTTAACAGTCCTGGACAGAAGACAGAAGTAGCTCTCATTGAGTTTTCTATAGTTTCAGTAATCCATTGCTTAATGACCCCTGAATTAAATGACAATTAAAAATGAAAGCAAATTTTAAAATAAATGTTTTTGTTAATTTCAAAATTAATAAAAGCCACCATAACATATATTTCCTTGCAGAGATACACACATTTTGTATCATGCACAATCTCCCTGGCTGGCATGAATGAGATAATAGGTTCATCCTGTTCCCCACCCCCACCCCAATATGATGGCAGCAACACAAGCATTTGTCTGTATGAAATCTTTGGCAGCATCCTTTTTCCTCTAGCATTCTATGTCTGTAATGTTTGTTTTAAAGAGCTGAATAGAAACTTTCCACTGCAGCATGATTGTCTCCAATTTAAGCTCTCCTTCTTGGTCCACATCATGAATAAAAAGAAATTAAAAAAGAAACAAAAAGATGTTTCTGAAAATTATTAAATACCTGACATCATTGACCATAACAGCTAATTCTCTACTCGTGATGAATTCAATGTCTGTTAAATAACAGAAAGACTGCATTTGCATTCTTCTTTTTTTTTTATTTTTCTTTTATTGAAAGCAAATTGTTTTAATCCCCCAACTCCTCTGAGATCTTCTTTACCTCTCCTCCCATCCAAATCCACACTCTTTCTATTTCTCCTTAGAAAACAAATGGTCATGTAAAGAATAATAAGAAAATAGAACAGAACAAAATACAAAATAAATAAATAAATAAATAAATAGATAGATAGATAAATAAATAAATAAATACAAAAACAAGAAAAGGAACCAAAGGGGTTCTCTGAGATTAAAAATGAATAAATAAACAAATGAATGCCCTGACAACACATTATGCATCAAAAAACTACCAAGCATGCCACTGAGTTCAAATTGTATAAGCCATCTACTTCTGGGCGTGGAGCCAGCTCTTTTTTCTTTCATTTTTTAATTTTTTTTTTAAATTTAATTATTTATATTAATTACAGTTTATTCACTTTGTATCCCAGCTGTAGCCCCTTTTTGTCCTATTCCTACCCTCCTTCCCTCTTCTCCTCCCATGCTCCTCTCCCAGTCCACTAATAGTGGAGGTCCTCTTCCCCTTCCATGTGGCTCTAGTCTATCAAGTCTCATCAGGAGTGGCGGCATTGTCTTCCTCTCTGGCCTGGTAAGGCTGCTCCCCACCTCAGGGTGAGGTGATCAAAAAGTTCATGTCAGAGACAGTCCCTGCTCCCCTTACTAGGGAATCCACTTGAACACTGAGCTGCCATGGGCTACATTTGTGCAGGGGTTCTAGGTTATCTCCATGAATGGTCCTTGGTTGGAGTATTAATCTCAGAGAAGACCCCTGTGGCCAAATTTGGGGTTCTTTTGCTCTCCTTGCAGGTCTTTCTGTTTCCACCTTCTTTCATAAGATTCTCTGCACTCTGCCCAAAGTTTGGCTATGAGTCTCAGCTTCTGCTTTGATACTTTGAAGGGCAGAATATTTCAAGGGCCCTCTGTGGGTAGGCTCCTGTCCTGTTCCATGTTTTTTCCCTCTTCCAATGATGTGGAAAAATAAGTCAAATAAACCCTTTTCTTCCCAAGTTTCTTTGCTCTTGGTGTTTCTTCATTGCCAAGGAAACCCTAACTACTAAAATGTGATTTAGACAATAATACTGTTTCTTTTATGAACTCCTTGTGTTTGGTGAAAAAATGTTAAAGAATTATAATAAACTCTTGGTAGGTTTTTCCATTGATGTGTTATGTAGTGTTCTTCCTTATCTCTTCTGATTAGTTTTAATTTGAAGTCAGTTTTGTCAGATATTAAAATGGCTTGAGCAGCTTACTTCTTAGTTCCATTTACTTGGAATATCTTTTTCCAATCGTTTACCTTGAGGTGAAGTTTTTCACTGATGTTAAAGTGTGTTTCTTAGATTCATAGGAAGGATCTAACCAATCAGTCTGTATCTTTTTTTTGGGGGGGAGGGGGAATGATATCATTGATGTTGAGAGTTAGCAGTGAGCAGTGTTTGCTGATTCCTGCTATTTTGTTGTGGTGGTGTGGGGTTTTTCTCCTCTTTTAGTTTGTTGGTCATAGATTGTTTATTCCTTGCATTTTCTTGGGTATGGTTAACCACTTTATGGTGAAGTTTTCCTTCTAGAGCTCTTGATAGATGTGGATCTGTAGATAGATATTGCTTAAATTTTGCTTATATCTTGGAATGTCCTTATCTATACATTGTGATTGAAATTTTATCAGAGTATATTATGAGGCGTTGGCACCCATGGTCTTAGAGTTTGTAGAACTTCATTCCAGGCCTTTTTGAATTTTAGAGACTGCACTGAAAAGTCAAGAATTTTTCCATTAGGTTGGCCTTCGTGTGTTATTTGTCCTTTTTCTCTTGTAGATTTTAGTATTCTTTCTTAGTTTTGTACAGTTACTGTTGTGACTGTATGTCAGAGGTAACATTTTTTTTCTGGTCTAGTTTATTTGATGTTCTGAATGTTTCTTAAACCTTGATAGATAATTCATTACTTAGGTTTGAGAAATTTCCTTTATTATTTTATTTTTAATATTTTCTGTGTTTTTGACTTGGTTTTCTTCTCTTTCTACTCTTCCTATTATTGGTAGATTAGGACTTTTGACGGTGTTACAGGTTTCCTGGATATTTTTTGATTTAACATTTTTTGATTGGTTATTTTTCTTCTATCATGTATATTCCATATCTGGGATTCTGTCTTTCATTTCTCATACTCTGTTGGTAAGGCTTGCCTGTTGTTCTAGTTCTTCTTTTTTTTTTTTATTTCCAGTTTTTCCTCAGATTGGATTTTCTTTATTGATTCTGCTTCTACTTCCATGTCTTTAACAGCGTTCTTCATTACATTCCACTGTTAGTTTGTGTTTTCAGAGATCGTATCAATGAAACTTTCTGGCCTGCTGCAATAGTGTTGCTGGGCTCTAGGGTAGACATAACGTCCTGTCTGTTATGTTGATTGTGTATTTATACTTGCATAGAGACATCTGGTATTGAGACAACTGCAATTCTAGCTGCTTCTTGTGTTTGTCTGTTGTTGTTGTTCTAGTTTTCTTTTTTTAATTTTTTCTTCAAAGTTTATTCATTATATATCCCGATTGAAGCCTCGTCCTCAACTCCCTCAGTCCCACCTCCTTCTTCCCCTCATCCCCTTTCCCTAGTCCACTGAAAGGGGGAGTTTTACACCAATGCCATCTGCCCATAGCTTGTTAAGTCTCATCAGGACTGCTTGGATCCTCTTCCTCCATGGCCTGGCAAGGTTGCATCATCAGGGACAAGTGATCAGAGCACAATCAACTGAGTTCATGATAGAGGCATCCCCTGATCCCCTCACTCAGAGATCCACATGGAGACTGAGCTGTCAATTGGCCATATCTGAGCAGAGGGTCTAGTTCTTCTCCATGCATGGACCTCCATTGGTGCATCAGTCTCTGAAGGACCCCCAGGACTCAGATCTTTTAGTTCTGTTGATTTCCTTGTGGGGCTCGTGTATCATCCATGTCCCTCTAATCCCACCCCTCTCTTCCTCCACAAGACTCCCTGTGCTCTGCCCAAAGTTTGGTTCTGAGTCTCAGCATCTGCTTTGATCCTCTTTTGGGTGAATACTTTCAGAGGACTCTCTTTAATATACTCCTATCCTGTTTCCTCTCTTCCACTGCTTCTGGTGTCTATCCTGTTTGCCATTCTGAATGAGATTTAAGCATCCTTTATAGGGTCCTCCTTAGTGTTTGGCTTCTTTAGGTCTGTAGATGGCTGTCCTATAATATACCACTCCTGGGCATATACCCAAAAGATGCCCCACCAGTCAATAACTACATTTTCTCAACTATGTTCACAGCATCTTTATTCGCAATAGCCAGAATCTGGAAGCAACCTAGATGCCCCTCAATAGAGGAATGGATACAGAAATTGTGGTACATCCACACAATGGAATAACTACTCGGCTATTAAAAACAAGGAAGTCATGAAATTTGCAGATAAATGGATGCAACTAGAAAAGATCATCCTGAGAGGGAAACAGAAACAAACAGAAAGACAGGCATGGTATACACTCACTTTTAAGATGATATTAGCGTTCTTGTGTTTAAGCGGGAGTTTTATTCTCTGGTTTCTTCTGCCTTCTCTGTTTCTTAGGAAGTAGAGTAGCTGTGGGCTGCCTGGTACGAAATGCTTTTGAGAGCCTGCTGTTTGCGGATGCTGGGAGCCCGGAATGGCATTTGTGACTAGGTATTAGGAGGGGACACTAAGGAAAGGGGATGTACTAGAGCAGGTGTTGCTGAGAGGTTTACAGGAGGTTGGTGTGTTCCTAATATCTGTCCACACCCTAGGGGGTGGGAGCAGAAAGAAAATGGTTGCAACAGGTGGTCTGCAACACAGCTTGGAATAAGACTAGGGAATTGGAATTAGAGGACAAGAGGAAAAATGGAGATCACCTGAGTGGTCATTGGGTTACAACAGGGTGTTAATGGAAATCGAAATTTCATGGTTTGTTGTTGTTTGGTGGTGGTGGTGGTTTGTTTGTTTTGTTTTAAACAAGATGATGAAATTTTTCGTTATTCTGTCTTGTCCTACTTAATATATTTGTCATTCCTTTATCTCTGAAGGAATCTGTGCTTTGTAAACTGTCTACTTCTTACTAATTTAATCTGTTATTAATCAGATTAGTTTTATGGCACCATATGCCTGTTTACACTTTATCCTTATTTTATAAGATAGTGGCTCCAAAGTGCAAGATAGAGGTGTCAAAAATATTTGCCATATATTCCTGTAATTTTCTGTTCATTTATTAGGTACAATTAATTTTCTACTACACTTAATCATGAAATTAAACGTCAGTGCTGGTATATGTATGTATAGAAAATACCTAGTGCATGTGTGGTTTGATAGTACCTGCAGTTTCTTGAATATAGTGCCTACAGGACTTCATGTAAGGGGTTCATAGTGAATGCAGACAAAAGGCTGGAGAAACATTAGAATGTAATCTTTTTCAATGTATTTCCTAGTTGGCAGATGTTAATGGTCATGACAGATATTAACTTTCACATTTCTAACGACTTAAAATAATGTATGATTTTTTTCTAGAATCTATAAAAATAATACTGTTTTTAGTAACACATAGGAATTATATCTCTTGAGGCTTAAACTTCTGTGGTTATTCATTGAAAATATTTCAGAATATTATATACATAATATGTTTTTTCCTCAAAATAAACCACATTATCAATAGATTTTCTTAGTATCTTTTAACTTCAACAATTGAAAAACAGGATTCATAAACACATAAGAAAATAATTTTCTGATAAAACTAGTTTTAATAACACCTCTGCAAACATTATGTTTTTCTTAAAATGCTATAAGGACTATTATTTCTTAACTTGGATTAAATGCTTATATCTGCCAATAATGAGACAGGATGTATAAAGAAATAGATCATGTATCCTAAGCTTTATTTTTGTTTCTACATTTATGGTGTTTTGACTTAACCATTAATGTTTATTCTCTGTAGAGGAGGGTCTAGTCATTGGTATTCTTCATCAGTCCATTATACGTGTATCTCTAAATACAATGCACTTGGATCCTTTGACTTCAGCATGACTTGTAGATGGTATTTCCTAACTATCCACTGTGTGGGAACTAGAGGTTAAATTTCATGCTAGATTCTTAAGGACTTCAGAGCCATACTTCAGTTTTATCAGTTGACTCACTGTTGTTAATAAAATCCATAAGGCACAAAAAAATGTGTAAATGAAAGCAATTTTTTGTTTTATAACATTTGAATAGTTATAGCATGTGAAAATTTATAGTCATACATGGTAGTTTCATGTCCTTTTAAGCTTAAGGAAATTTGATTTAAATAGAGGCATGAATAGATACAAATATTCCCTGTTATAAGGTTTCTTCTCTCATTAACAGTTATTTTTGAAAATGTTTTCAATGTCGTGTTTTGGCAGTGTCCATTTTTAGAGTTTTTACTTGTTGATTATTGCTAGCATCATTTTAGCTTAACAATTATTTAGATATTCTATTCTTTAGGGTTTTTAATAACTTTTATCACATATGAGAATTTATGAAATTTGTTTATTATTATTATTTTTATATTAATTACAGTTTATTCACTTTGGAACCCAGCTGTAGCCTGCTCTCTTCCCCTCCCAATTACACCCTCCCCCTCCCAATTCCACCCTCCCTCCCTTATCTCCTCCCATGCCCCTCCCCCAGTCCACTGATGGGGGAGGTCCTCCTCCCCTTCCATCTGACCCTAGCTTATCAGGTCTGATCAAGACTGGCTGCATTGTCCTCCTCCATGACCTGGCAAGGCTGCTCCCCACTCAGGGGGAGGTGATCAAAGAGGCAGTCACTGATTTCAATTTTTAATGAGACTTGAACATAAACAAATAGTTGTCTACTGCTTCCTTTAAAGAGCACTGAGATGTCTAATGGAAGATAAATTTCTTTGGAAAATGGTATCATTTAGATGCTCTTACTTGTCCTTCGTCTGATGAATCTGGGAGACACTAAGCAAATAGAAAAAGGAAAATCAAGATTGGGTTACATAGTAATGGGAAGAGGGACTGCCTCTGACCTAATCTGACTGGCCTGCTCTTTGATCACCTCCCCCTGAGGAGGGAGCAGCCTTACCAGGCCACAGAAGATGATAATGCAGCCACTTCTGATGAGAACTAATAGTCTAAGATCAGAAAGAAGGAGAGGAAGACCTCCCCTATCAGTGGACTTGGGGAGGGGCATGCATGCAGAAAGAGGAGGAAGGGTGGGGTTGGGAGGGGAGGAGGAAGGGGCTTATGGGGGGATACAAAATGAATAAAGTGTAATTAATAATAATAATAAAAGGAAAAAAAATGATTGTTTCAGACCAAACCAATCTCTATGTCTGAGTATAGTTTCTTTATATATATTTATGTTTTCCAAGCTTGGCTCTGTGTAGATTTGAATGATGTTCTGATCAGGTACTGAAGTGGCAATATACCTGTCTCCTGTACAAAAACATACAAAAATGTGTCTTTAGGACATTCTGTCAAACTTCTGTTTTGTAACAGTGGACATGGTTTTCTTTCTTTTTTTTATTTGTATACTTGTGTATCTTTTGGATATATGTCTAGGAGTGGTATGGATCTTGAGGTAGCACTATTCCTAATTTTCTGAGAAAGTACCAGATTGATTTCCAAAGTGGTTGTAAAAGTTTACATTCCCACTAGCAATTGAGGAGTGTTCCCCTTTCCCCACATGCTCTCCAGCATGTACTGTCAGTTGAGATTTTGACTTTAGCTGAAAATGAGATTTCTCTCTTTAGCTCTGTAACCCTTTTTTAAAATTGGAATACTTGTTTTTTTTTTTTTTTTGTTTTGTTTTTTTTGATATTTAACTTCTTAAGTTGTTTATATATACTGGATATTAGCCCTCTGTCAGGTACAGGGTTGGTGAAGATCCTTTTCCAATTAGTAGGCTGTCATTTTGTTCTGATGACAGCGTCCTTTGTTTTACCTAAGCTTTTCAGTTTCATGAGGTCTCATTTATTGATAGTTGATCTTAGAGCCTGTGCTGTTGGTGTTCTGTTCAGGAATATTTCTTCTGTGCCAATGAGTTCAAGGCTTTTCCCCACTTTTTCTTCTAAGCGGTTTAGTGTGTCTGGTTTTATGTCTTTGAACACATAAGAGATATCATCTACCATGACCAAGTAGGCTCCGTCTCAGGCATGCAGGGGTGCTTCCATATACAGAAATCCATCAATGTAATCCACCACATAAACAAACTAATGGAAAAAAGAACACATGATCATCTGCTTTGATGCTGAAAAAGCATTTGACAAAATCCAACAACCATTCATGTTTAAATCTCAGAGAAATCAGGGATACAAGACATATACCTAAACATAGTAAAGACAATATACAGTAAGCCTATAGTCAACAAACATCAAACTAAAAGGAGAGAAACTGAAACCATTACCACTGAAATCAAGGAGAAGGCAAGGTTGCCCACTCTCTCCATATCTCTTTAACATAGTACTTGAATTCTTAGCTAGAGTAATACGACAACTAAAGGAGATCAAGGGAATACAAATCAGAAAGGAAGAAGTCAAAGTATCACTGTTTGAAGCTGATATGATAGTATACATGAGTGACTCCAACAATTCAACCAGAGAACTCCTTCTGCTGATAAACACATTCAGCAAAGTGGCTGTACACAAAATTAACTAAAAAAAAAAAAAAAAGTCATTATCCTTCCTGTATTTGAAAGACAAAAGGACTGAGAAAGAAATTAGGGAAACAACACTCTTCACAATAGCCACAAATAACAAAGAGTAACTTGGTGTGACTCTAACCAAGCAAGTGAAAGACCTGTATGAAAAAAAAGCTTCAAGTCTCTCAAGAAAGAAATTGAAGAGGATATCAGAATATGGAAAGATCTCCCGTGCTCATGGATCAGTAGGATTAACAAAGTGAAAATGGCCATCCTTCCAAAAGCAATCTACAGATTTAATGAAATTCCCATCAAAATACCAACACAATTCTGAAAAAACAATTCTCAATTTCATATGGAAAAACAAGAAACCCAGAATTGCTAAAACAATTTTGTACAACAACAGATCTTCTGTAGGTAAAATCTCCATCCCTGATCTCAATCTGTACTACAAAGCAATAGTAACAAAAACCTCATGGTATTGGCCTAGAAACAGAATGATGGGTCAATGGAATAGAATAGAAGACCCAGAAATAAACCCACAGACCTAAGGATACTTAATTTTTGATCAAGAAGCCAAAATCATGCAATGAAAAAAAACGGCATCTTCAAAAAATAGTGCTAGTCTAACTGGATGTCTACATGTAGAAAAATGCAAATAGATCCATATTTATCACCATGCACAAAACTAATATTTCTTTTCATACTCATAGTAATATCCAAAATAGGTACCCCCTTCAAGATATTTGTTAGTAGTTTTCTCAATGTTAAATGAAAAAATATCCATAGTACTATACAAATTTTATAATTTATATATGCCCTATATCAAATATAATAAACAATTAGATTTCTATTAGTTGACCTAATGAAGCCAGTTTCCATATATAGTTAAATAATACTAAGTTAGAGGCAAGAAAGAAAAAAAATTGGCTACGGGGTATTGGTCTTGCCAAATGAATGTTTTCTCAGTATTAAGTAAATAGACCTTATTGTTGGCAATGAGAAGATGGAGTCAAAAAGGAAAATCATGTCTTTTGAATGAATTTTTAAAGATGTGTTCGCTGTCTTGGAAATTTTTGAAATAAAACGTCAAAACCTGCAACATAAAGGTAAATATTGATAGTTATATAATTTTGAGATCAAAGCTTGCTCTTCCTAATACATCTCTCATGTATTAACTTAAATTTGCTTTAGTTTCAAAACATTCCTCTGATGCTCCCTACATAAAAAGATTTTGATATAAACAAAAAACAATATTGTATGTGCTACAAAGCTAGATGAAGCTAAAGTGTCTATGTGAGGAACATTCTTCAGTAGTATTATCATTCTTACGCTAGCATGTTTTATATTCAACTCAAAGATGTCATGATGTAGGTACAGTTTTCTTAGAACTTTTCTATTGTTTGCTATATATTTTATTTCACATGACATTTCAGCTGAGCAACCTAATGTAAATTTTTAGTTTACCAAATTTTAAAGCTGTTCATTTCCCATATTGTTCTCATGCGAGATTGAAATTTCTCAGTAAGGCTTAAAGGGCTTTCATGATCTGCCCTTTGACTCACACTCACTGCATACATCTATTCAACCAACCAGCACCTCTTTTCTGATTACCTAATTTGAGTCAAGAACTGCCTTACATGTGAGGACATAAAGGCAAATATGGTGCATCATTATCATGCTATTTTGAAACTTAAGCATGAAGAAGAAAGAAATGTTTCTTTGCTTGCTAAACACACAGTGATAATATTCATATTATAAAAATATGAAAATGAAAAAAATTAGTAGTGACAGAGATTTAAGCAAACAAACAATAAGCAAGGATAGCCAAAATAAATGAATATTGATTGTTTGATTTATTAATATTATAATTTTGAAGGTTGTCATGATGCTAATTTATAAAAGAAGGTAGTATCATCATTTAATTACACAAAACCTAGAAGTATAGGCTTCAATTTCAACAAATGATAATAACTGCCTAATTTTTGCACAGTCAAGTAGCTGGCAAGCAAAGTGTGTGTAAGGAAAGATTATGGAGTAATGAAAGATTTAAAGACATGAAGATATGAAGAATAGGGAACATCTATGAGTTTCTGCAAGAAGAAGTTTTTTTGATCATGGGTGTAGCAATATGTCTTCAGAAGTCATTTCAATGCTATACTTAATTAGCAGAATAATAGCAAGAGGTTTTTCTGGGGAGTTCATAGCATATCTAGTCTCAGGTTCCTAACTTCATAAACAGTGTCACATATGTATTTTATCTTCTAGAACATCATTTGAAACAATTAAAAAGTAGTTCTTCAGTCCAATAGCATTCATCCAACTATTGAACCAAAGAGTATATCTTGCAAGTATGTTATTGTTGTATCTCACAGGATTTGTATGCCGGTGCTATTGATGGTTTGTTTTCTCATTCCATAGCATATGCAACATACTCTAACTCAATTAGTGTTAGCCAGTCATAGTGAAATTCCAGCTGAATACCAGCCACATTTCTCCATATTCTGTCTGTGATGTAAGTATTTGGTGTCTTCAGCAATGGGGTCTTATCATCAATCTGTAGAGGGTAACCAATAGCAACAGCAATAACTTTCACTATTCAGGCATCTATTGGACCTTGCTGATGAACAACATGAAAAGATGTAACCCATTCCTGATACTGGGATTTTATTTGTCATCATATGATATGAGTTTGGGGTAGCCACCTTCCTCCAGCTAATAAGAAACATCTGAATGATTCTATAAACTAACACTGAGATTCAAGGTGATAAGTATATTAACTGCATATTAAATAACTTTATTTCTCTTAAGGAGGAATGTGTCCTATCAGCTTATGTTTCTTTTCCCCTATCTCACACTTTCCTAGAAATACCAATAATGCTAATAAAATAAGTTTGTTCTTTTTCTAAGCCTTTCTCCTTTTCAATTTAAACACTATTTTATACTCTTGTTTTGTATTTTAGTAATCCCCTCTAGTTTTGGATCAAGAATAGCATGCACTATTTAATATTGTGCATTACACAGTTATCTCAGTCCATAGGCTGTTTTTGTTGTTACTGTTTCTGTACAGAAGCTATTTCATTTTATTCTTTCTACATCTAGCACCTAGCACAATGGCTGGCACATAGCAAATGCTTGGCAAATATTTGTTGAGCAAATGTGTTCATTTCCTAGTGTCAGCTCTGCCTCAATGCATTTCATTCAATGTTAAGCTTGTTCAGCTCTTGAAATGTCAATCATCCTCAAAGCCAAGCAGTGTTAGACATGGTGATTGCTCTCCTAAGGGCCTTCTTTCCAGCTAAAACCCAGGACTGGCACAAAAGCCAAGCTACAAGTGACCTAATTAGTCCTTTGGTTATTTCCAAAAAGATTGGGAATAATCATGAGCAGGGATGGCCAAAAACTAGGCCATTCAGTGTTTGATGAGAGTTGAAATGTTTGGGGTGACAGATGTAAGTCTTTTAGACACCTTCAGTAGTTTCCAAAATAAAATAGGTTGCATTTTGATTGTTTGGGGGAGATTTTATCAACAAAATATGTTCATTGACTAATCAGATCTTTGTAGTGGATTAGAAATTAGCAGTGTGTTGGACACGGAAATAAGGTACAGAATCTCTCTTTCTGGCCTGCCTTTAAAAGAACTCATGATAGCAGAATTCAGCCAGATGCTGTTTATCTTTCGAGAGTAATTTTGGGGGCTAACAAATAGTGAGCTGCCTTCAGATCCCATGCTTCTAATCAATGTCAGGAACTGGATGCTATGAATGCATCTCTCCCAGAGGAATCAGTACTTAATGGATCTTTGACAGGCTTTTAATGCTTTTTTTTTTTTTTAAGGCTTATCTTTAGCTTCATTGTCACAGTCTGTCGATGGGTCTGATGGCTGATGTCACTGATAAGTGTAACTAATGTCCTCTTGGTATCTTATTTACTCAGGGGAAAAAATCATGAACAAGATATTTTTCAAACAAGACAATATTCAAGGGGTGGCTGATGAATTTAACATTTAAGAATATATCTTTGAGATGATGATAACTATTACTATTACTGAGAAATTATACTCAGTTCTTGAACACTGCTAAGGGCTAACATGCATCATCATGTAAATTTTTCTCTAAGAAGCTGAAACATCACACTGAAGCACAGAAATAGCCATTGAAAGTCAAAATATCAATCTACTTGGGAAAAACACAGATACCTGTATACAAATATGCAACTGAATAAAACCTACCATCTACACATTTTCATGGATTCTGTATATTAGGTTCTTGCAATGAATAGCAAACAGTGTCTGGTTTTTGAAGAGACAAACCTATGACGCAGTTTGAGAATCCAAACATAACTAAACAGAGTGATAACCAAAATCACTAAAGACTATGTATAGATATTTTTGAGAAATATCTGATGTTTGGTAAAGCTATTTCTGCTTTTTTTTTCATTACTTAAAAAAAAAATACAAAATTGATGATTATACTCATTGATGGGAACTCGAAGCTCTTTTAAAAAATTAAGTATCTTCCTGTTGCCTTGGGCTGTTTGAGATATACATATAAATGTTAGAGAATTAACAATTGTGGGACCATAATGGCCCAGGGTTACAGAGAAAAGGCGGAGGAAGCTTCAACCCCGGAAATCTCAAAACATAAGGAAAGCAAGAATTGGCTTCCTGCCCCCTCCCATCCTGGCACCACAAAGCCAGCTTCCCCACAATCCTAGTAATAATTTGTTACCCTTACGGTTATCAGGCTTTACTCCTTGTTCGATCTTACAAGGTTTTCTTTTTTTCCTCCTGTAACCCCTGAGTATGCAGACGAAACATCTTCCAACACCCTTGCCTTGGCAGCAAACCGTTATCAGATGAGCAGGATGAGAAAGACAGCTAGCAAACTAGATGCAAATATGCAGGACAGTCCACTTTCAGAGCAATTCGTTTGTGATTTCGTGATTTCCTAAATGAATCTGTTTCCTCCACAGCTCAACTTACGCAAGAAGGTTGTACAGATTCCTTCCCCTGTCTCCTCTTCCCCGACAGGTCAACAACGCTGTGACTGCTTTCTGTTGGTAATAATGTTCATAAGTCTTTTCTAGGTATATGCACTTTCTTTTTACACTAACTCATATTTTAAGTATTGATGATATGCTGGAACTGTATCTTATATCTGGGATTTTTCTCAAGCTCTCATGCTTGTTTGGCAAGCATTTTCCTGACTGAGTTAGCTTCCCAGCCTGTAAAATAAAGTTTTTATGTATATGTTGATTAAATACCGGAAATTGTTACAGTGGCAGTTATTCCTGAACCTGCTATTTTAGAAATAAGACACGGAGACCTATTAGATTTATTATAAGCCTTACAACTCTGATGCTGGGCAGATGTTAGCCCTCTGAGCTGCCTTGCCACTCCCAGCCCAAATCCCCAGTACTGCTTGCACAAGTTCCATTTTGGCTGCTTCTGCTCCACCGTGGGGGTTCTCAGTGCAAGCTGCTGTAGGCCAAGTCTCCTGGTTATTTCACGGCAACCTGCTCTTTCTGTGACTTGACCCAAAGCCTGGGAACATTAGCTCTGCCTCTGTCCCTTCTGCATGGCCATTGAAAGTCAAAATACCAATCTACTTGGGAAAAAACACAGATCCCTCTGTACAAATAAGCAACTGAATAAAACCTACCATCTACACATTTTCATGGATTCTGTATATTAGGTTCTTGCAATGAATACCAAACAGTGTCTGGTTTTGGGAGGCAAGGTTCACACAAGTTGCCTTTGGATAAGTGAGAATTAGCACTTTGACAGTGAGGATCTTGGGAAACAAGAAATTAACATTTGAATGCATGGAGTTCCAGATGAAACCCAACACTAGCCTCCTAGTCAGTGCCTTCTTGAAGTCTCCCAGCTTTTAATTTTTTTTTGTATTATTATTTCACTGTCTGTAGATATTTTATCACACTACTAGCAGTTACATTATTTAAAGCTGAGATCCAAGGACTTAGAGACTCTGTCATACAACTGAGCATGTAAGTGTTACACCTTTGATAGTTATGTGTTAACAATTTCTATCTTCTTTCTTTATGCTTCTACATTACTTTCAATACTTTGAAAGGAATACAATATATTGTCCAGTTTTCATACTTTGTACAATTTTTATATTTTTTGTGCAAGATGAGTTATTGCTACTCAGGTGAATATTTGTGCATCACACAAGTGTATCATGTGTTTTCAGAGATCAGAAGAAGGCATCTAACCACCTGGAAGTAGAAATACATATAGTCATCAGCCATTGTGTGGGATCTGGGAATCAAGCTTGGGTCCTCTTGAAGATCATCCAGTGCTCTTAACCACTGAGCAATCCCTCCAGCCTCTACAGCAATCCCTTTAAAGCCTGTGTGTGGGCTGGATACCATCATTTAATATAAATGTGGAGGTATAAATTTGAGGTTGCCTTTCCTTTTCCTGCCTCCTTATTCTAATCTTGAGGATGGTATGTGAATCCCGGATAACCCCCTGGTCACTTCTTTTATTTTTCTTATATAGCTTATTCATTGGTAAACCTCTTCTTAATTGTCTAGATTACTAGATCATCATTGTCTCATTTTTCCCATGGTCTAAATGCATGCGAGTTGTTCTTACAGAGGCTTCTAGCTTCTGAATGATTTCTAATGATTTCTTAGTGACTTATGTATTATCCTGTTCTAAGAAACTACAAATTTTATAATTAATACTAAGTAAAAAACATGCAATGATATTCCTCAGACACAGAAGACAAAAATATGAAAGAACAAAATGTGGGGACAAAACCAAATCTAGTGTGAAAGACAAACAAAAACCCAAAGGCATATACATCATAATATACCTTTCCATGATTATAGTTATTCCTGTTTGTGAAAACACAACTGACCGATAGATTTCTCATAGGAGGAGTACTCTCATAATATATTTAATGTATTCATAATACAGCTCTAACATGTTTGAGCAGCTTATGTTTTTTTTCCCCTCCTCAGGTGATCCTCACAGATATTTCCCTGTTAACTGTGAAAGTGAAGAACAAATTTGAGAGAATTTCTAAGGTACATATTCTAGGCCTCCCTGATGGAGGAGGAAATTAATTAAAATATCTATAGTGGGAAAAACTAAGAAATATTCAGGTGTAAATTTTTTCTTCCCCATGTGATCATTCATTAAAAAGTGAACAAGCTTTTGTTGCAGAAATGCCAAGAAAAACATGCATTGGATACTCTACTTCGGTTTCTGAAAGCCACAACAGGAAATCATTCTGAAAGACAAAAGTTCTGATAAAAAATCCTGTATTTTACCTGAAGAAAAAAAAATACTCTTGAAAACCAAAATCAAGTTCTCCTATTGACTAAAATTAAATATAAAACAAAATCACGGCCAGGGTAACCTGAAGGAGGACAGGAGAACAGCAGCCATCTTGTGAAGTAACAAGTGTTACACACCAGTCACGCTCATAACGAAAGGACTGTTTTGACTATATTAATGGACAAAGTCAGGTCTGAGAGTGTTCTCTGTTCTCTTTTCTCAGCGTCAGGCAGTTGAATAATGTTGAGACATCTGAGGATCTTCCAATGCCATAGAAACTAAGGCTGTCTTTGTGATTTGTGATACGTCATGAGAGCTGTTCTGGTTGTATCAAAGAATGGACATTATTAACACTGATGTGCTTGTGACTAAAAAGAACTGAAAAGACCCACTTGAGTGCTGATGAGAAATGAAACAGACACGTGAGTGTGTGTCCCTAAGGGGAGAGTGGAGTGCAGAGACTGGAGGGTGGAGCTGTGAAATTTTTCACTGATAAGAAGCTTACCCCTTTAGAGGAAAATAGAGATTACTTACAACTTATCAATTACTTACCAATGCTCTATTGCCTTCAAAACTTAGCAAATTGTAACCACAAACTCTCAGTTGCGCTTGGTAGTCCAGATGTTCCATCTTTACTGAAAATTTTTTCATTCTATTAATTATAGTTTGTTTTAGATTCATATTTTTATTGAATAAGAGAGTATTAACTATCATTTGTTCATTGGTTTATCTATTCACCCATTGATCATCTGGCTATTTAAGCTCCCATTTGACCATCTACTCTATCTTTATCCCTATTTCTCTTAATCAATATACAACCTTACTGCCCATCATATTTTAATTATTTATGAATAAAGCCTATGCCGTATTTAAATATTCAAGATATAAACTTTTGATTTCCCATTAGCATCTGTCAAGGTTCTCTTCTCCTGTGACAACATCCTGTCATGATACTTTTCTTTCCACTGAGGAAGCCTTGCCAGCACCCTTGAAACACACTGTTCTTTCTTCTTCATACTGCTGAGCTGTGTATGTTGAAGGCATTATGGACTCTCTTTCTTCCAAATTAGTTGTGCCAGTAACCTCAGTACTGACTGAAGAAGCTGGTTGAATTTAGTGTTCTTTCACACTTCAGTTTCTCAATATCAGAGGATTAAGGGCTTTATTTCAGTTTCATTCCTTTTTTTTTCTTTTTAACCTATAACTCAACAGGAACAACAATAACAACAAAAAACCTAGACTAGTAAATTATGTGAATGGCACCATCACTGCTTGACATGGAATCATCTCCCTCAGTGATAACTCCAGTAGGTCTAGCTACCTACAGTACAAATTAAGTCTTGTTCATATTGTGGCTTCTTTCTATGAAAGTTTCTTAGGTAGTTATATAAATTTATTTTAGAATCATCCTTTCAGTAAGTTTTTTTTAAATTAAAATTTAAAATTATTTGGGTTTGGGCAGTAACTCGGCATTTATATCTCTTATTTTAGGTTTTTTTTTTTCCTTCACTTTTCAGTAAGTACCTGGAGTGTATTAGTTACTTTTATCTTGCTGTGATAAAATACCATGACAAAAAGTTTCATGGAAGAAGGTTTTTTTTTTTGTCTTACAGTTCTGGACAGAGAGTTTCTAACAGCAAGGGAGGCATGAAATCAAGGAGCTGGATCAGGAGAAAGCGATACCACATCTTCAAACACAAACAGAAAGTAAAAAGAGCAATGAATTGCTTGATACTATAAATGCCCAATGTCCAACCCAAGGAGCATACTTCCTCTATTTCTGAAAATATCCACAGCCTCCCCTAACAGTGCCACCAGCTGGACACCAAGTATTCAAATACCTGAGTATATGAGGGGGTTTTTATTTTTTTAATTCTTCTGATTATAAATTTTTCCATAAGCTTCTCATGCTGGCAAATATTAACTTATGTGTCCTCAGAACTAGAGCCAACCATAACTTTCCACTAAGAAATTTTCTGCTAGACGTTATACAGTGTAATTTGTGATTTTTAGTGTAGAAATTTTATCTCCTCAAAATCGAACCCCAGTGTAACGAAGTGAATAAATATTGTGAACCTTTTTTTTTTTGTTTGTTTGATTTTGTTTTTGTTTCAAATAGAAAACCAGAGAGTGAGTAGTTTCACCCCAAAGCCACACTCGCAAGCTATTCTGGTATCAGTGAAGATGCCCAGAATTGCATCTGTATACAAAACTAATCAGTGAAAAATAAGACCACGAGCCCAGATATCTGCCATAGTAGAGATAAGCCAACCAGAGCACTAAGGTGCTTTCACTTCAAAAAAAGTGGCTTTGTTTCTTCCTGTTTTACAAGAAGTTCCACAAGAAGATCTTTAGGCTGTCTGTATCTCCTTCTTGCCTTTTACATGGCTCTTCTGTGTAGTCTTAGCTGTCCTGGACTCACTTTGTAGACCAAGCTGTCCTCGAACTCACAGTGATCTGCCTACTGCTGCCTCCCCCTCACCACACTGAGCTCTTAGCTTTCTTTACAGTTCTTTTCCCTCTTCTCTCCCCTCTTTCTTCTCTAAGGTTTTTAAATTTTGTTTTTACTGAGTTTGGAGTTATAAAGGGTAGAGTGTAAAATGTTAAGTGTTAACAAATCATGGTCACATTATCTAGACTCACTGATGTTTAATATAATTTTTAATTTATTTTTATTTTGAGAATTTTATACATGAGTACCATATATAAATTAAAACCCTGTTTTTTTTTCCTCTGCATCATCTCCCATGTCTCCTTACTCTGAAATTTTTGACGTCTTCCTGTAACATTAGATTTTTTACCAAACCTACTTTATTTAGGATTCTTAAACACTATACCTCCCTTCAAACCCCCTGTCCTTAGGTAAGAGATTAGTAGGAAAAGGAGCTGTAGATCTCTTTTATCCATTTCCTACTGATTAAGGTCTTTGGAACTTTAGGGGATTACCAGATTCAGTCAACAGGATACCAGCAGTCCAGTACAAAGAATGACACCAAGCAGGAACATGAAGTCAGCGAAAGCCACCAGACTCAGTTGCATTGCCTTGGGAAGTTCTCTGGAACGCTTCACTCTGTGAAGGCAAGGGTCTAAGCAGGAAGGTCAGTGCAGCAGTGATGCCAGTCCAGAATGCTAAATCTCACTCTGCATGGGCCTCGATGTATCTGCTCTCCTCAGAGTCCACCCACTGATGTTCTCAGCTGGCTAAAGTCATGCCCCTAGCACATGTGAGCTCACAGGAAAATAACACATGTCCTCCTACCAGCCAACCTCCAGCCAAACATGACATGCCCAGATTGCAGTAAAACATTACATGAAAAAATTGAGTCTTCAAGGGAGCCAGAAATTTTCACTTCCATCTTATTCCATAATTATTACTGTTTTACACACACACACAGAGCCTACTGAATCTATTTAGTGTTGCTCATGCATGCATGTACTTAGGCTGATCATTTGAAATTGGATAACCTATCTGGTGTCTCATTCCTGGGGAAAAATTGTTCTCGTATTTTCAGCACTATTGTTTACTTGTAGCTCTGCATCTATGTGTGGAGCCTTGTGAAATTTCCATCCACTGTATTGGTATGTTGATAGATGTTGTCACTGAGTAGGTCTTACATAAGCCTTACATAGGTCTTACATAATATTCTTGAGATATTCTATGAGTGCCTCTTCCCTGTCATGTCTAAAAGACACTACCTCACAGTGGGAGTCCTGGTCCTCTGGCTTTTACATTATTTTTGTTCTTCTTCCCCCAATATTCCCTGAGCCTTAGGTGTAGTGTTTGGTACCAATTAGGGATGGGATCTCCTCAACCATAAATCACCAGTTATGTATATCTCTCCTAGTCTTTGTCTGCTACAAAAGATGCTTCTTTGATAAGGAGTGGGAATTACACTTATCTGTGGATAGAAGGATAAGCATTTAAAATGCATTTAGAAATTACAGTCGTTTAGGAAAATGATGAAAATAAGTTCTCGAACATGAGTAGTTGAGTATATTTACAGTACCAAGAATTATTTCCCTCCTATTGAGTAGGCTTTACAGGTAGCTTATGATTAAAAGAAAAAAGGGATAACTCCCTCTGCAGCACTGGGAATACCTTGCCAGGTCAGTCAATGCTGTGCTTCAGAGACTTTATAGCTGGGTAGGGCTAATGTTTGTTTTTCTCCTTTGGTATCTTGCATAACACTTTCTGATCTTAATAATCTTAGTTCTCAGGGAGCAGGCTTTCCAGGTCATTTCCAGTTCTATTTCCACATGTCCTATGTCCGAGCATGTGTGGTTTCAGCAACAGAATCTTACTTTCAAATTCTTCTAATTAGTTTTAAAAAAACAAATTAGGAAGCTAAAGACCACTTTGATATCATGTTTTCTGTTCACTTTATCATATCATCTTCCTTACATAGAATCAAGCATTATTAACATAAACTTTTTTCTTCCTGTTATTATATATGAAAATATATTTTCAATACTCATTCTTCAAAAAATACATTTGATGAATACACGATTTGAAATACTTAACCTTTATTTTTTGTGATTTACACTAATTGATTATATTAAGTATAGAATTTTTGTTCGTTATGTGTTTATAAAATTAACTTGCCTTTATAGAATAGGAAGATTTTTAACAGTAGAGAGAGTTTATTGGTCTAAAGGTGGTGGAACATGGAAGAATGGAGCCTAAAAATGACACAGACCAAAGTCTCATGCAGTAGCCAATTTTATTCAGAGCATCACACAGTTTATACTCTGTGAATGAAGAAAGATCACGTAAAATGAGTTCTCATGAGTTCAAGCTGAATTAAAAAACACAAGGACAAGTTGCATGTGGCAAAAGCATAATTTTCCATAGAGGCATATGAACAAATAACAAGAAGCAGCTGAAATGAATAATCTGAAGTAAACTCACTTCCACCTGCTACACTTGGGAGGGACACAAAAGCACATTCCAAGAATAACTCCATGGTTTTGAAGAATCTGAGGTCACAAGACTCTTGCCTTGTTTTCTTGGTGTTTTCTCACAAGCACTCGGAATTCCCCTCATAGGATTCTATTCTTGGACAGTGTTCCCATTAAGAGTATATACATATCTTAGAATTTCTAGTTGTCAGAAATATTAGGATTAATGACCAGTAGAATGTAACTTCTAGAAATTATACATTCAAGTAATTTTATGAGATTATAATGCTTTCCCTGAATCAGAATTACACTGAGTATTAAGAATGTCAATAAAATAAACAAATTAAGCAGACAGCTCATGTATTATTACAGATGTCTCTTTATATGTACTTAATAAATTCCTTCTATACATAAATGAGTACAATGAAAAAAAATAAGTAAATAGCCTTGTGGTGTCTTTAACCCTTCTGGATCCCTCAATCCTTCCTCTCAGTCTTCTGTGAATTTTAATTTTGAAAACTAAGCACTGAGAGAAATTAACTTTGCTTTCAATATTGAGAAAGCTGGTTGGTGGGATGTGGAGATTTGTTCTTTCTTTCCTCAAGCTTTGAACCAGTGGCCTGAGAGGAAGTGACAGAAAGTAGGACTGTTTTATTTTCTGCAAAATAGACTTGCTACAGTGGAAGATATTAAGATATAGAGATTTTTAAAGTAGTGAGGGTTAAGGGTTTGACTCAGTATTAGAATATTTCACTGGCATTGGAAAGGCTTGGGTTTCTTTCCTAACACTGCAAAACAAATAAACAAAAAAGGAAACAATTCTGGTTAGCTTTTAGCCTACTGGGGAAATCTACTGATACTCAGTGATTTTCAAACTTGGAGGATGTTAACAATTAAACAAACAAATTAGAGAGACAATGGACCTCTACCCTAAATATAATAAAGCAACTTGAAATTTGCTTATTTTATGTATGCAGGTTTTGTAAAACTGAAAGAAACATTATATGTTTTAAAATTTTATAACCATTTCATAACTATCCAGCCATAGCACATTAAAGAAAACTTTAAAACTTGACAGTGTGTGGAGTAGATGACCTTTAGAGTCTCATTCAACAGCCTTTTTAATAATAATTATAATGATATTAAGAGTCTGCCTCCAAGTAAAGTGCCCAAGAAAATTTAAAACTCTCTACTTTTAAACTCTCTATATAGGAGAAAGACTCACAAGCGCTAGCTGGGGGACTGTTGGTGGCTGATGACTTGTCCTGAGGTATATGATAAGAGACGTGACCTGTCCTGGGTTGCTTCCATGGTATGGGTAGCAAGAACTGGACTCAGAGGTTTATAAACTTGTGTGAGTAGGGAAGGAGGAAGTGGATCTGGAACAACTAGGGATAGATTTAATGTGACTAAAATACAACGAAAGTTAGTTGTACAAAGAGGTGACAGGAGCAGCTGGAAGGATTTGGAGGAGGGAGTGAAGAGTTTAAGTTAGTTAGGGTATAGTTAGCCTGAGTATAACTCCATTTTGAAATAAAGAGCCATCTTTTTTTAATTGTTTATTATTATTAGTTACATTTTATTAACTCTGTATCCCAGCTGTATCCTGCTCCCTTATTCCCTCCCAATCCTGCCCTCCCTCCCTCAGCTTCTCCCTGCCCCTTTCCAAGTCCACGGATTTGGGAAGACCTCAAGTACCAGGAAATATCACAGAATGTACACTTGGAAGAAAATAAAGTTAGCTCTCCTAGCAACAGCCTCCAGGAAATAGCACAGAATAAATACTTCATAGAAAATGGAGACAATCTCCCCAGCAATAATCAATGAGAATCTGTTGGGAATCCAGTGGGAAAATTCTCCCAATGTTTCAGATGTAGTTTAGAAGAATAACAATTGTGATCATGTGCCTTAGGCAATTGTGCCTTAGAGAAGGTCACCTCGCCCCTCTAATTTTTACCTAATCCTGTATTGTCAAGGTATGTGCCCCTCCCTCCTTTGCTGTTATGGAAACATGTGCCCCCTTGCTTGCTGTCATGAAAACCCCCTCATCACAGACTTTCCCTTTAAAAATTCTGTTCACTCAGAGCTCGGGGTCCCACTTCTCTACTGCTGCATCACTGAGACTTGGGTCCTGAGTTCGATCCTTTCATAATAAAGCTCTCTTGCTCTTGCTTCAAGTTGTCTCCTGGTGGTCTCTGAGGGTCCCATGAACCTGGCATTACAGGAGCAGGAGTAGATATGATTGAATCTGTTGGATACGCTTATGAATTCTCAAAGAATAAATACAAATTCATTTTTAGAGTCTTCTTTTTCATCCTCCCATGGCTCTGAAAGTATGCACAATTGTAACAATTTTGAAACAAAAGCTTACCAACCTACTAAGGTGCATGATTTGTGAAAGGACCGGATTTATAATTTAAGTATCATAAATTTCTACTGCTTCATGAGATAAAATCAGAGTTGGGGATGGCTTGTAATTAAACAGTATAGTTCTGCTGTTTTTAAGACCCACATTGTTTTATCACCTGTGATCCTCTAATATATCTGAATATCGTCAAGGTCTCCTGTTCCTGGGTTTTCTCATTTTGTGGGTAGAAGGTCTAGTTATTTTTAAAATGTGTTCTTGTATCAACTGGCCGTTGCCTTTCCATATGACTCAGTTCAAAGCCTGTGTAATTTTTCTGTATTCTGCTATGTTGTCTTCATCGAAGACATTTTATTTGAATGGGGGGGATTCAAAATTAAGATAAAGAATAAATATAATAAGAGGTTCTTTTTCTGAATTTCTGTAAGGAAATTCTCTGACCGGAACAACTTACAGTAGGAAGTTGAGGCAGATGGTCATATATCACCTACAATGAAGAAGCAAAGAGCAATGGCTAAATGCCCATTAGTAAACATGTCATTTTCTCCATATTACACAGTTCACAATCCCTGCTCAGGGAATGGTCTTCCCTACAATTAAAATGTGTCTTGTGATAACTATAAATGTAAATCAAGGTGATCACCAACAGACATGGTCAGAGAGCTCATCTCTCAGGAGATGATGCCACCTATCAGTTTGATAATCCCACAAGCAACCTTTATCACTGGGTTTGTTCTCACAAACATGTTCGCAATATAAGATATGGTACCTATGGCTCCACAAACAAACATTGTTTCTTTGGAATTGACATGACTGGGGTAGCCAAGGAATGAAGAGAGGGCAGACACACAGATACAGTTACAGAAAAGCTGGAATTAGATGGGTTGTGATCTCTGATGGACATACACTAAGTCTCCAGCAACTCTTCACACTTATTATATACCACTGAGGGAAGCGTTGGGGGAAGCAACTGCTTATTAGACACAGCTGGAGTAGAAGGTGGGTTAGTAGGGGTACTCAATAAGAAAGTAGTTTCTGTTTGCAGTCATCCAGAAGAAGGAAGCTGTGGTTGATAGTTTCTGCATACACTGGTTTTGAATAAATGTGAACCATTTGTAAGGTCTTTATTAGGATCAGGGCAAGGATTTCCCATTACTGCAGTCATCCAGAAGAAGGAAGCTGTGATTGATAGTTTCTGCATACACTGGTTTTGAATAAATGTGAACCATTTGTAAGGTCTTTATTAGGATCAGGGCAAGGATTTCCCATTACTGTGAGTCTGATCCATAGGAAGCCTTGCCATTCCATGAGTTTGAGGCAATGAGGTCCTTGACATGATCATGCTTACCAAAACGATACACATTCACTCAGGATTTCATCTTCTCCTCATAATGGTTAATTTAGTAAAAGGTGTACCTTAGACATCAATCAAAATCAGACTATCCACAACTTCTGAGTCATTCCAGGGCTACTGCTCAGGGAATGTAAGCAAGTGCCACAAAGAAAAGTGAAATGAAGACTCCCAGTGCCATCCCGGATACTAGGACACATCAATACAATCACAGAAAGAGAAAAGTTTCAGCAGGGCTTGAAAGAAGGACTTTACGGCAGGGACTCAAATGTCTGTTTATGGATATTTGGGTTTTGAGTAAGTATTTAATTCATAAGAACAAGTTAGCATCTTATATTAAGATTATTAATCACAGAAAAGGAAGACATGCTGGGATGAGTAATACCTTATTTGCATTTTCTGTTTGTATTTGAACTAATTACTTAAACCAAGTTAGAAAGGTAGAAAACAGCAAGCAATTATACAGCAAGCAAGCTGAGAGTAATTAGAAAGTCCTACATATATAAAATTATAGATTACATGCCAAATACATGTGTCAAATACAAATAATACTATCAATAGACTTTTAAAGTTTTCTTCCCATCATTGTATTGGTTTAAACTGAAACAGAAGGGAAGGATTCATCCTCTTCCTGAATACAGGGAAAGTGTTAAATAATCTTTTTTTTTAATTTT
>REGO01000782.1:445181-460780 GCA_010120015.1 Rhombomys opimus | reverse complement strand
TGGCTATTGTGAAGGGTGTTGTTTCCTAATTTCTTTCTCAGCCCTTTTGTCTTTTGAATACCGGAGGGCTACTGTTTTGTTTGTTTGTTTGTTTGTTCATTTGTTCTTTGAGTTAATTTTGCATCCAGCTACTTTGGTGAAGGTGTTTATCAGCAGAAGAGTTCTCTGGTAGAATTTCTGGGATCACTCATGAATGCTATCATGTCATCTGCATATAGTGATACTTTGACTTCTTCCTTTCCAATTTGTATCCCCTTGATCTCCTTTACCTATTGTATTGCTCTAGCCTGGAATTCAAGTACTATGTTGAAGACATAACGACAGAGTGGGCAGACTTGCCATGTCCCTGATTTCAGCAGGATTAAGTTTCTCTTTGTTTAATTGATGTTAGCTATAGTACTGCTATATATTGTCTTTACTATATTTAGGTATGTGCCTTGTATCCCTGATTTCTCTAAAACTTTAAACATGAATGGGTGTTGGATTTTGTCAAATGCTTTTTCAGCATCTAAGGAGATGATTATGTGTATTTTCCTTCTGTTCATTAATGTGGTGGATTACATTGATGGATTTCTGTATATTGAATCACCCCTGCATGCGTGGGATGAAACCTATTTGGTTGTGGTGAATGATATCTTTGATGTGTTCTTGGACTTGGTTTGCAAGTATTTTATTGAATACTTTTCCATCAATGCTCATAAGAATCATAGGTCTGATAGGAGAAAACAAGTTACAGGACAGGAGCCTACTACAGAGGGCCCCTGAAAGACTCTCCCTAGCAGTGTATAAAAGCAGATACTAAGACTCATTACCAAACCTTTGGCAGAGTGCAGGAAATCATATGAAAGAAGGGGGAGTTTGTATGACATGGAAAGGATAGGAGCTCCACAAGGACCAAATATATCTGGGCACAGGGGTCTTTTCTGAGACTGACACTCATCAACCAAGGATCATGTATGGATATAACCTAGAACCTCTGCTCCGATGAAGCCCATCGTAGCTCAGTAACCAATTGGTTTCCCATAGTAAGGGGAACAGGGACTATTTCTGACAGGAACTCAATGGCAGGCTCTTTGACCTCCCCCACCCCCCAAGGGAGGAGCAGTCCTGCTAGGCCACAGAGGAGGACTTTGCAGCCAGTCCTGAAGATACCTGATAAAACAGGATCAGATGAAAAGGGAGGAGATCCTCCCCAATCAGTGGACTTGGAAAGGGACAGGGAGGAAAGGAGGGAGGTAGGGAGGGAGGATTTAGGAGGGAATAAGGGAGCGGAATACAGTTGGGATACAGAGTTAATAAAATGTGACCAATAATAAAAAAATAAAATAAAAAAAAGAATGATAGGTCCAAAATTCTCCCTTTTTTATTGGGTCTTTTTGTGGTTTAGGTATCAAGGTTACTGTGGCCTCATTGAATGAGTTTGGTAATGTTCCTTTTGTTTCTATTTCGTGGAATATTTTGAAGGCTATTGACATTAGCTCTTCATTGAAGGTCTGGTAGAATTCTGCACTAAAGTTATCTGGCTGTGGGCTTTTTTTGTCAGGGAAACTTTTGATGACTGCTTCTATTTCTTTGAGGGATATAGGACTGCTTAGTCTATTTACCTAATTTTGGTTTAGCTTTGGTAAATGGAATCTATCAATGAAAATTTTCATTTTATTTAGATTTTCAAATTTGTAGCATATAGGCTTTTGAGGTAAGACCTTTACTCAGCATGTGCCATTATGTCCCCCTTTTTATTTCTGATTTTGTTGATTTGGATAATTTATCTCTTCCTTTTAGTTAGTTAGGTTTGGAGTTTGTTTATCTTGTTGGTTTTCTCAAAGAACCAGCAGACTGATTTTTTTAAATGTAATTATATATTTATTTATTTATTTATTTATTTCAATTTATTCACATTGCATCACCACTGCAGCCCCCTCCCTTGTCTCCTCCCAGTCTCACCCACCCTCTCTCTTCGTGCTCTATTCCCTTTCCCTAGTCCCCTGATAGGGGAGGACCTCCTCTCCTTCTATCTGACCCTAGGTTATCAGTTCTCATCAAGGAGCAGACTAATTCTTAAAGATCATCTACCAAGAACTTGAGAATGAAACGGGTAACTTAAATGTGCCTATATATTAAGGGAATTCAATTTTCTATTTAACATTTTAATTCGAAATGGAAAGTCTGTGCCCCTGTGCCTTTACTGGCGAATTTTATGAAATATTAAGGGAGAATAATGTTAATAATATATTGATTCTACATAAAATCTTTAAATTTTAGGAAGTAATGATTCTCAGCTGTGTCAACATTACTATAAAATCAAAGAAACTAATAAGAAATTTAGTGAATAGAATAAACAAAGATATAAGACCTTTCAAACAGATATGCATTAAAATTCACAGAAGGTATCATCCTTAATCATGAAATTCCAATTGCTTCTTTTTATGTAAAAGGTAAGATCAATTTATTGATCACTTCTTCAATGTTTCTATAACATTGTATTACATGTTTTAGTCAGTGTAGTAAGACAACAATCAAACAACAACAACAATAAAAAATGGAAGGAAGAAAGTTAAATTCCTTTATTAGTAGATAATCTGCTCAACTATGAAGAATCTGTGGAAAGCTACAGTACACCCTCTAAAAGAAAACCAAGAAGGGATGGGGTGCAGCTATTATCCCAGCACTCAAGAAGTACAAACAGAAAGATGCAGATTAACTTTAACTATGAAGTGAGTTGAGAATCAGCCTATTACCTCCTAGATGCTGTCTGAAAACCTCAAACTAAAAACCTAATAAAACTTTAACAACAGAAACCTCCAAAACTAATAAGCAAGCTGTTCATCCATGCAGTCATGAATCAATATTCTTATCAGCATCATTCTTATACCACTGACCTGGAAGTGATCAAATATTTTATCAGTAGGTTAAAAGATCAATGAATACTGATGTATTTGTAAAAAGGCATCCTACTCAGTATTAGCATAAAATGAACCACTGACACAAACGTCAGCATGCGCATATCTAAACATAATTATGCTGGCTGAAAGTAGCTGGGCACAAATGATTTCATATCTTATGATTCCAATTACATAAAATCCTAGAAAATGCAAATCAATCAACAGTGACAGTAAGTACTCCATTGTTTTGTGTGACGGGATGTGCAGAAGTGGGAGGGGGCATTATGAAGAAGGAAGATATGCCTGGGGATAATGGTTATGTTTACTGCTGTGATTATGATGATGGTTCCCTGGGTGTCTACATATGCTAAACACTTCACATTGAGTATCTGAAAATGGTTTATGTCAAAACATCAATTAAAGACAAAAATGCGAAATTAGTAGAATCTGAAACAAAAATGCATATGATATGCCCTTATACAAACATTCGTTCATAAGAAAATAATATGTTAACACAAACATCTTATCCTGGGAGAAAGTGTTCTTATGTTCCCCACTCCCCCTCTCTCTCTGTCTGTTTTGAAATTTTTTGGAACAGGGTTTCTCTGTGTATCCTTGGCTTTCCTGGAACTTACTCTGTAGTCCAGGCTGGCCTTGAACTCACAGAGATTCACCAGCCTCTGCTTCCTAGGTGCACTCTCAAGATACAGCACCACCGACTGGCATGTTCATATCTCATTCAAAATAATTTTTTTTTTGGTCTTACTACTGTCTAAATTAAACAGAACATCAACTTTTCAGTCTAAATACTCCCACAGTTGTTTTCCTCTAAACAAATTAATCAGGTCCTTGTTTTGACAACATTAATGTTGATTCCATTGCTCTAAGCTTTATGTCTCTTGTTTACTTCAGAGTGTGTTACACTAGGACAGAACAAGTGGGTTAAAAAAATTCTAATCTTAAATTTTCTTTTAGATTTATTATTATTTATTTATAAATTTAATTGATCAGTTCAACTTGACGACTGACAACTGGACAATCAAAAGTCAGCTAAGTGAAGTTGTATTCCTGGAGAAAGATATTAAAATAATCAGTATTTGTGACACCATTATACACTGAAATTGCCATTAGATGCGGAGAGCATTCTCTAATACACAAGAACACTGTCTAATGTATTGCCAATCTTGGTATCCACTGGCCATTTTTAAACATTAGGACATCTTTGGAGGAGAAATAAGAATTAGAAAGAACTAGAAAAATTATACTAAGTAGATTTGTGTCGATTTATTGCATTAAGAAGGTGCATATGTGTTTCTTCAAAGCAAAAACCTCAATTGATGCTTTCTGATCCAGAGAAGAAAGTAAGAGAACTGAAGGTACTTAGCTACAGAAGGAAGAGAAGAATATTCCCAGAAGTCCATGGGTATAAAGTGACTTGTGGAAGAAGAGGAGCTTCCCTAGCCCATATCTGACAGTATATGCAGCAGAATGATATGTTTAACCCACAGTTTTAGAAATCTAGCATGATGGCACACCTTTCCACCTATGCTGTCACTCTCTACAAAATTAATGACCCTAAATGACTCCATAATATAGAAATAATAAATTTACATATTATTTTGGTGTAAAAATAGTTGGATGACTACCTAAAATCAGTAATGATTTTAATAATAAGCTGAACACCAGGGACTATAATTTTATAGACAATTCTGAGAATTTCATCCTGTATGCAGCTACTAAGCCTGAAGAATCATGATTTCCAAACTCGTATTTTTTCTTCCTTTTCTTCTCTCCATTTATTTGTTTAATCACTTTATATCCTGATCCAAGCCCCCTTCCTCCTCTTCACCCAGTCCCACTCCTGTACCTCCTCCTCCAATTCCCTCCTCTTCTTCCATCCAGAGAAGGGAAGGCCCCAGTTGATACCCATTCACCCTGTTATCTCAAGTCACTGCAGGACTAGGCACATCCTCTCCTACTCCTGTTGTTAAAGGACCCACTTGACAACCTCGGAGCATGTTTGCTACATATGTGTAGGGGTCTAGGTTCAGTCTTTGTAAGCTTTTTGGTTGGTGGTTCAGTCTCTGTGAGCCCCTGTGGGCCCAGGTGAGATTACTCTGTAGGTCTTCTTGTGGTGTCTTTGATGCCTCTGGCTCCTTCTTTCTTTCCCCCCACTCTTCCATAACACTCCCCTTGCTAGGCCCGTTACTTGGCCTTGGGTCTCTGCATCTGTCTCTCTCAGCTGCTGGACAAAGTCTCTCAGAAGACAGTTATGCCAGACTCCTATCTGCAAGCATAGTAGAGTATCATTAATAGTGACAGTGGCCCCTCTCCTGTGGGGTCGGTTTCAAGTTGGGCCAGTCACTAGTTTGTCTTTCCTTCAGTTTGCTCCATCTTTAACTCTACACTTCCATTAGACAAGACACAATTGGGGTTGAAGGTTTTATGAAAACAACAAAATTATCAAGTTTACAGGCAAATAAATGGAGGGAACTAGAAAAGATCATCCTGAGTGAGGTAACCCAGACTCAGAAAGACACACTTGGTATGTACTCAAGTATAAGCGAATATTAGCCATAGAGTACAGGATAGATATACTACAATGCACAGACCCAAAGAAGTCAAGGAGTGCCCTAGGGAAGATACTTGAATCTCACTACGAACAGGAAATACAATAGACAGTTCAAGTAGATGGAGGGAGGGATCAGGATGGGAGGCAGGGTGGGGAGGATAATGGGAGTGGGAATCATGTGGGCAGAGAGGGAGGGTGAGGGGAAGAACTGAAAGAGAAATATAAATTGGTGCGGGGGTCCATTTCTGGGACAGGGGAAGCTCCTAAGACTCTATGGAGGTGATCTTAGTTGAGACTTCAAGCTACAGGTGTTAAGGAGCTTAATGTATGCACCTGCTGTAGCAAGGTGGGACTCCCAGCAGAGGGATGGGAACAGAAACCCAAACACATATGTTAACAAAAATGTCCTTTTCATTGTGTCTCTCTAAGAGCCCTTCCTCCCACTCTCCCTCTGTTTCCTGAAGATTCTGCATCTTAGTGAGGAACCAGGGTCCTCTTAGCTCTTTATGTTCATTCTCTCAGCCTTTCTTTCTAGTCTCCCTCCGTTCCTTTGAGTCATCTGCTTATCCACAGAATCACTTTCCAACAAAGAGTCCCACAGTGATTGCACAGGGCTTGCACATAGGTAGGTGGTTTTCACCGTCCTTCCTGCCCTCCATTCTGGTCTCTCCAGCATCACTTACTCCAGGATGCCTGCTGAAGCCTCTCCTCCAACAGGGCCTCTGCTCTCCCGAGACTCCACCTCATAATGGAGGAGGACAAGGTTCCCCCAGCTTTTTGCCTTTTCTTCTAGCCTATATTCATTCCTTTGTATCATCTGAAGACCTGTAGAAGAGTGCTCTACTAGGGACCCCAGAGCTACCACATTTGTATTAGATCCAGAGTTGGCAAAGGCAGCCAAAGAACAGCAAGAATACCTACTCGGCAAAGACAAGAACAGATATCTACAACTAAAACACTTAAAACATTGTAGTTCCAGATGCCTAGATCCCGGTACAAAACAAAAGCGTGAACATCTAAGACACTGAAAAGCCAGTCATCCTATTGCAATAGGCTCTGAGAAATGTAATTTAGCACAAGAACTTCAAAACAGCAATTATGAATATGTTCCAGGACCTTAAAGAGGATATGAACAAATGTCTTAATTAAGACCTTGAAAACACAAACAGCTGAATGAAACAATAAAAACATTACCAGAAACAAAAATGGAACCACTAAAGAAAACCCATATTGAAATAAAACTGGAAATGAAAAAATTTTGAATGTCAAAACTACAACTTCAGAGGTACATCTCCATAGGATTAAAAGTAATGGAAGTGAGAATTTAAGTCATTGAGACAAAAGAGTAGAAATTAAAATCTCAGTCAAAGGAAGCTTTAAATCTAATAACCCAGGCATAAAATAATCTAGGAAATCTGGGACACTAAAAAGATGAAAGTTACAAATTATAGATATATAAGAATGAGAAGAAACCCTGGTCAAAGGCGCAGAAAACATTTTTAACAAAATTATAGAAGAAAACTTCCCCAACTTAAGGCTCAGTATCCAAGTGGGTTCCCTAGTAATGGGAACAGGGACTGTCTCTGACATGAACTGATTGGCCTGCTCTTTGATCACCTCCCCCTTGAGGGGAGGGCAGCCTTACCAGGCCACAGAGGAAGAAAATGCAGCCACTCCCGATGAGACTAGGGCCAGATAGGCCAGGGTCAGGTGGAAAAGGAGAAGGACCTCCCCTATCATGGACAGGGTCATGGGAGAAGATGAGGGAGGGAGGGTAGGATTGGGAATGAAGGAAGGGGCTACAGCTGGGATACAATGTGAATAAACTGTAATTAATACAAAAAAATTAAAAAAGAGGTACCTATCAAAATACAAGAAGTATATAGAACACTAAATAGGCTGGACCAGAAAAAAAATTTCCCTGTGATACATAATAATCAAATGTAAATGTACAGAACAAATAGAAGATATTAAAAGCTGTAGAGAAATTTTAGTTCAGAACAAGGCTTCTCTGGCAAGAGATTTTATCCAAAGACCTTTGAAGTCTTTGTGATCTGTCTGGAATACAGACATACTTCTAATCCCAGAAAATAGAGGCAAGCAGATCTCTGAGTTCAAGGTTGGCCTGGTATAGAGCAAGTTTCACATAAGCAAAAGCTTAGGTCCAGGTGTGGTAGTATACACCTTTTATTATTATTATTATTATTATTATTATTATTATTATCATCATCATTATTATTAATTCACTTTGTAGTCCCCTCCCTCATCTCCTTCTGGTTTCTAGTCCCACCTCCCTCCCTCCTCTTCCCCTATCCCTCTATCCTAGTCCACTGATAGGGAGGTTCTATCCTTGGAGTACTCCTTTGAAGGGAGTTCTCCTTCCCTACTGTCTGACCCTACCCTGTAAGGTCCCATCAGGAAAGCCTGGATCGTCTTCCTCTGAGGGCTGGGTAGGTTACTCCACCAGGGAGAAATGATCAAGGAGCAGTCAGAAACTGTCTCTTCTCCCCTTACTAGGGAACCCACATAGAGATTGAGCTGTTTATGGGCTACATCTGAGCAGGGGCTCTAAGTTCTCTCTATGCATGGTCTCCGCATTCCCCCCTGGGCCCAGGGTTTTGTTTTGTTTTTTCTTTTTCTTTTCTCTCTCTCTTTTTTTTTTTCTTGGCTTTGTGGTGGTGGTATGTGCCTTTAATATCATAACTCAAGAGACAGAGGCATGCACATCTCTGAGTTCTAGTCAGTTCTGTTCAGAGTTCCCTTGAGTTAGTGAGCTGAGAGGTAGCACAGTGGAGATGAGTTCATGGCAGTTTAGCTCATGGAATTCAGAAGCAGTTTTGATCAGGAGAGTTTTACAGAAAGAGGTTGAAGAGAGTTAGATATACGTAAAGAGGGAACAAGCCAGAGAAAGAGAAGTAGCTAGATTAGAACGAATTTCTAGAGTTGGTTTGAGTTCAAGTAGAGTAAATCAGAAACTGGGAGAAGCCATATTGAATCAGTAAACTTGGAGAGGAGTTTGAGCCAGAACGACTGAGCTCAACCAGCTAGCCAGAGTTCAGAAAGAACAGGAATAGGTGAGTTTATTCAGCACTAAGTCTCAGAGGCTCTAGGCATAGATTAGATTAGATTAGATTAGATTAGATTAGATTAGATTAGATTAGATTGGATTCTTGGAGGCTGTAAACTTTCAGGAGTAGGCCTAAGTTAGCAGACAGAAGCAGTAAACCTCAATGATGACAATTACATCAGGCAAATAAAAGTTGCTTTTACAAAAATGCTGCAAAAGCAAAAGACAGTTCACAAGTAAAAGCATGCCCATTAGAATCAGGGATCTATGTAGAAGAGAGGCAAAAATGATTGTAAGAGCCAGAAGTGATAAATTACTCCAAGGAAATAGTGTCTTACTGAAACAACAGGACAAGTGCACATATGAAATTGAAGAGACTGTAGCAGCATGCACAAACCTGCAAAAGTTCAAAACAGATGGGGTTATAGCACCAAGAGGGGGAAGTAAATACCAGGTCCCATCTGTAATCAAGAAGCTATTTGCTATTGATACTTATTGGCAAAAGAAAAATCTGACTCTCTGATGGAGTGTCATTGGCATAGTAACCACACTTCAGGGCCTCATGGCCAGGGGTAGTTGCCCTCACCAAATGAACTTCAGTGGTATTTTTGTGGACTTTCAGTTTCATTTTTCTTTGTTTTGAAAATTTTTGTCTTATTGTTCATTTTCTTGCATATTTTGGTTTTGATTTTTGTGTTTCTTGTTTTTTATTTGTTTTTGTTTATTGATTTTTTTGAAAGAGAATGAAAAACAAAACAAATTTGCAGAGATGAGGAGTTGAGAAGAATCTGGAAGAAATTGGAGGAAGGGAAATGATTATTATATATTGTATAAAATAGGTTTTCAATAAAAATACTATGAAGTCTCATTTCATGAAAAATTCCTTCTCTATTGAGAAGATAAATTCTAATTTAATATAGAAAACTTAGCATGAATTTTCCTCAGACAACTTCTACACTGTAATCAAGCAAGGTCAGAAGTTTACATTTTGCCACTGTATTGGATTAGATATGCTGAATATCTTCTTATGATAAGAACAATAAGAAAAAGTTACAGATAGGAGACTGGAGAATAGCTTGTTGATATAATGCTTCCCCAAGAAGAAAGATCTGCCTTCAATCTCTATCACCTGTATAAAAGGTGGGTCTGGTGAAGCATGCTGGGAAAGCTGGGTTCCTGGGAGTCATTAGCTAGTCAGCTTAGCCTCACCTCATCAGAGAACCTGAGATCACAGCAAAAGACTCCGTTTGAAAACAATCTTAGAAAGCATGGGAAGGCTCCCAAATCACACCTGAATTTGAACTCCAGTCTTTACACACACACACACACACACACACACACACACACACACACACACACACACAAAGAGACTGACAGAAAGACAGACAGAGACATAGAGACAAAAGAAACAGTGACACAAAAGAAAATATATCCTCTTTTAAAAATGGAGCAAATACTATGGAGATGTTTTATCGTATGTTCTAAGCCCACCATCAGCCTTATCTTTATCTGTGGTCAACAGTTTCTACACATTTAATCATCTCATGTGCACAGAAAACATTTAGCTTTTTCTGAGAAATACCCAATCCTGTTTAAGTAATGGATGTTAAGAGCTGGTAAAACAAAACAAAACCAATAAACATAGTTCTCTACTCCTTTGTCCTGAGAATATTCTGTGTAGAATTCCACCCTTTTCTCCAACCTTCCCAGTGGCCTAATGACTGATGCTTTGTAAGGATCGCATTTTCCTCCATAGTTATTCTTTCATTCTGATTTCTTAGGACTGACCTACAAACACTTCATTCATAAACAAGTCATTGTATCAGGAAACTGACTCAGATAGACAAAAATTAAAACAGTAAATCTGGTCCCATGTAAGTGTGGAGTTACCGTACTGGGACCAGAATGATGGCTCAGCTAGTTAAACAAAAATGGACTTTTCTCAGTTTCTATGACTCATGTACTCTGTCTACAGGAAGGAGGTGGCTTCTGTTTCTTCATGTTTTGTCATTCCATATGTACACTGATAGACTTCAGGGCTGACTAGCTAGAATTAATTGAAGCTGGAAAAACAAGAGGTAATTTTGTGGTTGCTTCCAAGATAGCTGACCCACTTGACTGCCAAATTCTGTTAACTATTCACTGAGAGATTCTGCTTTTGGTCACAGAATCTCCTCTACAGAGATGCTTAAGGGTGTTTGTAATTTGGTAACTGTCTTGTCCAAGAATAAGGAACAAAATGACCAAAAAAAAAAAAAAAAAAAAAAAAGAGGATACAATATTTCCTTTGAGGTAGCTTCCTTAATCACATACTGTCATTTCTAATATAGCCTGTGTCAAACAGGTCAGTCTTATTAAATGTACAAGTATATTGCAAATGAGAGGGTTTTTTTGTTTTTTTTTTTTTTTTACGATGGGAGTTAGAAATTGGTTAGGAATAGGCTATAAGGAGCGTGTACAATGCCCACTTAACAAACCTGGAGATGCTTTCTATCCTTTGAAAGTGTTACTGGGAGATATTTTGTGTAACATTTGAAAACAAATGAAGTAGTTACTTTCTGTAGCTTCTAGCCAGTGTTGCAGCTCTTTTAAGTATCTATGTGCTGGCTGGCTCATGTTTGTGGGGCAAGGCCACAGATACACTGCTCCTGCTAGATCCTCTCTTTCAACACTGCTGTCTTCCTAGAGGGGTGCATTTCAGCTCATTAGCAACCCAAGCAGACTGTTCCCCTTGGAAGTGAACACTAGGAAGCATTAAAGACTGCATGGATTCAAGTATGACTTCAGGTGTCCGTTCATTTCTCATACTTCCTTCCTTTTTGCTCGTTCTAATGACTTCAGTCCCAGAAACAGAAACAGTTGGGCCACAAAGACTCCACACCCAAACCCACAAATGCATATGGTAAATCCCTGTCACAAATCCCTTATTATTCATAAATCTGCTGTTTCTGTTTCTTGGATAAAACTTTGACACAAGGGTTCGGGGCACGGCTGGGATACAGAATTAATAAAATGTAACTGATAAAAAAAAAGAAAAAAAAAACTTTGACACGAAGACTATGAAATACATAGCTTTAAACTGAAGGAAACAAGACAGAAGTTATAAATATGTACATATTCTAAATAAGAGAAAATTCTTCCCATGTAACAGTTATTATTTAGGTATACACTTCAGATATATGTAGGTCTGACAAAATTTCAAATCAACAGCAGTTCAAATAGATTTTTATGTCTTTTTAGTAAGGGCAAGCTATTTGGGATATCTGTGACTAAAAAAGCACTTCCACATTGGCAGGAAGGCAATTTGCCTTTTCTAACACCCAACACAGGCTTCTATATCTGTGCCCAGAATGACCCTTCTACATGCAGCCATCATGTCTGCATTCTCACATCTGAATTTCATAATCAAGCATTACAATAAATTACATAGACTGAATGGCCTAAGTAACTTTTTCTCACATTTCTAGTGACTGGGAAGATCAAGGTTCTGGTAGAGTCAGTGACTGGTTATTTCTTGATTTACAGAGAGTAACGTTCTCTCTACACTCATATGGCATATAGTTACTCTCCGGGATCTTTCCATTTTCCTTCCTTCCTTCCTTCCTTCCTTCCTTCCTTCCTTCCTTCCTTCCTTCCTTCCTTCCTTCGCTGATTTTATCTTTTATTATCTAGGGACTCATGTATCTCAGGCTGACCTCAAACTGGTCTTTGTATATGGATGATGACCCTGAAGTTCTGATCTTTCTTGCCACAAGCTCCCGAGTGTTGAAATTCATAGGTGTGTGCCACTGAGCCCATCACTGGGCTGTTTAATTTTAATTTTAATTTTGTTTTATAAAGAAATGAGTCCCATTTATGAAGGCTTTACACTCATGATTAAGTCATCTTCTGGAAGCATAGCCTCTAAATATCATCACATGGGGCTAAGAGTTTGAATATATGCATTTGGAAAGGCCCAAAGAATTCAGTCCTTTGTAATGGAAAAAAAGAATGAAAAGATCTTCCTTGCTTCCCCCCCAAAAAACTGCTATCCAGAAACTGTCCATAGCAACTTTAATTATCTACCAAAACCTTGGACATATGTAGTTGCCAAGAAGTCTTGAAACTATATTTAAGAACATGATGTACCTAGTAAGTATTGTGTTACTGGGAGTGGAGATGGATTGAAAGTTTTATGGTTAAAAGCAGACAAGACAATAATTCCTGTGTCAATTAGCAGGGAGAGAGCATTAAGGCTTTTAAAATCATTAAATCAAGTTTTAAAGAGAAAATAGTTTGGAGACTGAGGTAACAGATCAAAATGAGATAGATTCAATATTAGATGTCTTTTTTTCCCCCAAAAAATCTAACAGGAATCATAATATGTGACAATTATCCTCCTCAAGGAAGATAAAATGAATAAAACTCTACACATACACACAAAAAAATACACACAAAATACGCAGACACCCAGAAATACAAACATGCACACACATAAACACATAAAAATACATACACACATAAAACACAAAAAACAGACACACACATACATACACATAAACACAAATACACAAAAAAACATAATCACTCATACGTACATATAAGCATGCATATGCAAAAAACACAAAAAATAGACACAAAACCACACACATACATACACATAAACACAGACACACACAAAGAAAACAGTTACTCAGGCATACACTTAAACACACACATATAAAACATACAAAAACAGACACACAAAAACACACACCCATATATAATAACACAGACACACAAAAACAACAGTCACACCTACAAACATATATACACACAGACACATGTAAACATACACACAGATGCACACACACAGTCATAACACATTGTCATAAAAACCAAAGCAGGGAAGACAGAGAGAAGTCTTTCAAAGCTAACACAAATAAGCTATGTGGATATTTACTGAGTTCTCCATAAAAATCGACAAACCTACATTTCAATGCATAAGCACTGTAATAAGGACATGCCTTTGTTGTTTATAGGGAAATAGGAGCATGTATTTACACCCCTTAATAACCCGGTAAACACACAAAGCATATATGACCTGAATCTTAAGAAGGAATTAAAGGACAGTGTTCAACCCACCATGGGATCCTTGCAGGTAGGCTGAGAAAGTGTTGGTATTAGCATCTGGAGATTAAAGCCAAAGGCATCTGATCCTAGCAGCATGGCATTATATCTGTAAGCTGGCCCTGTTTCTCACTACATTAAACTTCTGGCAGAAATAACCTCAAATACTCCCCAGAGCAAAATTTGAACCTAGGATTTAAAGATTGAGATGAAAGAAATCAAGGAAGGCACTGTGGGCAAGCAAGCAGAAACAACAGGCGGCCTAAACAGAGTTAAAATTGCTAAGGGATTGTGATATGGAAATGATCAGAAATGGAAGAAAAATTTGTTTGTGTAAATAAAATAAGTGAGATAACAAAACCAGTAAGAAACAAAATACTGTTGAGAATGAATTGACACAGTATTCTTTTTCTGACTGTGGAACTGTCGAACACGAAAACTGCAAAGCAATTGTGAAGAATGTGAGTTAAATGTTTTCAGATACAGCATGTTAGATAACACAAGGGTCTAAGGCAAGAGAAACAAATCATATTACCCCCCTATGACTTCCTATGACCTCACAGGTTAGAGAGGGCTGCGGCCCCTCCAGTATGAAATGAAAGTGGATTATCAATCAGAATGCAAATATGTGAAGGAGGACCTTCAAGAACACACACGGAGTTCTCTCAAGCATGGGGTTATGGATGAAATCCTTTGTGCATGGGGCTTCAACGGGCTGAGAGCTTTGAGCTGAGTAATTCCCAGAGCTCAAGCGAAACTGGGAAGCATGATTCTCCTGTCATCCACAACACAATGAACATCCAGGACACTGAGTGGCAGCATTGCGAAGGCCAGGCCTTAGCAGAGAACTAACAGAGATCATAGGGAGAGGATCCTTTAACTCTTCAAATTGAAAAGTTTTTTTTTTTTTAAGCCTTTCGCGAATCCTGCTGATCCATAATTATGTGCTTGCATAGGAAAACGAGTATTTTTAAAGGGGGAAATAAAAAGTCAAATAATCAGCAGGATGGTCCTCAGAATTTGGACCCTCATAGAGAAGCAATGTATGAGAAGAAGCAGAAAATTGTGCCTTGTGAGAAAAAAAATAAATAAAAATAGTCAACGGAAACGTGAAGACACGACTGTCTCAGAGGAAAAACTCTTCAGAGAAGCCTCCATGGGTGTTTTCAGATTTCAAGAAAAGTGACAAAATTCTAAAAATAGAGCACATAAATTAAAAAAATAAATTCCCAATTTATGCTCTCACATAGTTGAAACACAAAAAGATCAGTGAACCCAAGAATATCATTCAAACCTGAAGCACAGGGATAATGTAAAACAAGTCGAACAAGTCAGTTCAAAGTGGGATAAACACTAAATGCAAAAAATAGCCTCCCTCTGCAATAATGACATTCTTTTTATTATAATAGAATCTGCAAACCCATAGGTTCTAAAAACCCAGACAATTTCAAATAGAGAAAGGGCATAATTTAGGAGCATAATAATTAAATGAATGAACATCAGTAAGAGCACAACTCAAAAGTAGTTAGACAGGTTCCGGGGAGATGTCTCAGGAGAAATGCGAGGACTGCCTTAAAAAGCCAGAACCAATGTAAGAAGCTCACGTGTTGCTCTGGGTGGTCCTAAGGCTGTGGAGGTGGAGAGAGGAGGAGCTAAGGAGACAGGGGCTTGTGAGCTAAGCTGGTTGTCTCCACATTCAAGAGACCTGGAGGTACAATAAAGGCGGTGCACTAGTTGGAGTACAGTGAGGAAGCCACAGGGCATGAGTATACCACTCTCAACATACTCCTCTCCTCCACAAAATTACCTAGATACAAATTATATATTAATTACAAAATGAGCAAAATCAGGAGATTAGCACATTTTTCACAGGAAACTTTCCGAACCAGAAAACAATGGAACTCCATTGTCTATAGGCATGGGTAAGTCAAATATTGATCCTCATTTTAAAAATACAGAGGAATTAATTTCCTGCTGAAATAAAAAAAAA
>REGO01000782.1:390040-428309 GCA_010120015.1 Rhombomys opimus | reverse complement strand
TATTTACTTTATATCTTGGTATTAGCCCCTCCTCTCTCTTCCTCCTGGTCCCACCATCCCCTGTCTCCTCTCCTATTCTTCAGAAATAGAGCCTCCTCACCTACAACCCACTCTAGCTCATCAAGTCCCCTCAGGGCAGAGCGAGCTATCTCCCCTTGTGGTCTGGAGAGGCAAGGGTAAGTGATCCTACAGCTGATAATCAGCAAAGTGGCTGGATACAAAATTAATTTAAAAAATTAAAAGAGCGGTAGCCCTCCCATATACAAATGACAAATGGGCTGAAAAAGAAATTTGGGAGACCATACCCTTCACATTAGCCACAAATAATATAAAATATTTTGGAGTAACTCTAACTGAGCAAGTCAAAGACCTATATGACAAGAACTTCAAATCTCTGAAGAAAGAAATTGAAGATATCACAAGATGGAAAGAGCTCACATGTTCATGGATCAGTGGGATTAACATAATGAAAATGGCCAATTTACCAAAACAATCTAAAGATACAATGCTATTCCCACCAAATACCAACACAATTATTTATAGACCTTGAAAAAAACAGTTCTATACTTCCTATTGAAAACAAACAAACACCAGAATACCTAAAAAGTTCTTATTTTCCAGGCTACAAAAGAACATTTCTGTTGTACGAAGCACTCAAATGCTTTTCCTAACCAAAAGTTCCTTTTTGATACCACAATATCTATCTCAAAAACACAAAGTCAAGTCTGTCACAGCAATATCCCACAAAGATGGGACCAATTTATGCCTTATTTAGGGCTCCTGTTGCTGTGACAAAATATCATGACCAAAATACCCGTGGGGAAAAAAAGGTTTGTTTCATCTGTTTTTTTTTTTCTTAATTTTTATTTTTTATAATAATTAGAGTTTACTCACTTTGTATCCCAGCTATAGCCCCTTCCCCCATTTCCTCGCAATCACACACTCCTTACCTCATTTCCTAGCATTCCCCTCTCTAAGTCCACTTATAGTGGAGGTCAAACTCCTCTTCCATCTGAGGAGGAGTTTATCAGGTCTCATCAGGACTGGCTGCAATGTCCTCCTCTCTGACCTGGCAAGGCTCCTCACCCCTCAGGAAGAGGGGGTGGTCAAAGAGTCAGCCACTGAGTTCATGTCAGAGACAGTCCCTGTTTCCATTACTAGGGAATCCATTTGAATACTGAGCTGCCATGGACTACATCTGAGCAGGGGTTCTAGGTTATTTCCATTAATGGTCCTTGTTTGAAGTATCAGCCTCATAAGAGACCCCTGTGCCCAAATATTTTGGTTCTGTTGCTCTCGTTGTGGAGCTCCTTTACTCTCCAGGTCCCACTATCTTCCCCTTCATTCATAGGATTCCCTGCACTCTCCCCCAAAGTTTGGTTAAGAGTCCCAGCATCTGCTTTGATACACTGCTGGGTAGAATATTTCAGAGGCGCTCTGTGAGGCATATATCCAAAAGATGTTCAAGTATACAACAAGGACATTTGCTCAACCATGTTCATAGCAGCTTTATTCGTAATAGCCAGAACTTGGAAACAACCCAGATGTTCCTCAACGGAGGAATGGATACAGAAATTGTGGTACGTTTACACAATGGAATACTACTCAGCAATTAAAAACAAGAAAATCATGACATTTACAAGCAAATGATGGCATCTAGAAAAGATCATCCTGAGTGTAGGATCCCAGAACCCGAAAGAGACACACAGTATATACTCACTTATAAGTGGATAATAGACCTATAAGATAGGAAAAACATACTGAAATCTGTACACCTAAAGAAGCTAAGCAGGAAGGAGGTCCCTGGGTAAGGTGATGAGTTGTCACTCAGAAAGACAAAAGGGATGGACATTGGCAGAAGGAGAAAACAGATTTGTTTCATCCTATAATTCCAAGTAACAACACATCCCTAGGTGAAGTTAGGGCAGGAATTCAAACAGAGCAGGAAGTCAGAAGCAGGAATTGAAGCAGAAGCCATGGAAGAATGCTACTCACTGGCTTTCCCCTCATGGCTGCCTCAATTTGCTTTCTTTTATCATGCAGTAACACCTGCCTAAGGATGACACCAGCCCCAGTAGACTATTTCTTCTTCCACCAGTCACTGACTAAGAAAAGGACCACAGGCTCGCCCTCAATCAAACTGGAGGAGTGCATTTTCTCAAGTGGAATACCCTCTTCTGAAAAGGCTCTAACCTGTATGGAGTTGAAAAAAAAAATCTTACCAGGGCATCATTGATAATAAATTCTTGGCACAAGTACACCATATTACATAGAAACAATATTTAGAAATTCAGTGTCACAGATGTAAAGCAGTGAAGTGATTAAATTTTCACCAGTCAAGTTTACACACTAGAATCAATATACTTTAGTCATTTGTTTTCTTATTTATTTTTGTGACAGGATCTCTTTGCAGAGCCCAGGCTGGCCTTGAACTTGTTGTCCTCTTGCCTCATATCCTGAGTGATGGGATTACAAATGTGTTCTTCAATATATAGCTTTCAAATATTTCTGCCAAAGATGTTTCCCCTGAAGCATAAAGGATGCTCTTTTTTTTACTAAACACCTATTTGTTAGAAACATCAAACCATGACCCACCTAAGACTATTCCTCATGCTTCAACTGTGTGGTGTAAATAAGGAAGCTTTACTATAGCTTATTCTTTTGTGGAATATTTAAACAACTCTGCTGAATGTACATTGTAGTTTATTTTATAGCAGAAAGCATTGCAAGTTTGCTAAATATTCTAAAGCTATTTACACATATATAATTTAATATATACATATATACATTTTAAACTCAGCTTGACTATAAGCATTTAAAAATTTGGAATTCTTAGAAGAAAGAAAATTTAAAGTAATTTTATTTTTAATATTATTTTAGAAAATCAAATTTGAATATATAGCAATGATGTTTTTATCAGACTATTTAGTTCTATTAGGCAGTGCTATACTACAATCCCAAGATTTTTCTGGTTTTCTATGAATCGTAAAAAACTAGTAGGCTCATAAAAACCTAGTATGCTGGTTGGATAATCAGGCTTCCTTCTGTTAGGCCATATTGTACTTTTTCATCACTGTGACAAAATATTTGTGAAAGCTACTTAAAGCCAGAAAAGTTTCCTTTGGCTCATGGCAGCAAGGTTTCAGCCCACAACAGGTTAACTCCATTGCTATGGAACTGAGGTGAGTCAGAACACCATATCAGAGAAGACTGGATAGGTAAGAACTGATCACCTCCTGGCAGGTAGGAAGCAGAGACAGTGACAGAATGGGTTGGACAAGATAGCACATTTCAAAGACAAGCCCAGTGATCTACTTCTTCTAACCAGAGCCCAAACTGTAGGCTCTGTCACCTCCTAATGATGCCATCAAATCATGACTTCATAGAAGGAATAAGCCGCTGGCCACCTCAGAGCCCTTAATTGAGTCAATATCCGAAGATGCAAGCATTCAGCACAGACATCTTCAGGAACATTTCAAGTTTATTGGGTACCATTACCACTCTCTGATGTTAACGATTTCAAAAGTTGGGGTAAGCTGGACCTTCCTCAGTCTTGTTTCTATACAGATTATATTCTGCCTAATAGACTTCCAGTCAGTATGTATTCACTTTACAGGTCATGGCACCAGTTTCGTGTCTGGGACTACCACTACGTGTCCACTTTCCTCCAGCCACTGGTACCTTTGGAAGTAAGAGTCCCTGTTTGCTTCCAGTATCTCTTGATAGGCAGAGCAGCACATTGTTTCTTTGTTGGTTAGTTTTTACTCTAATGTCTTCAAGGATCCCTCTACTCACTGTTACTTGCTACAGTATCCTTGACAGAGGGCTTGGTTCTCTACAGAGAGCTTGAGGCATGTGAGGAACTCTGTGAAGTTGTGAGGTACAATCCTTAAGAGAAGACTCATCATTGACATCATTTACAAGTTGTAGTCTTTCCAAATCTAAGCAGAGTTATGAAAAATCACTAAAATGTAAAAGTTTACAGCACTCATTGAAACTTGTATTCTTAAACCATGCAGCTAGGGCATATTATAGGAAAAGGAAACATGACAAAGAACCAAGGGAGGAGATCAACAGGGCCCATTTGGGAGAAAGAGTACTGTAGAATGGCAAACTTGTCCAGTAATACCCTTTTGCAGTCTATGTGTGACAATACCCAGAAGATATTTTTAGTGAGGGAAGCTCCTTCCACCACCAAAATGGGGGTATTTCTCTGGGCATTAATGTTTGATTACCAGAACAATTGAGCTTAATTTGCTGTTTACTGGAGCCTAAATGGATGTCCTATTGATTCACTCATGGTAATTCACATTTATAGACATATAATTGGACAGGCCTCCTGAAACAAATAATTTTTTTAAGGAAGACTACATTTATTTCGTTTATAGAAAGTTGCCATCCATGCCACAGTATCAATTATTTTGTTTATTAATTCAACTGACATCTTTTTCTTAGACCTCTGTCTCCTCCTCAGTCTCAAGTTCCCTTCTTCATCCCCTCTACCATAGTCCTCAGAATAGGGGATTCCCCCACACACACACCCACGCACTCCAACTCATCTATTCACATGAGGACTGAGTTCCTCTTTTTCCCCTGTGCCCTGGTAGGGAAGTCCCATAAGGAGAAATTGATCAAGAAGCAGGCAACATAGTCTGTGTCAGAGATATCTCCCCATTCTCCTAACTAGTGGGCTGACATGAAGCTTAAGATGTCCATCAGATTTATCTTTCTGGAATATTTAAATTGTAGTTTGCCTATTATGTACCACCATACAAAATCCATTTGTATGGTGCTGAGAAAAAATAAAGTATATTATTTTTTTGTGTTTGGATAAAATGTTTGTAGACATCTATTAGGTTCATTTAATCCATGATCCCTCTTAGCTTCATTATTTCTCTATCTTGTTTCTGTCTTTATCTGTCCATTGGTGAGTGGAGTGTTGAAGTCATCCACTATCAATGTTTTGGGATCAATGTGTGATTTAAGCTTTAATAATGTTTCTTTAATGAATGCAGTTTCCTTCGTATTTGGGGCATAGATGGTGATGTCCTCTTGGTAGATTTTTCCTTTGATAAGAATGAAGTTCCCATCCCCATCTCTTTTGATCAATTTTGGTTGAAAGTATTTTATTAGATATTAGAATTGCTACTCCAGCTTACTTCTTGGTTCTGTATGCTTGGAAAACATTTTCTAGCCCTTTGTTCTGAGGTAGTGTCTATCTTTGTTGCAAAGGTGTGTTTCTTGAGTGCAGCAGAATATTGGATCCTGTTTTCATAACCATTCTGTTAGCCTGTGTCTTTCTATTGGAGAAATGAGTTCTTTGATGTTGATAGATATTAGTGACCAATGATTGTTAGTTCCTTTTATTGTGGAGTTGGCAATGATATAGTGCTTTGTGTGTTTGTTTTCTTTTGGTTTTGCTGTTGTGAAGTTATCTATATCATGTGTTTCTTGGGTGTAGTTGATCTTTGGGTTGGAGTGTTCTTTCTAGTATCTTCTGTAGGACATAGTTTGTGCATAGATGTTGTTAAATTTAGTTTTGTCATGGAATATCTTTTTTTTTCTCCATCTATGTTGACAGAAAGGTTTTTCTGTGTATAGTAGTCTGGGTTGGAATCTGTGGTCTCTTAGTGTCTGCATGACAGCTGCTCAGGCCCTTTAGGATTTTATAGTCTCTGTTGAGAAGTCAGGTATGAGTCTAATTGATCTAACTTTGTTACTTGACCTTTTTTCCTTGCCACTTTTAATATTTTTTCTTTGATCTGTCGATTTATTGCTTTGATCATTATGTAGCAGGAGGAATTTCTTTTCTGTTCTAGACTATTTGCTATTCTGTAAGCCTCTTTTATGCTTAAGGATATCTCTTTAGGTTGAGGAAATTTTCTTCTATGATTTTCTTGAAAATATTTTTGGAACTTGGAGCCTGGAACCTTCTTTTTTGTCTATTCCTATCATTCTTTTTTAAGTTTCATCTTTTCATGCTGTTCTTAATTTCTTGTTTTGTGTCAGTAACTTTTCCATTTTTATGTTTTCTTTGAGCAATGCATCAATTTCTTCAATTGTATCTTAAGCACCTGGGATTCTCTCCTCCATCTCTTGTATTCTGTTGGTGATGCTTATGTCTGTGGTTCCTGATCTATTCTCTATGTTTTCCATCACTAGGAGTTTCTCAGCTTGTGTTTTATCTGTTGATTTTAATTCCATTTTCAGGGCTTAAAACATTTTATTTATTTCCTTCTCTTGTTTGGTTGTGGTTTCCTGTCTGTCCTTGATTGCCACCATTTGTTTGGTTATAATGTCTTGTATTTATTTGAAAGATTTAATCATTTTCTCTTTATATTCCTCTAAAAACTGCACAAGCTTAGATTTAATGTCATTGTCTTTTGTTTCAGCTGCATGAGAATATCCATTGCTTTTTGGCATTTCTGGCAGAGCCATGTTGTCCTACTTTTTTTAAATTGTGTTCTTATGCTGGCTTTTAGCCATCTGGTTGTCCTTAGCCTTGGCTGTTTGTTGCTTGAACCTGCACTGAAACCTGGATGTGTCTTTCACTGTTTCTGGAGTAGTCTTCAGGATGAGTAGAAAGGTCCAGGAGAAGAGGAATGGGTAGTGGTGTTTCCTATGCAGCCATGTTGGGATGGGTATTTCAGAAGGCCAATCTCAGGCAGTACCTTGAGAATGGGTGTTGTTGGCATGGGTGGCATGGGCATTGGTGGTGTGAACTTGGGTGCCTTGACAGGAGTTTTTCTGGTAGAAGTTATTGAGAGTTTAGGGATCAGCCTCAGGTGGCACCACAAGGGATCTGGTGCCTCAGATGCCAGCTGAGCTGTGGCTTACAGGCCTAGCAAACACTGCTGCTGCAGCACTGCTGAGACTAAGATTGCTCTGGGCTCCTCCATCTTAGATGTGGGATCCCTTTGATTTTATTGTCCACCTGACCTCCACAGAGGGACCAGTAGAACCGTGGTTTGGAGGTTGAGATGCTCTGCCAGTAATCTACATGCTGCTCTCAGGGAAGTGTGTGTCGGGGGATCCAATGTCTGGCAGCTGGAGTGGAGGGTCTCTGGACCTGGGGACCTGCTCTCTCTTGAGTATTTAGAATGGGCAGGGGTTCCCAGTTCATGAATCCTGGACTTGGGAGAGAACCACAGAGGGCTTACATTGTCTCCAACTCCTCGGATGTCCCCTTGAGCCTGGGAAGCACCAAAGTCGGTGCTTTAAATCCAGCTGCGTGTTTACTCAATGGTTTCTCAGTCTCGGCTCTTTTGTCCCTAAGTTATGGTACACAGTGGTCACGCAAGCTTGGAATCCCCCCATGAAGAAACCTTTTAGAGATTGCTTTTCAGGGGAATCCTGAATACCCTGCAGGAGTTGAGTCCACAGTCAGCCTTCCTTGAGCAAGGGTACACTTAATAATCACATGTACTATCTAAGTGTACTCTGACAAGGTATTTTTAGGAGAACTGAATTTTCAGACTTCTGAGGTCCCTTTTATCAGGAAACCACATTGTCTATTAAGCTTTGGATATCAAAAGAGTATAACTAGTTTTCAATGATTTATTTAATAATGTCATGGCAACCCAGAAGACTAGTGTAAAAATACTCCTGTTAGAAGTATGCCATTTATGGGTGAGGTGGTGAGGCGTGCAAACTGCTCATTGGAATGGACCACCTGACCTTTTGTACAATAAAGTGAGCCTGATCTGATACAGGAGGGTTGGTACTGGGACAAAATTTCTCTTAACATTTCCTTGTCTAACTCCTAGCAACTAAGAAGAAATGCATCACATCTAAGTGAAATTTCTGTGAGTGTGAGGAAAACATAAAGAAATCATTGTACCCTCCTCTCTCTGTAACCCTGATTTAAACTTAAACAGTTCTTTTAAACTGTTTTCAGTGTATTTCCTCAAAACGTAAATATTTTCAAAATGTAAAGTCAATGTGGCCAAGTAATCAAGATATTTTTTAAATGCAACCAAAATGTTTTGTACTGAATGTATCAAAGGAAAAATTTCAGTGTAAAGTGTACAGGAGCAAGATTTCTTAAAGGTTTGTGACCTTGCTGCTTTGAAAAATGAAGCTAAGTGCGGTTTTTATCAAATCACATATAATAAATAACAAAATAGTCATAAATCATGTCTCCAAAAACAGACTTTTTATTGAATTGATTTCATAAGTTGACAATTTCATACATGTGTACAAGATATCCTGATTCTTCTTTTCCAGTCTTTTATCTCTCTACCCCAAATCTTATTAATCTCAGACCCTTCCCCTAACAGTCCCTTTCCCAGGTTCCTCAATTTTGCCTCTATTTTTATGACAGAAACCATCTGTGAGACCCTTGGAATGGAACCATGCATTGGAGACTGAAGAGCATCCATGGATCTAGAACTGAAGCAATGATTTTTCCTCTTCTCAAATATATCAGTACCCTATAGTTTAGCATTAATGAATATAGTACGGTAAGCCCTTCCCTTATCTATTCCTAAGTATTGGAAGGCCCAGGCTCAGTGCTGACTTCTCAGCTTCTACAAGTTAATGACTGCAATGGACAACCAACTTTATAATACGTGTGTGTGAGTGTGTGTGTGTGTGAGTGTGTTTGTGCATAATTATACTTCTAATTTGAAGAATTAAATCATATTCTAGTTAACAAAACTTATTTTTAATAGTGGATAATTAATATTTTTATTAAACATTAGAAAAAATTTATAGTTCGTTTCAATAAAATAAATGGATTTTTTGAGATTATTAGTTTTGGCTTTGAACTGAAAATTGCTTTTGTTAATTAATTGCATTACAAACATTTTTCATAAACTGAATTAACTACATTGGTAGCCTGAAAATAATTTGATAAAAATCACTCTCAAGTTTATGATAAGAATATTTTAAAGCATTAAAATAATAAATTATAAAGTAATTTAAATATCTCCTTTACTCAAATTCTCAGTCAAGATTTTGCCAGGAAGCACACTAAAATCAGGATTTTTGAAAGAGAAGTTTATTTACAGAGGGTTTAAGTAAAAGAGAGTGAATGGTGACATTACAGAGGAATCACAGGAATACAAAGAAAATAAAGTCCAAGCAAATCTGAAGTCTAACTTAATCTAGTTGCCAAAAGGTTTGTAAAAAAAAATAATTGGTGGGCACAGGCCATTTTATTTTTTCTGCCTGAGACTCAGAAGCATTTGCAATATGTGTGGGACATTATTAAAAGCCCTATTATGCTAATTATGATGGTTACTCTTGGTTGTCAATTTAACTACACCTGGAATTAACTAAAATCTATGTGGCCTGTACACCTATGAGGGGTGTTTTTCTTAATTAAATAATTTGAAGTGAGAATACAAACTTCTAATCTGGATCTTTGAAGTGGAAAAATCCACCTTTAATCTGCCCCATACTTTTTGGCTGGCAGCCTATTTAAAGGACATAGATAAAGGAAATTTGCCCATTCTTTGTTTTTTTGCCCTGACCTTGGTAGCAAGTCCATTTCTTCACTGTCATTAAGTCCTATTTCTTCAGGATTCTGGCATATACTGAAGACCAGCTGAGAGATCTCGCTTTGTAGATTGAACAACTACTGGATTCTTGGACCTTGGGTTCATACAAAGCCATTCTTGGATTATCTGGATCACAGCTTATCTGTCATTCTAAAAAAAATTCTTTTTCTACATATGGATATATAAAGATATGAATTATGGGAGATCCAAGATGGCAGCTCCAGTTGTATAAGGTGTCTCATCAGCAGGGAATCAGTGACTGCACAGCCACCAACAGGCCAAACTGTGGGCCCCCAAACATCAGTGACTGTGTTGCCCAGGTGAGAGGAAATCCTTGGGTCCGATATCAGGTCACCCAGCTAATCCCTGGAAAAGCTACTAGGACTGCACAGGCATGGGGTATCCAGCATCATTCACATACTGTTTGCTGTGCTAACCAGCTGTGAATACCTTCTGGGTTCTGAGGCGTGCAGCTCCAGCCTCAGGTCTCCTGATGCCTGGGAGCCAAGGGAACATCCCCAGATGTTGCTCCAAAACTCAGCCTGTCTCCCTAGGGAGAACAATCAAACCTCTGGACTTGCTGTTTCTCCAAGATGGCTGTGCCTAGCAAACACAGTGTCTGGGCAGCTGCAGCTCATTAACATCAAATCAAGAAAGCCAGTGGAGGGGCAGATTTTTCAGAGACTTCTTCTGGTAAGTCCCTAGGCTCTTGAGGAGTCCAGTCAGTCCACAGGATCATACACCTGAGGAGAGACTCTGTAATTCCCTGAGAACCACCCACCAATCCCACCAATCAAAGGAGGGTTCCTGCAGGAACATTCAGCTTCCTGTCCAGGGCTCTTCCCTCATGCCCTTCTGCAGTACTCCAGCAGGCACCAGAAACAACCAGGCAATGCCAGAGACAACCAAATGGATAAAGGCCATCAGAAAAACAAAATCAACAAAAGCCAAAGAAATACAGCATCTCCAGAACCCAGTTATCCAAAGGCAAGCAGTCTTGGATACCTTAATATAACTGAAACACAAGAAAATGAACTTAAATCTATGCTTATGAAGATGATAATGGTGGAAAGAAATAAAATCCAGAAAGGACTATGCAGTTGAACAAACTGAGGCCATTAGAGAGGCCTATAGAGGGGAAATGAATAAATCACTGAAAGAAATATAGGAGAATGAAAAGAATCAGGTGAAGGAAATCAATAAAATGGTTCAAGATCTGAAGATGGAAATGAAAACAATAAAAAAAGCACAAACTGAGGCAATTCTGGAAAGAAAGAACTTAGAGAAGAAGACAGAAACTACAGAGGTAAGAATCTCCAACAGAACACAAGACACAGAGGGAAAAATCTCAGGTGTAGAAGATTCACAGGAAGAAACTGATACATCCATTAAAGCAATGTTACATCTAAAAATATTCCTGATTCAAAACACCCAAGAAATCAAGGATATCTTAAAAAGATAAAAATCTAAAAATAACGGAAATAAAGGAAAAAGAAGATTCCCCTCTCCAAAGGCCAGAAAATATTTTCAACAAAATAATGAACAAAATTCCCCAATTTAAAGACAGATATGCCTGTAAGCATACAAGAGGTCTTCAGAATACCTAATAGATTAGACCAGAAAAGAAAATTCTCCTGCCACATAATCATCAAAGCACTAAATCTACAGAACAAAGAAAAAATAATAAAAGGCAGACAATGCAGCAAGTCCTGATAAGACCTGATAGGCTAGGGTCAGATAGAAGGGGAGGAGGTCCTCCCCAGTCAGGTTACTAGGGAAAGGGCATAGGTGAAAAAGAGGGAGGGTGAGTCAGACTGGGAAGAGATGACAGAGGGGGCTGCAGAGTGGATACAAAGTGAATAAGTTGTAATAAATAAATAAATATTTAAAAAAAGAAAAAAGTAATAAAAACAACAAAGGAAAAAGGCTAAGTAACATATAAAGGTAAATCAATCAGAATCACAGCTGACTTCTCAACCGAGACTATGAAAGCCAGAAGGGAGTGGACAGATGTCAAGACTCTCGTAGTCTTCTAAGAGAACACAGATATCAGCCCCAACTACTATAAACACAAAACTCTCAATCATCATAGATGGAGAAAGAAGATATTTCATGACAAAAGCATATTTAAAGAGTACTTATCCACAAATCCAGCCTTTAGAATATACTAGAATGAAAAATCCAAACAAATCTTACTACACCTAGGAAAACACAGTAAATAAATTACATCACTTCAGCAAAACTCAAAGTAGACAAGCACATAAACACACTACCATGACCAACATCAAAATAAAAGGAACTAACAATAACTGGTCATCAATCTCTCTCAACATCAATGAGCTCAACTTCTCAATAAAAAGATACAGGCTAACTGAATGGATGCATAAACAGGACCCAATGTTCTGCTCTACAAAGAAATATACCTCAGCAACAAAGATAGATACTACCAGAGTAAAGGGCTGGAAAAAGGTTTTCTAAGCAAATGAACTCAGGAAAGCAAGCTGGAGTAGCCACTTTAATATCTAATAAAACAGATTTTCAAGCAAATTAATCAAAACAGATGAGAAAGGACACTTCATACACATCAAGGGATAATTCCAAGATGACATCGCAATTCTAAACATCTACACCCAAATACAAGGGTGCCCGTATTTGCAAAAGAACCATTAATAAAGATTAAGCCACACATCAATCCCCACACATGAATAGTGTCATCAAAGGACAGATCAACAAACAGAAACTAAACCAAGAAATAATGACACTAACAGATGTCATAAATCAAAGGACTTAACAGACATATACAGAACCTTCACCCAAACAAAAAAGAATATATCTTCTTCTCAGCACCTCAGAGAACCTTTTCTAATATTGACCATATAGTAGGCCACAAAGCAAGCCTCAACAGATACAAGAAGATTGAAATAATAGCTTGTATTATTTTATACCAGAATGGACTAAGGCTGGATCTCAACAACAACAGAAATCACAAAAGTCTACATACATGAAAACTGAACAACTCCCTAAACAATAACAACTGGGTCAGGGAAGAAATAAAGAAAGATATTAATGACTTCCTAAAATTCAATGAAAATGAAGGCACAACATATACAAACTTATGGGACACAATGAAAGCAATTCTAAGAGGAATGATTATAGCAATAACTATCTTTATAAAGAGATTTGAGATATCCCATACAAACAACTAAGTGGCACACCTGACAGAATTAGAAAGAAGAGGAAGAAAAAGAAGAAGAAGAAGAAGAAGAAGAAGAAGAAGAAGAAGAAGAAGAAGAAGAAGAAGAAGAAGAAGAAGACGACACACCTAAGAGGGGTAGATAGCTCTAGAAATAACCAAACTCTGGGCTGAAAATTAAAAATAATTAGAAACAAAGAGAACAAGTTAAGGTAGAAAAACCCTTAGTCAAATTAATTGAAAGGCAGAGAGATGATATCCAGATCAATAAAATCAGAAATGAAATGGGAGATGTAACAGACACTGGGGAAATCCCAAGAATCATTATGTCTTGCTTCAAAAGCTTATATTCCACAAAATTTGAACATCTAAATAAAACGGCAAATTTTCTTGATAGATTCTACTTGGCAAAGTTGAATCAAGATGAGGCAAACAAATTAAGTAATCCTATATCCCATAAAGAAATGGAAGTTGTCATCAAAATCTCCCAACCAAAAAACAAACAAACAAACAAACAAACAAACAAAAAAACCAAAAACCAAAAAAAAGCCCAGGGTAAAATTGTTTTAGCTCAGAATTTTAGCAGATCTTCAAGAAAGAGTTAGTACCAATATTCTTCAAACTATTCCACAAAATACAAATGGAAGGCACATTACCAAACTCATTCTGTGAGACCAAAGTCACCTTGATAGCTAAACCACACAATGATTCAAAAAAGAATTGTAAATCAATCCCTTTTATGAATACTGATGCAAAAATACTCAATAAAAGCAAAATAAGTGTGTGACTCTAACCAAGCAAGTGAGACATAGTTGAAAAACAAAACAAAACAAAAACAAACAAAACAACAACAACAACAAAAACTTCAGGTCTCTGAAGAAAGAAATTGAAGAAGATTTTAGAAGATGGAAAGATCTCCCATACTCATGGATTAGTAGGATTAACATTCTGTCAATGGCCACCCTACCAAAAGGAATCAACAGGTTCAAGGCAATTCTCATCAAAACATCAACAAAATAGTTTACAGACCTTTAAAGAACAATTCTCAACTTCGTATGGAAAAACAAAAAACCCAGAACTGCCAAAACAATCCTGTGCAACAATAGATTGTCTGGAGGCAACTCCATCCCTGATCTCAAGCTATACTACAGAGCAATAGTGATTAAAACTGCATGGTACTAGCATAGAAACAGATGGTGGATCAATGGAATAGAATAGAAAACCCAGAAATAAACCCTCACACCTATGGATACTTGATATTTGACAAAGAAGTCATAACTATACAATGTAAAAAAGACATACTCTTCAACAAATGATGCTGCTCTAACTGAATGTCTACATGTAGAAAAATACAAATAGATCTATATTTATCACCCTGCATAAATTAAAGTCCAAGTAGATCAAAAAACTCAACATAAAACAAGACACACTAAATCTGTTAGGAAAAAAGTGGAGAACAGCCTTGAACTCTTTGGCACATGAGACAATTTCCTGAACAGAACACCAATAGCACAGGCTCTAAGATCAACAATCAATAAATGGGACCTCATGAAACTGGAAAGCTTCTGTAAAGCAAAGGACAATGTCATCAGAACAAAAGAACTGCATAAAGACTGAAAAAGGATCTTCACAAACCCTATAAGAAAGAGGGCTAACATCCAGAATATATCAAGAACCCAGGAAGTTAAAAAAGCACCAAATCAAGTAATTAAATTAAAAAATGAGGTACATAGCTAAAGAGAGAATTCTCTGTAGAGAAATATAGAATGACAGAGAAACACTTAAAGAAATGCTTAATACCCTTAGTGATCAGGGAAATGCACGTCAAAACAGCCTTGATATTTCACTTACACCCAGCAGAATTACTAAGATAAAAAAACTCCAGGAGAAGACATGCTGAAGAGGATGTAGACAAAGGAGAACCCTCCTCCATTGCTGGTGGGAAAGTAAACTTGTACAAAAACTTTGGAAATCAACCCAGTGCTTTTTTCAGATAATTATGAATAGTGCTTCTTCAAGATCTAGCTATACCACTCCTGAGCATATATCCAAAATATGGTCAAGTACACAACATGGACACTTGCTCAAACATGGTCATAGCAGCTTTATTTGAAATAGCTAGAATCTGGAAACGACCCAGATGTACCTCAACTGAGGAATAGATACTGAAACTGTGGTACATTAACATAATGGAATAGTACTCAGTAAGAAAATCTTAACAAGGAAATCTACTACTCAACAAGGAAATCATGAAATATGCAGGCAAATGGTGGGATCTAGAAAAGATCATCCTGAGTGAGGTATCCCAGAAGCATAAAGACACACATGGTATATACCCACTTATAAGTGAATATTGGACTTATAATATAAGATACACATACTAAAATCTGTACACCTAATGAAACTAAGCAAGAAGGAGGATCCTGGGTAAGAGGTACAATCTTTACTCAGAAAGCAAATGGGATGGACATCGGAAGAGGGAGAAAACAGGGAACAAGACAGGAGCTTACCACAGAGGGCTCTGAAAGACTCTACCAGCAGGGAATCAAAGCAGATGCTGAGGCTCATAACCAAACTTTGGGCAGAGTACAGGGAATCTTATGAAAGAAGGGGAAGATAGAAAGATCTGGAGAGGACAGAAGCTCCACAAGGAGAGCAAAAGAACCAAAAACCTGGGCTCAGAGATCTTTTCTGAGACTGATACTCCAATCAATGAGCATTCATGAAGATAACCTTAGAACCCCTCCACAGATGTAGTCATGGTAGCTCAGTGTCCAAGAGGGTTCCCAGTAATGGGAATAGGGACTGTGTCTGACATGAACTCAGTGTTTGGCTCCTTGATCACCGCCCCTTGAAGGGGGAGCAGCCTTACCAGTCCACAGAAGAAGACAATGCAGCCAGTCCTGATGAGATGGAAGGGAGTGAGGGCCTCCTCTATCAGTGGACTGGGGAAGGAGCATAGGAGAAAAGAGGGATGAAGGAATGGATTAAAAAATAGAATATAGAACTAAACAGAATTTTCTGTAGAGGAATGGTGAATGGCAGAGATACACTTAAAGAAATGCTCAACATCTTTACTCATTTGAGAAATGCAAATCAAAATGACCCTGAGATTCCATCTTACACACATCAGAATGGCTAAGATTAAAAACTCAAAGGTTGATGCATGCTGGATAAGATGTGGAGAAAGAGGAACCCTCCTCCATTCCTGGTGGGAATATAAACTTATAAAACCTATTTGGAAATCAATATGGCACTTTCTCAGACAGTTAGGAATAGTGCTTCCTCAAGATCCAGCTTTACCTAGGCATATATCCAAAAGATGCCCCACCATTCAATAAGGACATTTGCTCAACTATGTTCATAGCAGCTTAATTTGTAATAGCCAGAATCTGGAAACAACCTAGATGTCCCTCAATGGAGAACTGGATATAGAAATTGTGGTACAGTTACACAATGGACTCCTACTCACCAATTAAAAAAAAGGAGTCATGAAATTTGCAGGGAAATGGTGGCAACTAGAAAAAATCAAACCAGAATCAGAAAGACACACATGGTACATACTCACTTATAAGGGTATATTAGACATACAATATATAGGATAAACATACCAAAATCTGTACACCCAAAGAAGCTAAACAACAAGGAGGACCCTAGTGTAGATGCTTAAGCCTCATTCAGAAGGGCAAACAGGACAGACATATGAAGTAGGATCCTTCCACAGAGGATCTCTGAAAGACTACTCATCAGAATATTGAAGGAGATACTGAGACTCGTAGCCAAACTTTTGTCAGAGTGCGGGAATCCTTATGGAAGAAGAGGGAGATAGAAAGACCAGGAAGAATCAGGAACTCCACAAGGAGAACTATAGAGCCAAAATACCTGGACCCAGGGGGGCCTGCAGAGACCATGGTCCAACCAAGGACCATGCACGGAGAGTTCCTGTTCAAAGGAAACCCATTGGCTGCTCAGTTTCCAAGTGGGTTCCCTAGTAAGGGGAGCAGGAGAGGTCTCTGACATGAACTCAGTGGCTGGCTCTTTGATCACCACCCACCTGGAGATGCAGCCTTGTCAGACCACAAAGGAAAATGATGCAGCCAGCCTTGATGAGACCATAAGCTCCGGTCAGATAGAAAGGGAGGTCCTCCCCTATCAGGGTACTAGGGAGTGCGCATAAGGGGAGAAGAGGGATGGTGGGTATGAAATGTAGGGTACAAGGGTAGCGGGAATACAATGTAAATAAATTATAATAAATAAATATATAAATAAAATTAAATTTTAAAATGGGGTACAGAATGAAACAGAATTCTCAACAGAGGAATATAGATTGTTGAAGAAATATTTAAAGAAATGCTCAGCATCCTTAGTCATCAGGGAAATGCAAATCAAAACAACTGAGATTCCATTTTAGATCCATCAGAACGTCTAAATTCAAGTTACAGCACATGTTGCTAAGGATGTGGAGAAAGGAGAATACTCCCCCATTGCTGGTTGGAGTGCAAACTTGTACAACCACTTTGGAAAGTAATCTGGCACATTCTCAGAGAATTGGGAGTAGTGTTACCTCAAGACCCAGCTCTACCACTCCTGGGCATATACCCAAAAATGCTCCACCATACAACAAATACATTTGCTCAACTTTGTTCATAGTAGCTTTATTCATAATAGCCAGAATCTGGAGATAACCCAGATGTCTCTCAGCCAAAGAATGGACACAGAAATTGTGTTACATTTACACAATTGAATACTACTCAGCCATTAAAAACAAGGAAATCATGACATTTGCCAGTAAATGGATGGAACTAGAAAAGATCATCCTGAGTGAGGTAACCCAGAACCAGAAATACACAAATGGTTTATACACACTTATAAGTGGCTATTATCCACATAATACACCATAAACATACTAAAACCCACAGAACTAATGAAGGTTAGTAACAAAGAGGACCCTAGGGAGGATGCTTAAGTCTCATTCAGGAAGGCAAATTGAATAGACCCGGAAACAGTTGAACTGAGGGAGGAGGAAGAGACAATACCATAGATATTCTCAGACTCTACCCAGCAGGGGATTGAAGCAGATGCTAAAACTCATGGCCAAACTTTGGGCAGAATGCAGGGATTCAGAGGAAAGAGTGGGGGACTAGAAGGACCCAGAGGGACAGTAGCTCCATAAGGAGACAAACAGAGCCAACAAATCTGGGCCCAGGGGGTCTGCGGAGACTGATGTACTAACCAAGATCCGTATTTGGAGAGGACCTAGACCCGCTGTTCAGAGGTAGTAGATAAGCTGCTCAGTCTCCATGTGGATCCATTATTAAGGGGAGTAGGAGCTGACGTAGACTCTGTTGCAAGTTTTGTAATCATTCCCCCCTGGTGTGCGGGGGTGGGGGGCATGCCAGGACACTGGGGAAGAGGATGCAGGCATTCCTAATGAGACTTGGTAGGCTGGGGTCAGATAGTAGGGAGGAAGGCTCCTTCTTTCCGAGGAATGCGGGGGAGGATAGGGGAGAAGGGGGAGATAGGGTGGGACCAAGAGGAGATGAGAGAGGGAGCTACAATCAGGATGTAAAGTAAATAAATTATAAAAAATAAAGATATTAACTCTGTAAGTTCTGTTTCTCTAGAAAACCCTGACTAACATAATTGTCTTAGTCAGGTTTCTATCACTGTGATAAAACAGAAACACTAAAAGCACCTTGAGGGGGTGGGAAAGATTTATTTGATCTTACACTTATAATTTATCATGAAAAGAAGCCAGCATAAGGACTCAAGACAGGAACCTGGAGACAGTAACTGAGGAAGAAGCCACAAAGAAACACTGCTTGCTGGTTTGTTCCTCATGGCGTCTCAAGTTACTTTCCTATAGCACCCTCTGTTAGAGTTGTAACATGCTTATGTTGCTAAGCTGAATTATATAATAAAAACACATATAGTACAGTCGAATCAGGAAAAGAAATAATTTCGTAAGGAATACACAAAATATCTTAAAATGTTGGTTTGTATACATATTTTGTATACAATAAATGTATTATATACATTTTTGCATATGTAAAATGAAGAAGGGATGCTTATTTAAAACCTTCCTGTTCATATTCACCTGCTATTCCTAAACCAGCTGCTTTTGAAGGTATTAATGAGTGCAAAGTCACTGGCACTGGAATACTATGTACATTCTGGTTAAATATTTGCTGTGATCCATTTTCCAAATTTTCTATTGTAAGCAAAAATAATGTCCTCTTCTAACTGAAAAAAAAAGATGTTATTTACTTTGGCTCTAGAAGTGGAATGGATGTATGAATCAAGATAAAAAGATTTGAAAACATTAAGAAAGAAACCATTTGTATTTTAAATGACTTATGAGAATCTCAAATTGTCAAGTTTCAAGTACAAGAGCAAACAAACAGATACATGCATGAAGGTGTGTGATTGCTTAAATCTTCCAGAATTCTCTGAGGGTTCTAACAGTGTGCCATGGCCAGGTGCTTTATAGTCATTCACTGCATTCCTCCATAGTGTCTGATCAAATTCAATCTAGAGAATACTCTGCAGAGTAGTTAACATAACTTATTCTAATAATTTGTGTTGTGTTTTTATTTTTGAAACATTCAATATTCTTCTTATTAAATATATTTAATATTTCGTATCTCACTGTCTCTGTTCTCATCTGTCTAGCTTATGGTATGAAGAACAGATATAATTGATATTTTCCTTAAAAATTTAGTCACACCACTACTGTATTATGATCACACAGTGATGGTTCATTTTCTGTGTCCATGACAGAATACTACAAAGAGGGTAATTTATAAGTAATAAAAATTTATCTGTGGCCAACTGATATCTCTGTTTGCAAATTGTATGCTTTACAAGCAATGGGTCCTGAGTTTCATCATGAGAGGCCATGCTTAAAAAGTGAATTTTATGGTACTTGCTGGTAATCTCAGTGCTGGCTAAGAAGAGGCAGGCAGAGCCCAGTGTCTCTTTGGCAGCTGGCTTAGCCTACTTGGGAAGGTCTGAGATCCTTTGAGGAAAAAAAAAATGGGATTGTCTGAAGAACATTACAGTAATTGTCCTCTAGTCTCCCCCACACAGAAGCCTGTAGAATAATGTCCTTAAGTTGAAAGAAGTGGTTTAGAGGTGTCTCGGGGATCGATGGCACTCACTGTTCCTGCAGAGGCTCCACGTTCTCTTCCTAGTACCCACATGGTAGGACAGAACATTTGAAATGGCAGTTCTAAGGGATCTGACACTCTCTTCTTCCCTACTTGGGTACCAGGCATGCATACAGAATACATATATACAAGCAGGCCCTCAGATATACATGTAAAATAAAAATATATTATTCTTTTAAAAGTTGTTATAGGGTCTAAAATAAACTTAACTGCAATCGATGATTTGGCTTACCTGTCCTGGATCGGCAGAACTATTAGTCACAAAATAACCCCTACAATTGTCCAAGTGGAGGTAGCTACTGTGAGAAGATGCTTTTCCTAAACTATTTCATGGAATATGTCTCCACTAGACCTATAGATTTTGTTTATATGTGAAGAAGATAATGAAAACTATTATGGATTGTTTTGGCTAACCATAATGCTTGAATGTATATCTTTTGATATACATTGGCAAACACAGGACATTTTTGTTGTTTCTAAGATTACCTATTTATTTTCCATCTGTACAGTCTCTCTAGTTTGAGTTTCAGGAACCATGCAAAGGTCATATTCTAGGAAAATCCATCAATCTGAGTTATATTAGACTGTGTGAATTCGATTATACTGCATGTGAATAATAGCGGCTATTTCAGGCACTATTTTTGTGTTTCCTATAATAAAAATTTTCGTTCCACTTACCAATTTTCTATCATGCAAAGATATATTGTAATGTATTCATACTAAGCCCAATTTATAGATGTATATAAATTGCACACATGTTTATATACACATTAAAGTTTGACCATGTCATACATGAACATAATGTGTTTTGACCAAAGCCATACTCTTTCCATTCCTCCAACTATTTCCATTCATTTCTCCTCACTATTTTCCTCTCCCAACTCTACATGCCTGTGTGTGTGTGTGTGTGTGTGTGTGTGTGTGTGTGTGTGTGTGTATGCATCTATTGAGTCAACTTTGTAATGCAGGTATGTGTGCAGAGGTGGGGCCATCCACTGTAGCATAAATAGTCTATGAAGGACTACATCCCCCCAAAATCTAGACTCTCCTATCCCCAGCAGCTATCATCTGCCTCCGCTAAGGGTGGGACTTTGTGAGCTCCTCCCACATACTGAGTTTTGCTGGCTTGATCTTGTCCATACAGTTTTAGACATTGTGAGTTTATGCGCAAATAGTACTGTGGTGTCTGTAAAATACTGTTTTAAGTTACTCATTCATTACCTATGGCTCTTAGTATCTTTTAACTTTTATTTGTTGACCCTTGAGCTTTACACAGAGGTGGTGTGACATGCATGTCCTATTTATGTCTGAATGTTTCACAATCTCTTCTTTTCAGTCTCCTATTATCAGACAAGAGTCTTTTGTGTTTGTTTTAGTTGCAGTATACTGCATGAAGAAGCTTCTTTGTTGAGGTGTGAGGTGCTGCAACATTCTGCATACAGATAAATACACAGGGGTCAGTTTCCTGTAACTATGTTTAACAGAATAGTAGTTGTAGGTCTGTAAGGTTCACAGCTATGTATGACTGTTGATATTTTCCCCAGTAATACCTAAAGGATCTTCCAGCACTGTGAAACTTAACCAATAAAGACTCTAAAGTAGTAGATTTCCATGTGACTTATCAAAGGACTTAAATTGAAGTTACCACTCCCCATGGCCATTCTACACTGCTTTTCCAGTCCTTAACCTATTCCACCTTTTCTGTTCCATTCTTCTACTTTCACCCTTCATATAAACTGCATCCTACATTGCTTGCCATGAGCGAACACACCCTCTATGGTTCCTTTCTAGATTCTTGGCTTTATAGGTGCCCCAATTTAAACACACATATGTCTAAAGTAATAAGTCTAAGAACCACATAAGAGAAGACACGTGACATTTGTCTTTCTGGGCTTGGATTATCTCACTTAGAATAGTTATTTCCAGCTCCATCTAGTTACATAAAAATTTAAATATTAAATTTTCTTTTCAGCTAAGTAAAATTTTGTTGTGTGTAAGGATCACACTTTAATTAACCATTCAATAGTTGATAGATATATAGACTGTTAATTTTTTCCTAGATATTGTGAATATGAGATAAATAAGTATTTCTGTATGCAGAAATTGAATCCATTTGCTATCTATTCAAAACTTTATAGCAGGATACTGTAATAAATTATTTTTTGTTGTTGTTTTTAAGAAACCTCCATCCCGATTTCCAGAGTGACTGCATCATTTGGCACTCCCAAACAGAGTAATAAAATGTTCTCCATTCCATACATTCATGCCAGAGTTTGCTTTCATTTGCCTTTGTTTTTATCTTTTCTGTCTGTAGTAGGAAGAGTTTTCAAAGAATTTTCAGTCTGCATTTACCTTATGGCCTAGGAGATAGAACACTTCAAAACTATTTCCTAGCCATATGAATTTCTTCTTTTTGAGAAATCTTTGTTTATTTTCATATTCAATTTTTTCCGTTATTGAAAATATTTTTCTCACATAATATGTTCTGATTAAGACTTCTCTTCTCTCCATTCCTCCCTGCCCCTCCCTGCCTTTCCTCACATCCAAATCTACACCCTTTCCACCTCTCATTAGAAAATAAACAGGCTTCCAAAGGCTAAAAAATAAAATATAGCATAATAGAATAAAATATAATAACATAAAATAAAATGAACACACCAGAATAAGATGAAACAACAACAAAACAGAGGGGAAAGAGTCCAAAAGAAAGTACAGGAAACAGAAGCCCAGTAGTTCACACACCCATAAAAAAACTCTAACCTGGAAGATATAATATATGCAATGGACCTTTAAGGCAAACACAGAGAAGAAAAAAAATGTAATAAAATAAAAATAAAAAGGAAAACTTTAAAATAATAAGATAGATTTTTTTAAAGGAATAACCATGACAAGACATTTTGAGACAAGGAACTTTCAGTGATGCTGCTGAATTCATTTTTTGTTGGCCATCTGCAGCTGGACACACAGCCTGTCTTCTAGAATTGTTTGTTTTCCTAGGGTACCATAGAGAAATCTAAATTTTCATTTGCAGGTGATTAAGCTGAGCTGGTACCTACCTAGGATCTATACCCAGACATGATACTGTCTTTGGTACAGGAAGGTACTCTGTATTCTACCAAAAGAGAAACAGAACACAAATCTAGCACATACCCTGTGAGCCACAATGGTGCCCTGCCTACAAGATATGACAGGGCAGTGGTGGAAAAAATAAAACTTGTAGAAATAATCAGCCAATACCTGTTTTTATTTAAAGCCCACCCACTCTACATGATGAAATCCATACCCAACACTGAGTGGGTGACCAAGAATGTGAGACTCAATGGCTCAGGAACAACCAAATACTACTATTCTAAAACAGCAATAGCAAACACTACCACAACAAAAAAACTGTACCAACAAAATGACTTCTTTATTTTTTATTTATTTTTATATTATTATTAATTACAGTTTATTCATTTTGTATCCCCCATAAGCCCCTCCCTCCTCCCCTTCCGATCCCACCCTTCCTCCCCTTTCTGCATGCATGCCCTTCCCCAAGTCTTCCTCTCCTTCTTTCTGATCTTAGATTATCAGTTCTAATGACATTCTGCTAATCTCATGGATGAGTACTTTGTTCAGAGGTATCAAAGAAGCTTCCTGCTGCAGTATATGTAAATAAATGCACAGACTCACTGGCAGACAGTATACAGAGAGAGAGAAACCTGGAATCACTCTGCGCTAAACAGGATGTTTTTATCAGCTACTTCCCCTCAAGGCTCAGATAACGAAGGAATGAACAAATCCTTAAAGAAATCTATGAAAACACAAACAAGCACTGTAAGGAAATGAATGATACAGTTCAAGACCAGAAAGTAGAAAGAGAATCACTAAGTAAAACCTAAACTGATAGAAATCTAGAAATAAAAAAATAGGGACTTAAAAGTATGTCCAGAGATAAACAGAATACAAAAGATGAAAGAACCTCAGGCATTGAAGAAAAGATAGAAGAAATGGAAACCTCAATCAAAGAAAATGTTAAACCTAAAAAAAAAAAAAATGAAATAAACAATCAAACAAACAAACAAACAGAAACCTTGTAGCAAAAAATATCCAGGAAATCTGGGAGACTATTATAAGAATAAATCTAAGAATAATATGAATAGAAGGAAAAGAAACCCAGGTCAAAGACAAGGAGACATTTTCACAAAATCTTTGAGGAAAAGTTTTGTAACATATCAGAGAAGATGCCTATCAAGTTACAATAAGCAAATAGACAAGATCAGAGAAGAATTTCACCCAAGCACATAATAATCAAAACACTAAATATACAAAACAAAGAATATTAAAATCTGTAAAGAAAAAAAAAAAAGACCAAACAACCTATAAAGGCAGACCTATTAGCATGACACCTGCATTTGCAATGGATTCTCTAAAAGCCAGAAGATCTTTGGAAATGTCTTATACATACTCTGAGAGAAGAGAGATTGCCAGCAAAATAGATGGGGAAGATAAGACATTCCATTATAAAACCAAAGTTAAGTAATACCTAGCTACAAATCTAGCATGGCAGAAGGCACTAGAAGGAAATCTGAAACTTAAAGATTTTATTTTTATAATTTAAACAACTTAAAGGTTTTAACCACATCTAGAGAAAAATCAAGTAATAAATAATTCCAGACCATAAATAAAGAAAGAAAGAAACAAATAAATGGATACACACAAGCTCACACATTATCACCACCATGACAACCATATCACTACCACTGCTCCATCATCACCAGTACACTATCATCACAGCAACAACAGCAACAGATATAACAGAAATTAATAGTCACTACTCACTTATTACTCTCAGCATCAATGGTCTCAATTCCCCAATAATAACAAAGAGACTAATGGAATGGATGCAAAACCAAGATCCATACTTCTACTACATACAAGAAATAAACCTTAACATTAAGGATAGACATTATTTCAGGGTAAAATGATAGAAAAAAAATAATTCCAAGGAAATTGAACCAAGAAACAAGCAGGTATATTTATTTTAATCTGACAAAACAAACTTAATCCAAAATTAATCAAAAGAGATAAGGAAAAACACATAATTCTCATTAAAGGAAAAATTCACTGAGAAGACAATGAAGTTCTTAGCATCAACATAATGAATACAGCAAACAAGGATGCCCATGTTCATAAAAGAAACACTCCCACAGCTTAAATCAAATACTGACTCTCACACGCTGATAGTGGGTAGCTTTGTTATCCCACTCTCACCAATATACACATCATTCAAACAAAAGCAAAAAAGAGAAATGCTGGAGATCTCTGAAATTATAAACCAAATGGACCTAACAGATAACTATAGGACATTTCACCTGAACACAAAATTATAAATGCCTTCTTTCCAGTAGCTCATGGAACTTTCTTAAAAATTGAGCACATACATAGACACAAGGAAATTATCTGATGGATTGAAACTGTATATCAACAAAAAAAGAGTCAACAGAAAACTTACAAACTCATGGAAAGTAAAAAAAAATCAGTACTTAATGAAAACTGGGTAAAGAAAGGACTTTCTAGAATTGAATGAAAATAAAAACACAATATACCCCAAAATATGGGACACAATGAAGGCATTCTAAGAAACAAGTTCAGAGCAATAAGTAAATACATTTTTTTTTAAATGCCAGGGTATGGAGGCAGACGCTGAGACTCAGGACCAAACTCTGGGCAGAGCACAGGGAGTCTTATGGAAGAAGTGGGTGGGTATAAAGGGACAAAGAAGGTACAGGAGCCCCACAAGGAGACCAACAAAGCTAAAGGATCTGAGCCCAGGGTGTCCTGCAGAGACTGATGCACAACCAAACACCATGCATAGAGAAGACTTAGACCCCTGCTCAGATGTGGCTGATTGGCAGCTTAGTCTCCACGTGGATCTCCAAGTGAGGTGAGCAAGGACTGCCTCTATCATGAACTCAGTTGCCTGCAATTTGATCACTTGCCCTTGATGCAGCCTTGGCAGGCCATGGAGGAAGAGGATCCAAGCATCCTGATGAGAATTAACAAGCTATGGGCAGATGGCAATGGTGGAGAATGCTCCCCATTCAGTGGACTAGGGGAAGAGGATAGGGAGTATGAGAGAGGGAGGGTGGGACTGAGGGAGTTGAGGGAGGGGGCTTCAATAGGGATAAATAATGAATAAATTGTGAAAAAAAATAATAAAAATTAAGAAATAAAAATTGCCAGATCTCAAACAAATGACTTAACAACATGAGTGAAAGCTCTAAAATGAAGAGAAGAAATCGTAGCTAAAAAGAGTATATGACAAGAAATAAACTCAGAGCTGAAATCAGTGAAATATAAACAGTAAAAATGTAAAGAATCAAAGGAGTTCTTCCTTGTGTATTTCAGTAAGATTGACAAACTGTTAAGCAAATTAATTAAAAGACAAAGAAAGACTATCAGCTATCACTCCTAATGCTTATTCTAACAGAGTTCTCTTTAGAAAGTTCTTATCTAAGCATATACATTGACCCTACTTACTCCTCTAACAGATTAAAATACCAAGACTTTCAGTGTTGTGCTTGATCCATTTAGAGTTGAGTTTTATAGCAATCTATTTGTCCAGCACCATTGTTGAAGATGCTGTCTTTCTCCAATTTTTGGTTGCTATAAATGGCATGGGCTAATCTAGGTCCTCAATTTTATTTCATGTATCAATTTATGCATTTTATGTCAGTGTCGAGTTTATTAATGTGATAATTATTACCATGTACTTATAATATAGCTTGACATCAGGAACTACTTCCAGTGATAATTTAATTACTCAGGATAAATTTTGCTATACTGAGTCTTCTGAGTTTCCATCTGAATTTTGAGAATTTTTTTGGTTTCTGTGAATAATTGTATTATATTTTCTATAGGGGGAATTTCTACTTCATGTTCTTTTTTTCACTATTCTTTATTTTTATTATTATTATTATTATTATTATTATTAATTACACTTTATTCATTTTGTATCCCCCCATAAGCCCCTCCCTCCTCCCCTCCCGATCCCACCCTTCCTCCCCTTTCTTCATGCATGCCCCTCCCCAAGTCCACTGATAGGGGAGGTTCTCCTCTCCTTTCTGATCTTAGTCTATCAGTTCACATCAAAAGTGGCTGCATTGTCATAGTTTCTGACTTGGCTTCGCTCAATGATAGAATGTAGGATGTGAAATGAAACAAACCCATTTCACGCCTACTTTCCTATAGTAATAGTGTTTATCATAGCAACAGAAAAGCAAACTAGAAGAAGACCACTAATATTGATGGGTTTTCTAAGGCAAGACCACTCAGGTAGAGTGGACAAATTTCTGACAGAAATCCTCCAGAGGGTTAGTAGATTCTTGCCTCGGATTCTCAAAAGTATTGCTGAAGATACACATGGATCTCTGGGGTTCTCAGGTGCTGGTAGGTCAATGTGGCAGGTGCTGAAAAGAGGTCAACATTTGCAGGAGGCACAGAACTCTTTGTGTTCTGCAGGTGGCTACAGTCTAGTGCCACAGGGGTGGATTAATTTAAGAACATATTAAATTATGTTAATATGTCTTTAATTCCAAAACAGTCCTAAATTCCCAATAAGTAATTGATTTTGTCTTAGCATGTATCTTCTGTTGCTTTTATTTACTCCAAACCTGAGTACTTCTATTATTTATTTTTCTTTTATTCTTACATTCTCATAAAATTTTTGACATGTTTTTTTCTACAGATTTCAACCATATGAGATAAATTTCTGTTTTATTATGTTTAGTTCAATTTTAAAAGTTTTTTTTTTTTTAACTTACACCCATCAAATGGCTAAGATCAAAAACTCAGCTGACAACACATGCTAGAGAGGTTGTGGAGAAAGGGGAGCCCTCCTCCACTACTGGTGGGAATGTAAACTTGTACAACCACTCTGGAAAGCAATCTGGTGCTTCCTCAGACAACTAGGAATAGCGCTTCCTCAAGATCCAGCTATACCACTCCTAGGCATATATCCAAAAGAGGCTGAAGTACACAATAAGGACATTTGCTCAACCATGTTTGTAGCAGCCTTATTTGTAAGAGCCAGAAGATTGAAACAGCCCAGATGCCCCTCAGTTGAGGAATGGATACAGAAATTGTGGTACAGCTACACAATGGAATATTACTCAGCAATGAAAAAATAAGGAAATCATGAAATTTGCAGGTAAATGGTGGGATCTGGAAAAGATCATCCTGAGTGAGCTATCCCAGAAGCAGAGGGATGCACATGGTATATACTCACTCATATAGATATATAATATAGGATAAACCTACCAAAATCTGTGCACCTAAAGAAACTAATCAAGAGGTAGGACTCTTGCTAAAATGCTCAATTCCTATCCAGAAAGACAAAGAGGATGGATATCAGAAGAAGGAGAAAAGAGGGAACATGTCAGGAGCCTGACACAGAGGACCTCTGAAAAGCTATGCCTTGCAGACTATCAATGCAGATGCTGAGACTTATGGGCAACCTTTGGGCAGAGTGCAGGGAAACTTAGGAAAGAAGTGGGAAACAGTAAGATCTGGAGACGACAGGAACTCTACAAGGAGAGCAACAGAACCAAAAAATCTGTGCACAGGGGTCTTTCCTGAGACTGATATTCCAACCAAGGACTATGCATGGAGATAACTTAAGACCCCTGCACAGATATAGCCCATGGCAGTTCAGTATCCAAGTGGGTTCCATTGTAATAGGAACAGGGACTGTCTCTGACATGAACTGATTGGCCTGCTCTTTAATTACCTCCCCCTGAGAGGGAAGCAGCATTACCAGGCCACAGAAAAGGACAAGGCAGCCACTCCTGATGAGATCTGATAGACTAAGATCAGATCAGAAGGAAGGAAGAGAAGACCTCCCCTATCAGTGGACTTGGGGAGGGGCATGGGTGAAGAAAAGGGAGGGAAGTTGGGATTGGGAGGGGAGGACGGAGGGGTTTATGGGGGATACAAAGTGAATATAGTGTAATTAATAAAAGTTAAAAAATATTAAAAACTTTTTTCTATTTTTTAGTTTTTTTAATATTAGTTACAGTTTATTAACTTTGTATCCCAGCTGTATTCTTCTCCCTTCTTCCCACCCAATCTCTCCCTCCCTCCCTCATCTCCTCCATGCCCCTTTCCAAGTCCACTGATAAGGGAGGACCTCCTCCCCTTTCATCTGACCCTGGCTTATCAGGTATCTTCAGGACTTTCTGCAAAGTCCTCCTCTGTGGCCTAGCAGGGCTGCTCCTCCCTGGGGGTGCGGGCTGGTTTAGGTCAAAGTGCCAGCCATTGAGTTCATGTCAGAAATAGACCCTGTTCCCCTTACTAGGGTACCTACTTGGATGGTACTGAGCTACCATGGGCTACATCTGAGCAGGGGTTCTAGGTTATATCCATATATGGTCTTTGGTTGGAGATACAGTCTCATAAAAGACCCGTGTGCCCAGATATATTTGGTACTTGTGGAGCTCCTGTCCTTTCCAGGTCATACTAACTCCACCTTCTTACATATGATTCCCTGCAGTCTGCCCAAGGTTTAGTTATGAGTCTCAATATCTTAATTTATAACATATACAAATAACTTGTTTGGTAACTATTCAAAAATTCTTTCATACTTATATTTCCATTTTATACCATTAAATACAAACGCAAAGTTAGTACTTTCATTTTTATATTTTTTATTTTATTGAAGTGTTACAGATTTGTTTTGTCTCTTCTATCCCTAAGTTCCCAAAATAAAGACTCATGAGACTCAAAATATTATTTGCAAATTCCTAGGTCATATAGCTAGGCTCTTCTCTGACTAGCTTATAATTTAAAACAACCCAGTTTACTAATCTGTATTTTGCCATTTGGCTCTTACCTCTGCTCAGTACCATGTGTCTATCTTCTTGCCAGCTTAATCTCCCATTCCTGGCTCCATCCCAGAATCCTTTCTGCCTGCCAGATGTCTCATCTCCTATATCCTGCCTCAGCTATAGGCCATTAGGTTTTGTTGTTGTTGTTGCTTGTTGTGCTTTGCTTTTTGACAGGCAATGTATCAATACAGTACATGAGATAATCTCTCAACACTGAAGTTTTATATTGCACCAGAAAAGCATTGTTATTCCCATGGTAAGCACTGTGACTGCCTACACCAGTAGCTGTTCCTAAATTTTGCTTATCAGCAAAACTGAATTTTCAGTTCAGCTGCAATATTCTTATTGTAAGAGGTAGAACTGTATTTGGGCTTAGTTATTCTAGGCAAATTCATTTTGCTTTACACATACTCACTTTTACAAACCTTGTTGCTCTCGTAGGTGTTCATGGAACATAGCTGTGTCCAGTGGGCTGCAAATAAAGTCACCCTGAGGACAGTGGAAATCACCTTAGGTAAAACCATCTTACATGAAACAGGGCAGTGTGTAAGGATAGCTGTTGTTTTACCTCTATCCTTCTATTTGTTGAAATGTTCTAAATTTGTCGTGGCTCAAACAATGACCATCATTTGGTAATTTATATTAAAAACAAGAAATTTGTTGAAATAATGTAGCATCATAAGCTATCTATCCTTTTAGTGACTGATTGAATTTTGTCTAATGGCTGCTTAGAATAAAGTCTGTGTGTGACATTACTTGATTTCTAGTTGTTATAGCATGAAATCTTGACCAGTGATTTTCAACTTAGAATTAATTTTTTTCTCATTTCTCCTATTGTTTTCTGGGATGAATACAATATGGCTGTGACTAAGAGAATCTTTACATGTCTCACAGTCAGCCCATAATGGAATCTACTTAAAATTGCAGAGCATGATGGAAGGATGTTATTTATTTAATCCTGTAGAACTCTGCTCTAGCCATGAAACATTCATCTGAAACTTTATATAACTAAGAGTTAAACTTACATGTTTAACAGCCATTTTTATTTACTTTGGTTCCCTGTGCAGTGAGCCACATAATGAAAAGACTAACTGCTTCAGTGGTAAAGGAAATGAAAGTCCTTTGCTTTTTTGTTGTTTTTTTTTTCCTGTTATAGGAAAATTATTCCCCCAGGTTCAAAAATAAAACTTCATAGGTAAATTCAGAAACACGTACAACTAGTAGTATTTTTAAAAAATTATCTATGTGAGGGAAAAGACATTTTTATCAAGACTTGTTATGCTGGCATACATATTGAAATAAAACCATACTTGAAAACACAAGTATCAACCAACCATGAGTACTGATATTCATAGGCAGAGCTTTTAAGAAAAATAAACTTTCCAAGGTGAGCATGGGCATGCTTGCTGATGATCCAAGCCCTTGGAGGCTGATGTGGTGTAAGAATAAGTAAGGATAAATGCATAGGAAGAAATAAAAGATGAGAATTTAAATGACCGCAAGCAGCTAGAACAGGGAGGTGGCTTCTCTAGTTCTGGCCATGCCATGATCAGATCATGGGACTCACTCATTCAATAATGAGAATTCAAGACAAGGCACATTAAATGCTTCAAGGTAGGATAGGCTTTTTGTAACTAAAGAATTGGAGCAAGGGATTCATGAGGAAATTGTTTTCTGTAGACAACAGTAGGGCCTGTAGTCTCTGTTTGCAGCCAAGGGTTGTCTGGGACACCTGTCAGCTGGTTTTCTTATGGAATCCTCAGATAGCATTTTTGTTGTTGCTGCTGTTCTTCTTCTTTACAATTTATTCGTTTTGTATCACAGCTGTAGCCCCTCCTCATTTCCTCCAAGTCCCATTTTCCCTCCCTCTTCCTCCTTATCCTTCTTCCTTAGTCCACTGAAAAGGGGGGAAGTCCTCCTCCACTACGGTCCCACTATGGGACCCTAGCCTATCATGTCCCATCAAGACTGCCTGGATCTTCTTCCCCTGTAGGCTAGCTAGGTTACCCCACAAGGGAGAAGTGATTCAAGGAGTAAGTGACTGAGTTCATATCAGAGACTGTCTCTTCTCCACTTAACTAGGGAACCCACAAGGAAACTGAGCTGTCTATGGGCTACATCTGAGCAGGGGTCTAGACATTTCAAAATTACATTTAAAACACTTTAGCAATGTAGGATACTTTTCACTTAATTTGGTACTTGGTTAAATATATGAATGTTTAGATGTACATTTTAAGCTTTTAAAAACAAAACTTCTGTTTCAAAGAAACATGGTTTGTTACATGATATATTTCAGTATGAAAGCAACTCTTTTCATTTGAATATTCATATTTTAATGGTATAAATAAAATGTTATTCAAATATATAGCCTTCTTTTGCGACATTACATATTCCAAAGGTTATTAAACCTGAACTGAATTTAGTATTTTCATACATATAAATCTGATTCTTATTTACTTTCCCAGATAATGTCTTCAGACAATCACTTCAGGAAGGTGATTATTTAGGGAAAGAAAGGATGCTGTCTTTCTTAGCTGATAGGTAGTTTAGGCTAATCCAAAATCTTTAAATCTCAGGTCTTCCTACTCCATCACTCTCTGGGAGCTTTGTATATAAACCCAGACAGCTCATTCATTGCCTTGAGTATTGCTGGAGGATATTCCAATGACTTGCCGATTTCTAGCTACATTTTAAGCACGGTTTATTTCATAAAGAGTCCCGAGGCTCTAATATGAGGCATTTTTATACCTCATTTGATTGATTCTCCCAGCCATGGAGATCAGTGATTTGGTAATTTTAAATCCCAGCTTAAGTGTTTTTACTGTTAGATAACCAATGTGTAGGTTTGCCAGGTTATTTGTATCCCTTTCTCTCTGGACAAGAGTTGGTTTAATGGTCTCTGAGAGAATTATATTGTTTGATGGCTTTTTCCATTCTGAAGTCTGTTTTCTGGGGTTTTAGAGAAAACTTACTATCTTTGAAGTCAGAACTCACCTATTTATCTTTCAGATCTGACCAACAATCCTGTTTCCCCCTTACATGAAGAATTAGAAGTCAACCACACCTGATTTTGAAGCTAACACTAGTGTTGGCTCAGTTTCAAAACTGGATGCTCACCTTTGGGTTACCAGTTTCAAAATTGTATGGAGAGAGCACTAAGTCAAGTTGTGATGTAACAGTGCTAGGTACACAGTTACAGGTAAAATAAAATTTATTCCTTCCCCCTTGTTTTTGCTATGGTTATAACAGTGCATTTAATTAATGAGATATATTTTAGAAATATTTTATATACTTTTATGTGTCTAAATATTTTGCCTGTATGTTTGTAATCCACACACTTGCACTGCCCACAAAGGCAAGAGAGGGCATTGGGACACTTGGGATTGGAGTTATAGGTAGTTGTCTGCTATCATGTAGGTACTGGTGATTAAACCCAGCTCCTCCTGAAGAGCTCTCTTAACTACTGAATACATATATGTACTCAGATTTAATCAAGAATTTGTTTACTTTCCTTTGTCTCTGATTCTTAATATAAATTCAGGTATCTTCCTGAATAATAGGAAAGCATGTGGCTTGAATCTAGAAATGCATTGTTGAAATACAGCAGTGCCAATTTTATTTGGCTGTTGTACTTGGAAACTTATTGAATATAATTCATTTTAACAATGAAGCAATTCATCAGCACTTACAAATTTGTAATCTGATGATAATAAGCTTGTATTCAAGGGGATATATTTAAAAGTAGATATAGTATTTAATATTCAGGTTATGTCAAGCACACTATTTAGCTCTGTAAAGCTTTAAACATGGCTTTACAAAAGGTCTAAGGAATGGACTCTTCATTATTTCAATGAATTGCCCTAGGGTTTTATTATCCCAAGGATTAGGCTTAAGCAACAAATCTTTGTATTCAATATGACTTTTATGGCTGCATAATTACCTTAATCCTACCTAGACTTTTGTATTTACACTTTAGAATTCTTCATCTTCTCTAAGCTCTATAGCAATATTTCTCCAGTTTTACATATAGAAAAAAATTTATCTTCACCCTTAGTAGGAAGCCAGGAATTTCTTTTGGTAGTTAGACATGTTAGTGTTTAGAAGCTACTGTAAATTAGATTTATCATTGGGACATAGCAAAATAAGGGTCTAGACATAGTATATACTGAGAAATATTAACTCTTTATTCCTCAATGCTATTAGTTAACTAATATACATAAACCCTTACTAATAAAATAAATCATAGTCTTATAATTTGAAATATCTTTCCTGAACTATTGCTTAAAGATAATTAAAAAAGCCTTATTATTTCACATGAACAGTGGAAGAAAAATGGTGATTCTACTTAAGAGACAAAATTTAAAAAAGATTCTCCTCCTACCCAAGCTTGGAGTCATTGTTGCTTAAGCTCATCAGTACTCTGAGCATGCAAAGAAATACTCTCCTAGAAGACATCTGTGGTAGGCTCCAGTCCTGTTCCTTCTCTTCTACAGCTTCCAGTGTCTATCCTTTTTTCCCTTCTGAATGAGAATTAAACATTTTCCCTAGGTTCCTCCTTGTTGCTTAGTTTTTTTAGGTCTGTAGATTTTAGTATGTTTATCCTACCACAAATGTCCTCTAAATGACTCCACCCAACAGGGAGCCCCACAAGGAGACTAACAAAGCCACAAATGCTGGGCCCAGAGGGGATGCAGACACTGATGCATCAACCAAAGACCATGTATAGAGAGGGATTAGACCCCCTGCTCTGATGTAGCCCACAGACAGCTCAGTCTCCATGTGGGTTCCCTAATAAGGGGAGAAGAGACAGTCTCTGACATGAACATGGTTGCCTGCTCCTTGATGACTTCTCCCTGGTGGGATAAGCTGGCCAGCTCACAGGGGAAAAGGATCTAGGCAGTCCTGATGGGATCTGATAGTCTAGGGTCATATAGTAGGGGAGGGGGACCTCCTCTATCAGTGGACTAAGGGTGAGAAATAGGGCAGAAAAAGGGAGAGAGAGGGGGACTGGGATGAGGGAGGAAACTATAACTGGGATAAAAAATGAATAAATAATAATAATAATAAATTAAAAAAGAAACAATCTCAGTTATAACTTACAAAGTCATTGTCCCATTCTAGAGTACAGAAGATTCGTTATTGCTCTTATACACAATGAAACAATTCACGAAAGATGCCACCATAGCTATGACTAAGGAAAACAAATGCTTAGATGTATAATAAAATGCAAAAGGCTGATGTTGAGTTGGTTTGGAATCCACAGAAAAGACAAAAGGTCCATGATCTGAACTCTTCAGCACCCCTAAAATTCATTGGAGATAACATGGGCAGAACAAAAGAATTGGGACATATCCCATGTGAGTTTCGTATGTGTAGGGGCTGTGAAATTTTCATTGGCAGACAAGAGCACTGAGAGAGCCACATAGACAGTGCAGATATTCATCAAGCACTCATATAATGGGCATAGAACATGAAAGTGTGCCAGGTAGTTAGGAGAAAACATCCTAGCCACCTCTTTCTTGTGTTTAGATGGTGAGACCACTGAGAACGCCTGTGACTAACTCTACAGTGAAGACAGATGCACAAAAATGACTGAAGCCTGAGGATCGCACAGAGCACTGGAGGTGGGATCTTCAGATATGTTGTGTATTACAGACAACATGAAGCATAATATGTCTGGTTGGATTTGGGGAAAGACAGATGAATGAAAATTCTCAAAGGTTGGGACCTGGGATGATAACTTAGTAGCAGATGTTCATCCAAGCCTGAAGACCCAAGTTTAGATATAGAGTTCCCAAGTGGAAAGTGAGGTCATGAATGAAGACAACATCCTGTAATCCCAGCTCTGCAGAAGCAGAGATGAGAGGGTCTTTGAACTACTCTCATCAGGAATTCTTGTTGAATTCATGAGCATTGTTTTCTGTGAGATGCCCTGTTGCAAAATCTAATGTAAAACACAACGCAGAAAGACACTCAACTCTGATCTTTGGTCTCTTCATGAAAATGCACATACATGAAAGAAATGTACACATGAACAACTATGCACACTCACATCTCAGAAACACAAACACAAACCCCACATACAAGGCAAACACACACACACACACACACACACACACACACACACTCCTCCAAGGTTTTTGAATTTGGAGTTTTAGGACAGGGAGCTAGAGATGTTCAAATATGCAAGTCTCATATTTGCTGAAGAAACATTGTGAGTGTTTTTTATATGTGTAAGTGTTTTGCATATATGTATGTATAAGCAGTGCAGGCATGCTTGGTGCCCAAGGAAGCCAGAAGAGGGTGATTACATAACAGTCTCTGGAATTGTAGTCATGGACAGTTGTGAACTATAGTGCTGCTGCTGGAAGTGGAACCCAATTTCTCTGCAACAGAACAACAGAAGTGGTTTTTTATATATATATATTTATTGTATTTTTAGGGTGGGGTATTGAGACAGAGTTTCTCTGTGTAGCCTTTGCTGTCCTAGAGTCACTTTGTAGACCAGATTGGCTTTGAACTCATAGAGATCTACCTGTCTCCACCTCACCAAGTGCTGGAATTACAGGTGTGTGCCATTGTGCCTGGCCAGAAGTGAGAACTCTTAAACTCTGAACAATCTCTACATTCCCTGAAGGAGCAGTAATGAACCCACTTTCAAATAGCTTGGACCTTATATTGAAATAAGTCTAACCACAGCATTGACAAGTAATTGACCCAGCTCATCTGCAGACTGGGTGTTAAGTCAGAAATGGAGTTTTTCCAATCATATGTGGCACTTAGAAATGGATAATCAGACTCCAAGATGGCAGCCATTTTTGCACCATCTCTGAAGAGCAAAGGATCTGGAATTTCAAAACTGGTGAGTGAATAGGCAGCTGAAGCCAGAGTATCAACTTGGAGGCTTCCTGGGCTAGAGGGGACAACACTTGAGCTGGGACAGATTGGATTCAGGCCCCCCATGAACATCTCCAGGCTCTGAGATTGGCAAACTATCAATCCCCTGCACTTTTAGCTGCACATTCACTGGTGGTGGCTGGGGCAGCTGGCTGTGGCTGTGGTAGTGGCAGGGAGTACGTAACCTCAGGAATAGGGCCTCCTTACTCTAACAGCCAAAAAGGGGACACAAATCTGAGAGTAAAAAATTGTGGGCCTTCTAAGTTTACCACATATACCTTCGATTGAGTTCCAGGTTCCTCTGTCCTTTATACACATGCCTTCAAACGAGTGCATCAGGGAGAGAGTGCATACAGAACAATTGCAGAAATCAAGGATGCCATGAAAAGATAAAATCTAAGAATAAAAGGAATAAAGGAAAAAGAAGATTCTAGGCTCCAAGGTCCAGAAAATATTTTCAAGTAAATCATAGAAGAAAAATATTCCCAACTTAAAGAAAGATGTTCATAAACATACAAGGGGCCTACAGAACATATTTGACTAGACCAGAAAGGCAATTCCTTATGTCACATAATAGTCAAAACACTAAATCTACAGAACAAAGAAAAAATAATAAGAGCAGCAAGGGAAAAACACCAAGTAACATACAAAGGTAGACCTTTCAGAATCATACTAGACTTCTCAACAGAAACTATGAAAGCCAGAAGGACCTGGGCAGAGGTTATGCAGACTCTAAAAGACCACAGATGCCAACCCAGACTACTATACCTAGCAAAGTTTTCAATCAATATAGATGGAGAAAACAAAATAATCCATGAAAAAAACTAAATTAATGTCTACACAGCAACCCAGTCCTACAGAAGATACTAAAAGGAAAACTCCAGTGCAACAAAATCAATGACACCCAAGAAAATATAGGACATAGATAACTTCACAACAACAACAAATCAAAAGAAAAGAAGCATACAACCACACTATCACGACCATTTTCAAAATAAAAGGAACAAACATTCATTGGTCACTATTATCTATCAACATCAATGGACTCATGCTCTAATAAAAAGAAACAGACTAACAGAATGGTTGTGGAAACAGGATCCAACATTCTGCTGCATCCAAGAAACACATCTCTGTAACAAGGACAAACACTACCTCAGAGTAAAGGATGTAAAAATGTTTTTCAAGCAAATAGACCCAAAAAACAAGCTTGGGTAGCTATCCTAATATCTAATAAAAGAGACTTTCAACCAAATTTAATCAAAAAAGATGTGGGGGGGTGCACTTCATTCTCATCAATGGAAAAATCCACCAGGAGGATATCACAATTCTCAACATCTAATTCCCAAATACAAGAGTGTCAAATTTGTAAATCAAACATTATTAAAGCTTAAATCATACATTGATCCCAACACCTTAATAGTGGGGAATTTCAACACTCCACTCTCACCAAGGGACAAATTAAGTAAAGAGAAGCTAAATAGGGAAATAAAGGCACTTACAGAGGTCTTTTTTTTTAATTTATTTTTATTTTTATCAGTTACATTTTATTAATTCTGTATCCCAGCCGTGCCCCGAACCCTCGTTCCCTCCCAGTCCCTCCCTCCCTCCCTCATCACCACTGTGCCCCTTTCTAAGTCCACT
>REGO01000782.1:362475-378199 GCA_010120015.1 Rhombomys opimus | reverse complement strand
ATCAGATGAATGGGGGGAGGTCCCCCCTATCAGTGGACTTGGAAAGGGGCACAGTGGTGATGAGGGAGGGAGGGAGGGACTGGGAGGGAATGAGGGTTCGGGCACGCCTGGAATACAGAATTAATAAAATGTAACTGATAAAAATAAAAAAAAAGAAAATACATAAGACTAAAAAAAAAAAAGAAAACATCTTCAGAATTATGTTGAAATATTATAGATAGAATGACAAGCATGTCTACTTAGTTGATTTCTTTGGAGTAGTTTATTCAGTTAATGAGAAAGCATGCATAATTACTACTGTTGGAGAAAAAAAACCATGCCGATCCTAAAATATATATCTTGCTTTTTATAAGGAAAATTACTTCATGCTACTCTTTCTTCATTTAAATTTAAGCATCATTAAAACTGTCATGCATGTTTGCTTTTACAGTCTGAAATAAATAAATAAATAAATAAATAAATACCTATATAATAGAATGGAAAAATAAATGAGTACAATATACCAAGATGTGTTTCAAAGGGATGACAGCAACTGACTGATCTTTGAACACATTGAGACTAAATGGGAAATAAATAGTGGGAAAACGGGAAATAAATAATGGGAAAATATTTTTAAAACATCAGGTTTGTGAAGTGAATCAGTACTTGGACCATGAGTCAATGAAAGTAAATATGATTAGGGATACTAGAAAATAAAAACTAAAAAAATAATAAAAACACATTTAAATGTAAGTGGGATATATTTACTGTCCATCAGAGAGCAACTTAAGGCATTTTGTAGCTGCATTTTCACAAGTAAAAGTAAGTAAATTTTATGATCCATGCCTCTGACATAGGAAGTCTGGGGAGAAAAAAAAATAAAGTTACCATTGGAATCCATCAAACCTGGAAGGAAACAGAGAGGGAGTCAGCAAATGAGCAGTATGATAGCAATAGCATTGCAAAAATTGTATTATAGAATTATATATTATAAAATCATTACAAAGTTGAGAGAAAAGCAGTGTTAAGAGCTTACTAGGCAAGTATATTTCTGATTGTAAAATCAGACAAAGGTATTTGGTAAATTCGCAGATATTCCTAGTAAATAAAGGCGAATATTACTGAAAACGCTTTAGTAAACTAGTACACATATGGAATCCCAGTACTGTGGAGGATGAGGCAAGAGAATTGGGATTTCAAGGCCAAATTAGGTTAATACTGTCATTTCATCTCAAAACCAATAGATACACAAATTCGTAGCAAATTGAATTCTTTACATCATAGGTATTCCAAGAATAGACGGTTTGTTCCAGCAATATAGATTCACTCAACACATGACACTGTACAAAAATAATTTTATATAGTTACTGAATTAGTGTTAAAAATGCGGACAACCCTCAGTTCATCAACACTTATGGCAAAAATCCAAGATTCAGTCAGGAGAAACTTCTCATGGAGCTAAAAATTAAATATTCAAATTGTGTGCCCTTACCTTCACCAAAACAAGAACATGGCAAAATATTTTCCAATCCTTTCTATTTCCTTGCCTTTTCTTTCTTTCTTTCTTTCTTTCTTTCTTTCTTTCTTTCTTTCTTTCTTTCTTTCTTTCTTTCTTTCTTTCTTTCTTTCTTTCTTCCTTCCTTCCTTCCTTCCTTCCTTCCTTCCTTCCTTCCTTCCTTTCTTTCTTTCTTTCTTGCTTTCTTGCTTGCTTTCTTTCTTTCTTTGTTCTGTATGGTTCTTTCATGCATTGCCTAGGGAAGGAATTCTTACCTCTCATGTCATTCCCAGGTCTAGTTCAGTATCCACATCAGATATTTTTTACTAGCCGAGAAAAAGGCCTATGATATGACCTAGCTGTCTTTGCTTTTCTCAAATACATCTATCTATCTATCTATCTATCTATCTATCTATCTATCTATCTATCTATCTGTCATATATATGTGAGGGGCATATATACATATGTGGAATATAAATAAAATATAATATCAACCTTCTCAGTCTGTATAGTTATTTGTATGTATGTTTTCAGTCCTGACCATTGGATAGAAAGCTCAGAAAATATTACAAAAGAGGGGGAGAAAAGATTGTAAGGGCCAAAGGATCAGAACGAGAGCTTTAAGATGGTTTCTTCAAGGAATGTCAGAACTATAGCCGTAAATACTCACCAATATGACTACCTAAAGAATACAACCAAAATAGAAATGTTAATATGAACTAGGGAAAACCCAGGAGGCTTCAATCCCTCACAGATAACTAACTAACTAACTAACTAACTAACTAACTAACTAACTGACTGACTAAGGCAAGTAAAGAATTGTGAGAGTGGGAGGAATAATCTTCCTAAAGGAGGGGCACACCACTAACTTCTTAATGACACATTGTGGGGAGATATTGGGTAGTTTAACACGGCAAATAAATAAATGAATGAATGAATGAATAAATAAATAAATAAATAGATAGATAGATAGATAAATAAATAAATAAATAGATAGATAGATAGATAGATAGATAGATAAAAGGGAAAGAAACAGGTTATATAGAAATTGGGAAGAAAACCTTTTTCATATGACCATTCCTATCCACAGGCAGTTCTAAGGAAATTATCAAGCAATGCCAATGAGATTAAAAATGAATCTAGCAAGGTTGCGGGTCACAATGTTAGCATGTAAAGCTTAGTTCTAGCTCTTAATGATATCAGATAAGATCTGGAAAATAAAATTAGAATTCTATTTTTAAAATTGAATAGAGATTGTAAATGAACCCATTCGCAATTCAGCTTACTCAGAACCGTAGTCTGAATGTGTTACCCAAAATTTCACATAAGAAATCGAGTTTATTAAAAATGACTTTATTAAAATAAGAACTCTAGGGAGGTAACTAGGTCACCAGGATGGGGACCTCACGAGATGGAGTAATGGCTTTATAAAAGTTCCCCCAAAGAGGCTTTGTCCTTGCTGCAAGCTGATGACAACGTGAGCAGTATCCTCTGTAATTCAGACACGGAGCCCCAGCATTTGAAGTGTCATGGCCCACATTACCTTGTCACTTAACATCTATGATGTCATGAAAATATGCCAGTTTTTTTTCTAAATCCAGCCATGTTGTTAGTGAAGATTAATCACCACGAACACTTAGTCAAAAGGCAAATATCAACCAAATTTTTATAGAGTAACAATGACAAATTAAAGCAACACTTTTTAGACTAAAAGTTTCAATCATAAAATATATTATGTGCACTTTAGGGAGCCATATAACATGTCTTATCCACCAAACTCTACATTTAAATCATGGGCATTTTGGGAATCAAAAAGAAATGGACAAAAACAGAAAAATAAAAATCACAACATGCTCTTGCACGGTCAGTTTTATATTATGAATGCTTCTATTTCCAGAGATTGGTGAGTATATTCTGTGTAGCTTTAGTAACATCAAAAAATTTTATGAGAAAACTGACACACTATCCTTAAAATTTGTATAGCAAGTGAGCAAAATTAATCGAGAGAAAGGATAGGCTTAAATAATTTAGTTCTGATGTTGGTAGAACAACAGAGCACAGATGAATAGAATAGAAGAAAAATTAACTAATAGAGAGCCCACATAGTTTTCAAATACTCTAACACAATAATGAAGGAAGTTGTAGGAAAAAAAATGATTTTCCAAAAAATGGTGGTGTAATAATTATGTAGACTTTACTTTTTAAAAAAAAAATCTTAAATATATAGTGTAGTTGAAGGTAGCATGAGAACTGAAAGTTAAAAAAAAAAACTGCTGTGAAGAAAAACCGAATATATTGATGCCATTATTCATGGAAGCTCAGAACTTTACTAGCTATTTTTCTTCAATATTTCAACTAGCATACTATTTTTTGAAATTGAAATAGAATTACTGCAGAGAGAACTTTCCAGGGGAATATATTGTGAAAAAAAAGTCTTCAAAAACATGTGTAACATACAATTGTTGGAAATGTTTTATAAATAAACACGAAGCCATTTAGTGAAAAAAAATATGGATATGTGTTGACAATTTTATAGTTATAGTAGGTAAAATTATACACCATAGTTTAGAAGGCAGCCATGATTTATTTATTTAAAATTTAATCTTGAAAAGGATGGTAAATTATCAGAAGCTGTTTCTGGTAGGATTTGATAAATCTTGCCATGAATGATATTCTAATAAAACAAGAAAATGATAACTATTTTGCGAGTAAAAAAAAATGATAAATTAAATATTTGAAATTAGTTGGAATGAATTATGGGAAATGGGACCTATAATTTAACCAATTTTATCTAGACATGTATGAAAAAGAAGAATATTACTTCCAGAATATGTTTCAAATATTAAGGTCAAATAAAAATCAGTAAACAAAATGCAGAAATGAAAATCAGAAAATATTTTAGAATCTAGTGAGTGCTATCTTTGTCTAGTGCAACATGAATGGCAAAGGCACTGAGTATATCTTTGGTGTCAAAACCCTGTCATGTAATTGCAGACATCAAATAAATACAAAGAGTTGGGAAACTTGGCTCACCCCTTTAATCTCAGCACTTGAGAGGCAGAGACAGGTGGATCTCTGTGAAATAGGGGCCAGCCTAGTCTGCTGAGCAAGTTCCAGTACATCAAAGATTGTTTTACAGAAAAAAAAAATATTACCTCAAAAACAAACAAACAAGAAAGAAAGATAGAAAGAAAGAGTTGGGCATATGATTGAGGAAATATGATTTGTGTGCACAGGTGTTAATGGAGCTGAGATGTATCCTTTGAAATATTGGTATTTGGGAAATAATTTCTTAGAGAGAATAGAAATAAGATAAATAAATAAATAAATAAATAAATAAATAAATAAATAGAATGGTTAATTTATTTTTCCCTTTGCTGTTATAAGCCTACTCTACTGCTAAACTTGATTTGTACCCTGAGACTGCCATTTTTTTTATATGAAACAAACCCAGGAAACATCTTTTGTCTTCATCCATGGTACTGACTAGTTCTTACAACTCATTCCAAATAAACAGGTGAGGTAGTTCACCAGGTGGAAGCATGAGCAGTGCAGACCCGAGAACCCAAGCTCCATTTACAGACTGAAATCATTCATTCAATTTTAAAATATCTTTTACAAGAAAATAGTCAAGATAATCTGGAAGCCAGGAAATCAAAATTTGCTGCCTTACAGACATTCCCCTCCTTAGGGACTGTAACTGGGTTAAAGGCTTTTTGCCACAGAAATAGCCAACAAGTAATTATAATACATTAATTTTATTTTCTTCAATCTGCAGTAGCTGGGAAAAATACTCTAGAGTATAAAACAAGGTCCTGAAGTACAATTTTGTCTCTTTCTTCAATAAATTATTTGAATTTCTGAAAGACAGTTGATTTCTCCAAAAAATGTATGAAGTAAACATCTTAGATTGTCTCAGCTAAACTTTAAATGAGATAAAACTATGGAATCATTTATATAGTCATAAGGCTCAGAATACATGTGATATTTCTAGTGTAAATTAATCAATTTTAAGATATTTTACATTGCCATAGCTTTAGTCAATCCAAAATTGCAAATGAAATTATACCTTTTCTTTCTGAGTTAATTATAATACCAATATATTATTTAAAGTAATAATCTATATATGAGGATTATAATAAAAATATCTGCTGAATAGTTGGGTGTTGTCTGGGAAGCTAATTTATCCTATAGACAGAGTGAAATCTGTGCTTTGGCAGTGTTCATTCACCTGTAATAAGTACATTTTTAAGTATACTTATTATACTTTCATAATAATAAAGTGTGATTATTATATCTTCATTTATCTATGACATATACTTACACATAATAAGTGTACATATAGCAAGTGCTGTTATGTTGAAAATATCTCCCTATAACTCACACTTACACTATAACTCACACAACTGAAGCGTCACTAAGATACAATAATAGTATATTGGGTAACAAGGTGCTGTAGAAGGATAATATTTCTGTTTCTTTTACTGCATAAGGTAGCTAGGTAACAATTTTGATTTCATGGAGCGGAGGGCTTTAGCCGCAACTCTTTTTTTAATTTGTCATCATATTGTTTGTGAGCAGATCAATAGGGGAAGGTAGAGTGTGTGGAAAGGTACACAGCTGTAAGCCATTTGTGGAGTATGATCCATGATCCACACTATATTAACAGCATTACCAGTAGAATTGTCTATAAACACATAGAAGTTGAGTTGGACAGTTCAACATATATCTTTTATTTTATCTAAGGGGTCATGTAAAAAATACTAAGCAAGTGACTAAATACACTTCACTTTGCCACGTAAGTCAGTGCTATCCATGCATGTAAAACCAGGGTTGAATTTTCTTGGTTTGATACACCCATCTCTGATTTTCATACATTAGACTAAGCCACCGTGAGCCAAAGCTTGCATTTGCAAGTCCAATGCCTGTATGATCCTGCCAGACATGAACCACGCTGACGCAGAAGCTCTTTTCCACTTAGCAATTAGTTCAAGACATAACGATCACTTCAAATTGGTAATGCAACAAAGGGAGGCTCTCTACTAGAAGACATGTCTGAATGTCTCTTCATTGTTTGATCCAATGCTCATTTATTCCCTCCTCCAAGTCCTGTGGAACAAGTTGATATGTAAATAAGTCATCAGCCAAAGGGGAAAGAAAAACAAGCTTTCCCATTCTCAGCACTAATAAGATTTCAGATGGGCTTCAAGTAATAAGCATATTAAAATGATTTAGTTTCTATTCCCTCCAGGGAGTTCTAGGTGACCTACTTGCAGTGTTGCAATGTTTGTGTTTTCTACATATATCTTGAAAAATATTAAGCCTAATTTAGGAATCTTTGTGATTTCTAAATGTATTTAAAGAGAAGTGAGATAATCCGTGTTGAAGGGTGTCAAATGAAACAGTGATTTCACAGAATTTGGAAAAGATAAATAAAAACTTTTCTCAGCAGCATATTACAATAGTTTACAATAGTTACTAACGAAATGGAATCTGAATATAAACATGTGCACACACACTCATGCACATTTTGTCTTAGTAATTAATAGCACCTGGAAGAGAGAAAATATATACTAAAACCAGAATACAAACCTGCAGTACCATCCTGCTGTTAAGGCCCCTTGTAATCAAAGCCATTCTGGAAATGACAGCCAGCAGGCAGGAGCTGTGAGCTGGAGATGTGTAGAGGGTCAACTATGCAGAGGTGATTGCTTTCCCAGGATGCTCAGTGCTACATTGTATTGAAAGCACCCATCCAAGTCCAGGATGGGCCAGGATTCTGTTGGCAAAATCACTTGACTCGAAGATCCTTGAATACAGAGCATATTTCCAAGAGAAGACATGCTGTTATCTAGAACCCATGCATAAAATTTTCTAGTTAAAGGGAAAAACAGACTATTTTATGACTGCCCTCTCTGTGTTACCCCATCTGAGAGGTAAGAAGTAGGTGCTCCATAGAAGTTTCGTAGAAGTTAAATGAATTGATTTAAATACTGTGAGAGTTTGAGCCTATATTCAGTAAAGGAGAAGGCTCATTTGTCAAATACAGAGTATATGATATTGATTATTGGAAATTCAGTGAAACAAAAGTGAGTGGAACGGGTTTGGTTCGTTTTGAGAGGATTTCTACTGACACTTCTCCTTTTCCACCAAGGTCTCCACCCACCAAAATTCTTACCCTTGAGAAGGCTAGAGTGCCATTTTACAACCTCACTGAGGTCAAGATGTCATGATGAATGATGGAAGAATGCTTGAGTCCATGTATCCAGTAAGTATGCTAAAATCACACGCCACTAAAAATATTGAGAGATTAGTTTCATTAACTGTAAATGTCTTTTAAGAAAATAGTCTTGTGGATCAGACATTCAATTAAGTTCTTTACTCAAATTACTTTAAACTTCTGTGAATATATTTAGTAAAAATTGATAGAAGATCATAAATACCATATACTGTTTTTTTTTCAATTAAATGAAAAAAAGAATTTGTGATTATTCCTTTAATTTTTATTTTTTAAATGTTTTATACCTTCTCTACCAGTGGAATAGGGGAGGGGCATAGGAGAAGAAGAGGAAGGGAAGGTAGGATTGGGAAAAAATGAGGGAGGGGACCACAGCAGGGATACAAAGTGAATAAAATGTAATAAATAATTAATAAAAATTAAAAACATTTTATACAACTTATTTTGATCATATTCACTCCAAAAGTCTTCCCCTAACTTCTTTAGGATACAGTCTCACCTCCCTCATTACCAACTTTTTTTTTTCCCTTCACTCATTAGCTTGAGTTTTATTGTTTATATTCTTAGGGTGTGTGACCATCAACTGAAGCATAGTTTACCTACCAGAAGCCACAGCCTTTTAGAAAACCAGCTTTTCCTCCCCCTAAAAGACAACAGTGGTTGACCATAACACCCTTACAATTCCATGCTATAATATTAACTGCCTTGATCATGAGAAGGCAACTATAGCTGTTGTGAGGTCATGAGCACAGCAGGTCTATCATGTCGAGAAGGCACTATTTCTCTCCTTTCTTACCTGATTGCTGTCATTTAGAATCATTCTGTCTCTTTTCCTGTGATGGTCTCTGAGACTTTTGAGATGGTGTGATATAGGTATCCCGTTTGTGGTTGGCAATCAATTGACACTGATTCTCTGTAGGTTGATCAGTAGTTAAGTTTTGGCTCTAACTGTCATCCATGTAGAAAGAAATGTCTCTGATGATGTATGACAGCTCCACCACTCTGTGAGTAGAGGGATATGAGTTTGTAGGACAATTTGATACTATGTCCACTTAGCAAAAGATTAGTAGTAGGTTCACCTCTGGGGCATGTGAGCTCCCCAATCCCGGATTCTTGGCCAGATCTGAAGGAAAAGGCATTTAATTCTTCTGGACAAGGCTTTAACTCCAATCAGAAAGCACCCATGTACATAGCTGTAATGGTTCATACTCCACATACAGTATTAAATTATAATATTGGTTAAGAACTTATGTTTGTAGTAGCTTCATCTTGCTGAGTCCTTAGTAAACACATGCAGCCTTCTAGCTCTTGCTTTGTTGTAGACACCGTAGCAGGTTCTTTCCTAAGATGCTTGATTTCATACAAATGCCAGCTCTATGGAGATCGATTTACTCTCCTTTTTGTTCTATTCTCAGGATAGACAAGTGTGATTGTAGGTATGGCACAACTGACTCAAGTTCACACAGCTGACAAGTATTTGCATTTAGATTTTCCTGACAGTAAAATGTTTTGTTGACTTATCCTATTTTCATTGTTAGACATAGAGAAAAGATGTAGCCTTTATGTGCCGATTCCCTGAGATCACAGTAAACAGTAAAGGCTTCATACTGAAAAATGTTTACCCACAATATTTAGGTTTAACTGTAACTCCAGGGGTTTAGAAATATTAATTAAATCTGTGATCTTCTCCAACATGAAAATGGCAAGGAGAACCCACAGCACTCTATATTACAGCACGTAAAGTTCTGCATGTATGCATTTTTGACTACAAATGTCATTTAGAGGTAGAGGCATGATAAGTAGTGAACCTGGAAATTTCAGCTCAGACTCAAGTATTACTCTGCGCATGCCTGGTCTCTCGCCCACAGCTAGAGACTTTACTCACAACATCAAGCACAGAGACAGCTTCCAACTTGTCACGTACTCTTACCCAAGCAACACTGCTGCTCTAAATTTGTCACCTATAACCAGCTACCATTGCTGCATCCTCCTTACATGGAGGCATGCAGGAACCTTGGTGGAATGCATTGATATATATATGTGTGTGTGTGTGCAGTTTAAGGAAAAGGAGATTCAGGGGTATAAGTCACTTTCTCCTATCTCCACACCAGACTTGCTTTTAATAAATGATAGGCTTCAAGATTTGACCATTACTATGAATTCTTTGTTTGCCTTATTTTCCTAGTGAATATTTATTTGATTAACAACATAGCATGTCGTACATTGTTAGAGCTGTATTCTTGTAACACTCGTAAACTATGTTCTATTTTAAAACTATTTACTTGGGGATCTGGAAATGCAGTTCACGTGGCAAAGTCCTTGCTGCCATGTATAACGCCGTGGGTTTCATCACTAATATAGAAATTTGGGTGAGGTATCTCTGGGAAAGTGGAGGCAAAAAGCTCAAAATTTTAAAATCATCTTCAGCTGCATAGTAAGTTCAAATTCAGTCTGTTCTACTCGAAAGCCTTTCTCAAAAAAAATGTGTTTCTTTCAAAGGCCCTCTGTGTAAGGCTCCTGTCCTGTTCCCTTTCTTCCCTTACTTCCAATATCTACCAGAGTTGCCCTTCTGTAAGAGGATCAAGCATCTTCCCTAAGGTCCTCCTTGTTGTTCAGCTTCTTTAGAACTATAGATTTAGTATGTTTGTTCCATATTATATGGCTAACATACTCTTATAAGTGAGTATGTACCATGTGTGTCTTTCTGCTTCTGGGTTATTACACTAAGGATGATTTTTTTCTAGTTCCCAGCAGCTTATCAGAGCAGATGCTAAGAGTCATCGCAAAACTTTGGGCAGAGTGCAGGGAATCTTATGAAAGGAGGAGATAGAAAAACCTGGTGGGGACAGAAGCTCCACAAAGAGACCAACAGACAGAACCAAAAAATCTGGGCCGAGGGGAGCCTGTGGAGACGATGAATCAACCAAGGACCATGCATGGAGAGGACCTAGACCCTCACATGTAGCCCATGGCAGCTCAGTCTCCATAGCGGTTTCCTAGTAAGAGGAGCAGGGGCAGTCACTAGCATGAACTTGGTTGCCAGCTCTTTGATCACTTCCCCATGACATGCTGGCTTTACTAGGCCACAGAGAAAGAGGATCCAGACAGTCTTGATGAGACCTGATAGGCTAGGGTAAGATAGTAAGGGAGAAGGACCTCCCCTATCAGTGGATTAGAGGAGGGACATGGGGGCAGGGAAGGAAAGGAGGGTAGGATCAGAGTAGCTGAGGGAGGGGGCTACAGCCAGGATACAAAGTGAATAAGTTGTAATAAATACTACTACTATTACTACAAATAATAGTAATAGTAATAAAAATGTATTTTTTTTGTTGACATCAATTTTGTAGATTAACACAGGATTTCGCTCAGGAAAAAGATGTGAAATTGTTTTTACTTTTACTTATTTTATAATATTGTATATACCACTTAGAACATCTTAGAATAGTCATATGTTAAAATTTATACATTCTATTTTATATTTTATGAATTTATAAGGTACAATGCTATCTCATTATTTCAGCAAACAGGATTTTTGTTCTATTAAAATTTTATCTTTATTATTATTTGGAAAAGCGCTGTTGAATCGCTTTTTCCTTTTTTCGGTGAGATTGAACATTTTGAATATACTGTATGTTTTGTTGTTCAAGGACATTATACTCCAGAAGTTCCTGTAATAAAGTAAACCTTAGCAGGCAGGTGTATGGTTTCTCTGCTCAACAGAAATCAATGAAACCAGCAGGATGCCTGAGAGCAACGTGGAAAATGATTCAGTAGAGAGTGAATTTGTTCTTCTATCTTGGAATGCTTGCTTTCCTGGGAGTATGCCTTTACCCATAGTTATTTGCCTACTGTATAAAATGCTTTAAAATTACATTCAGCCATTTAAAATCAAAAGCAAGTTTCCCACTCTCTGTGTTTTAAATTTTGAACTAAGCTGATAATTTAAGTTAATTTATAAAGATATAGCTTTGTTCAACATGCAAATAGTTTATTATTTTATGATTCTTTTAATTTTTTACATTAGGTATTGGTTATAAGAGTAAGTTTAATTTTAGAAGGCTGTACTCATTTTCTTCTCTGAATTTAAGTATTTGAGAGCACAAGCCTTGCTTAAGTAATTTGGTAATACCCTTATTTTCTAAGATTAATATTGCAATTTTTCTAACTATTTTACTTCTGACTGAGATATTTGTTTCATTCAGTCTTCTTTGATAGTGTCTACTATTATCTTTCAAAAGCAGTGATTGTCTTTATTTCTATAATTTCCATTTATCACTTGATTTTTTTTCTTATAAAAACTATTAATCCATAGCATATGTTATTGAATGAGTACATATATGGCATGTCAAAAATAATAGTAGCATCCAGGCACAGCATTTAAAAGGAAAGCATGGACTACACAGGGGAGAGAGAGGGAAACAAGAAACAGGGAAGGGGAAGGGAAAGGAAGAGAAAAAGGAGAGGGGGAGAGAGTGGAAGAGAGGAAGAGAGACTAATTGTGTCTTACCATGAAATTGTTTTTTTATTTATTACAATTTATTCACTTTATATCCCAACTGTAGCCCCCTCCCTCATGCCCTCACTCTTCTGCTCCTATGCCCCTCCCCTAGTCCACTGATAGAGGAGGACCTCCTCCCCTTCAATCTGACCCTAGCCTATCAGGTCTCATCAACACTGGCTGCACTGTCTTCTTCTGTGGCCTGGTAAGGCTGGACCCCACATGGGGAGTGATCAAATAGTCAGGCACTGAATTCATGTAAGAGACAGTCCCTGCTCCCCTAATTAGGGAACACTTGGAGACTGAGCTGTGATGGGATATCTCAGTGCAGGGGTTCTGGGTTATCTCCATGAAAAGACCCCTGTGCCCAGATTTTCTGGTTCTGTTACTCTCCTTGGGGAGCTCCTGTCCCCTCCAGGTCTTCCTTTTTCTTACTTCTTTCATAAGATTCCCCGCACTCTGCCCAAAGTTTGGTTATGAATCTCAGCATCTGCTTTGATACCCTGTAGGATAGAGCCTTTCAGAGGCCCTCTATGGTAGACGCCTGTTCTTTTCCCTGATTTCTCCAGCTTCCTATGTCTATTCCATTTACCCTTCTACATGAAGGATGAACATCTACCTTAGGGTCCTCCTTCTTGCTTAGCTTCTTTAGGCATAGAGATTTTAGTATGTTTATCCTATATTATATGTGTCTAATATCCACTTATAAGTGAGTATATACCATGTGTGTCTTTCTGCTTCTGGGATACTTCACTCAGGATGATCTTTTCTAGATTCCACCATTTACTGGCAAATTTCATGATTTCCTTGTTTTTAATTTCTGAGTAGTATTCACAAAACTAACGTCCAAGTGGATCAAAGACCTCAACATAAAACCAGACACACCAAACCTGTTAGAAGGAAAAGTGGTTAAGAGCCTTGAACTCATTGTCACAGGAGACAACTTCCTGAACAGAACACCAACAGCACAGGCTCTAAGAGCAACAATCAATAAATGGGACCTCATGAAACTGAAAGCTTCTGTAAAGCAAAGAACACTGTCATCAAAACAAAACAATAGCCTACAGACTGGTAAAGGATCTGCACCAATTCTATGTCTGGCAGAGGGTTAATATTCAAAATATATAAAGAACTCAAGAAGTTAAAAAGCAACAACTCAAGTAATCACATTTAAAAATGGGGTATGGAGCTAAACAGAGAATTCTCTATAGAGAAATATTGAATGGCAGAGAAACACTGGAAGAAATGTTCAATGTCTTTACTCACCAGGGAAATGCAAATCAAAATGGCCCTGAGATTTCACCTTACACCCATTGGAATGGCCAAGATAAAAAACTAATTGACAATGCATGCTGCAGAGGATGTGGAGGAAGCAGAACACTTCTCCATTGCTGGTGGGAATGTAAACTTGTACAACCTCTTTGGAAATCAATCTGTTGCTTTCTCAGACAATTAGGAATAGTGCTTCCTCAAGATCCAGCTATACCACTCCTAGGCATACATCCAAAAGATGCTCAAGTACACAACAAGGAAATTGCTCAACCATGTTGGTTGCAGCTTTATTCAACCTCAATGTTCCTCAGCTGAGGAATGGATACCAAGACTGTGGTATACTTACACAATCACCATGAGATTCTTAAGTACCAAACTTTTTCAGGTCATTCACTGAATATAAAACCCTTTTGAATGTGTAGAATTAACAACAACAACAAAAAAGTTCACACTGAGGTGTATCGGTGACACAGAGACATTGAAACTTAAATGAAATTCGCACTCACGAAGAGTGAGGGAAATAAACCATTCTGCTAATCCTGCTCCCTTGGTAATCTTACAATTATTCTATACATTGAAATACTGAGTTTATGAGGACGTAATAGAAGAAAGAGAGCAGAGAAATAAAGATGACCTCTGAACTCATTCTAAAACACAGGTGTCTATACTTGTGAACATTTCTCTTTTATTTTAACTAGGGAGTCAAATTACCAATATTCTTAAAATGCTTCTGTCATAGGTACTGAAAAGATAGCTCAGTGGTTTAGAGTATTTGTTTCTCTTGAAGAGGACCTCAGTACCCTTCCTACTCTTCACATGCTGACTCACAAGCACCCCTATCTTCAGTTTCAGAGGCTTTGACTTTCCTTTTTATTTCTATAGAAACCATTCTCATACATGGTACACATGCATTCATGTAGGTAAAACATCTATGTGCATTTATAAAAGATTAAAAAAATAATATTTCCTTCATGGTACACCTAATCAACTTATTTATTTAAGGGAATTTAATGTTTCAGTACTTTGGAAGCAGCGTAATTACCAATGTTTTATCTAGTTTTAAAAGGCATCATATTAATTTATCTACATAATATAGCACATAGTTTGGAGGAAGTGTGCACATGCCAGGCTTTACATGATGACACAGTATAGTATTTCACTATTAGTATAATGAAATGCATATTATTTAGTTGAGCAAGGAGTTTCAATAGATTAGGACAAGTCAAGCGGAGTACGATAACTAACTGGAACAGAGCCTTCAAACAGCAGCAGTCATTGTAATAGACTATCTAACTGCCACTGCCAAAATCATTTTGATATTCTGGGATAAGAAACACAATGTTATCTTGTTTTCTATTTGTTTATAAGTGCCACGCTGTTCTCTTAAGAAGGAAATCTGTGTTACCCTCGGTGCATTGAAATTAAGGAATAGTTACCAAGTGGCATTCAAGCAATCCTCACTCACACCATCACCTTCATCGAGCCAAAGTCCTGAGATGTAGTTCCTCATCTTCTAATAGTTTCTTCTGGTTTTTGTTAGGGTTAAATGACTGTTTTAACGCGCTGTGCCACTATTCCTGCTGTCTGTTCTGCAAATGACTTCCTTTTATTTGTGTTTAATGGAGAAATTTTATGTGTATAATTTTCATGTTAAGAATATTTATTGGGGTCACTATAGTTTTTGCTAGTAATGATTGTGTCTGTAAAAAAAAGTTTCATTATCACACATTGGTTGAGAAGTTCACCAACACTACATTGCTGTGATGAACTCAAAATTTACTTTCAATGATTAATGTGTTAATAATGCCTGATGCTGTGAAAGTGATTGCAATATGGCAGAGATGATCCAGTTACTGTGAATGGACATTTAGTATCAGATGAGACGCAGATGTGGCTCATGTCTGAGATAGCTTTTCACTTAATTGGCTAATTATTATTATTATTAGTAGTAGTGGTAGTAGTATTTAGTATTTTAAAATTACTGTTCTCACTGGACACAGAAACACACTTAGTTATCTTTGGAATTTGTTATCTTTCAAATTTGGAATTTGGAGGGGCGGAGCCAAGATGGCGACGAGCACACAAGCGGTGGAATACCGGAACTTCTGAGTTGGTGAATGGAAGGACCTCTAACCCAGGAAAACAAGGGTGGAGATTTCTAGACCGACAGGGAACATCACAGGAGGTGAAAACTTTGGTCTCGGGTCACCCGGGGACTTGTTTGGGGAAGGAGAGAAACGGC
>REGO01000782.1:336634-355365 GCA_010120015.1 Rhombomys opimus | reverse complement strand
AAAAAAATATATATATATATATTTTTTTTTACATTGACTATCTTGACAAAAAAAAAAAAAAAAAAAAGCGAGGGTCTTGCCATGTAGCTGGACTCAAATTAGTAAGTCCTATGCCACTGTAAGCTTCTTAATCCTAAATCCCAAAACTACAAGTATGCACCATGAAATGTGGACTTCTGAGAAAAATAAATGTGTGTTAAAAAAAGAGTATACAAGTGAGTACAAAGCGATAAATATAATATAGATTATAATAATTAAATAACATCATTACATTTCCCTGAAAGCTTATGATTTTAATGACAAACAGAAGTCCATTTTTTTTAAAGCATACTGTATGGAGCATGTATAATGAGATTGTAAAAATGTCAAAAATCAGCAGCATGGGAAAATGAATTCAAACAAGTTTTCATATAATGAATGAATGCATTACCATGTGAACATGGATTATTATTACTTTCATTTTAAGCACATATTTATAGGGTCAGTAAAGGTCAAAAACGATAAAGAATTGCTACCTTCAATAGCCATGAAAAGGAATGCGAAGAGTGTTACTAACCCTCACATCCCTTAATTATACTCCATAGCAAAACATTTTAGTTTTACAAATGTGACTTCTTGGGATCCAGCTATGAGGAATCTACAAAGTTTGGAGTCAGCAGAACAAAGTCAAAGACGGGAAAAATAGAGGTGTCTTGGTGGCTAAGAACTCACGTAGCTTTTGCAGAGGTGCAGGGTTCAGTTTCAAGTTAACATCAGATGGTTAACTGCTGCCTGAAATCCTGCCTTCTTCCGGATTCTGTAGGAACCTGAACACATATGCTCATACACGGTAAAAGACACAGACACATTTCCACATGAATAGAAATGACACAGTCCTTAGAAACACTTCTCGGTGCTTTAGGAACTTGTATTATTGCATAATATTACTAGAATGTGAAGAAATGCTTTGAATCAATGGGTTAATATTCAGAATTACTGACAAAAATCATGAGAAAATGTTGCAAAGGTAATCATCAGCGTTTGAGATGAGAAGAGACCTCAATGTATTTTTATTGCTGAAGGTACCTGAGAAACTTGTGTTTCACCACAACAATAAACAAGCCTCACAGTGCAAACACAACCAATCATGGTATCACTTTGCAGCTAACATTTTGTGTTTGTAAAGCTAAATAAGATCTTTTACAACCTGCTAGAAAAATGACAAATCTTAAACTAAATAGAGTAATCATAACAATTTCCTAAAGACAATTCAAAATTAGTTTGTACACCAAGCATTTTTACTGTTTTTTTTTTTTTACCACTAAAAATGTTAGATAAATAGTAAATTGTTTTTAGTTGAGAAAAAACAAATGAGAATTATAAAATAGTTTGATAAATAAAATTGGACTGGGTATTTAATTTGTGTGAAAATGATGATAAACAATAATTTTAGCAAAAAAAAAATCAGATAGATTCAATTGAGTTAAGTACAAACCAAGATTTTAATAGTCTAAAGAAATTACTTTTAACAAATACGTCTAATTGTGAATGCTTTCCTACGCTGTCAAGATGTACTGTCTTCTCTGGAATAAAATAATTGACTTTAAAATTTCTAACACGTTTGGCTGAAGGTGATTTAGACTTTAATCCTACTCTGCAAAAGAACTACTACAGAGGGATATGTGTAGCAGACAAAGGAAGAATGAATCTCACATTAAAAGTTCTTATAGTATATGTATATGTGACATTGATCAAATTCAAAGTTCTCAACAAATTTCATGATACTGTTTTAAAATTGTAAGATTGCATTGTAGAAGTACCTTTGTAGGTATGTAATTTTTGTTACAGATATAAATTTAGGCTTTAGAAATCACATATTGAAGTGTTATGTCTTGGGAAGATCATACACTATTAATCACTTTGATACGAAAGAACTGTTCAGAGGTCTCTGATTCTGTTTTTCAAGACCTACAGTCTGCTGTGGAAACATAATGCAAGAAATTAATCTGAGTCCCACCTAACACCTAAAAATTTCAAAGCTACATTTATTTTTTTATTGTTTACACCTTTTTTGTTTTCACCTTTTCTTCTTTTTTTCTTTATTAATTACACTTTATTCACTTTGTATCCCCCCTGTGGTTCTCTCCCTCCTCCTATCCCAATCCCTTCCTTTCTCCACCCTATGCATGCATGCCCCTCCCCAAGTCCACTGATAGGGGAGGTCTTCTTTTCCTTCCTTCTGATCCTAGTCAATTAGGTCTCATCAGGAGTGGCTGCACTGTCTTCTTCTGTGGCCTGGTAATGCTGCTTCCCTCTCAGGAGAGGTAATTAAAGAGCAGACCAATCAGTTCATGTCAGAGACAGTCCCTGTTCCTATTAAAATGAAACCCACTTGGATACTGAACTGCCATGGGCTACATCTGTGCAGCGGTCTTAGGTTGTCTCCATGCATAGTCCTTGGTTAAAATATCAGTCTCAGGAAAGACCCCTGTGCTCAGATTTTTTTGGTTCTGTTGCTCTCTTTGTGGAGTTCCTGTCTTCTCCAGATCTTACTGTTTCCCACTTCTTTCCTAAGATTCCCTGCACTCTGCCCAAAGATTGCCCATAAGTCTCAGCATCTACATTGATATTCTGCAGGGCAGAGCTTTTCAGAGGTCCTCTGTGTCAGGCTCCTGACTTGTTCCCTCTTTTCTCCTTCTTCTGATGTCCAGCCTCTTTGCCTTTCTGGATAGGAATTGAGCATTTTAGCAAGAGTCCTACCTCTTGATTAGTTTCTTTAGGTGTACAGATTTTGGTAGGTTTATCCTATATTACATGTCTATATTAGTGAGTATATACCGTGTGCATCTTTTTGCTTCTGGGATAGCTCACTCAGGATGATCTTTTCAAGATCCCACCATTTACCTGCAAATTTCATGATTTCCTTGTTTTTTTATTGCTGAGTAATATTCCATTGTGTAGATATACCACAATTTGTGCATCCATTCCTCCACTGAGGGGCATCTGGGCTGTTTCCATCTTCTGGCTATTACAAATAAGGCTGCTACAGACATGGTTGAGCAAATGTCCTTATTGTGTACTTGAGCCTCTTTTGGATATATGCCTAAGAGTGGTATAGCTGGATCTTGAGGAAGCCCTATTCCTAGTTGTCTGAGAAAGTGCCAGATTGCCTTCCAGAGTGGTTGTACAAGTTTACATTCCCACCAGCAGTGGAGGAGGGCTCCCCTTTTTCCACAACCTCTCCAGCATGTGTTGTCTCTTGAGTTTTTGATCTTAGCCATTCTGATGGGTGTAAGGTGAAATCTTAGGGTTGTTTTGATTTGCATTTCTTTGATGGCTAATGAGGTTGAGCATTTCTTTAAATGTTTCTCTGCCATTCGATATTCCTCTGCAGAGAATTCTCTGTTTAGCTCTGTACTCCATGTTTTAACTGGATTACTTGATTTTTGCTGTTTAACTTCTTTATTTCTTTATATATACTGGATATTAGCCCTCTGTCAGATATAGGGTTGGTGAAGATCCTTTCCCAATCCGTAGGCTGTCGTTTTGTTCTGAGGACAGTGTCCTTTGCTTTACAGAAGCTTTTCAGTTTCATGAGGTCCCATTTATTGTTTGTTGCTCTTAGAGCCTGTGCTGTTGGTGTTCTGTTCAGGAAGTTGTCTCCTGTGCCAATGAGTTGAAGGTTCTTCCCCACTTTTTCTTCTAAGCGGTTTAGTGTGTCTGGTTTTATGTTGAGGTCTTTGATCCATTTGGACTTTAGTTTTGTGCAGGGTGATAAGTATGGATCTATTTGCATTTTTCTACATGTAGACTTCCAGTTAGACCAACACCATTTGTTGAAAATGCTTTCTTTTTTCCATTGAATGGATTTGGCATCTTTGTCAAAAATCAGGTGTCCATAAGTGTGTTGATTTATATCAGCGTCTTCTATTCTCTTTTTACCCCAGCTGTAACTCTCTCCCTCATCCTCTCCCAAGCCCCCGCTTCCTCCTTCTTCTCCTCCCATTCCCCTCCATGAGTCCATTAATAAGGATGGTCTTCCTCTTCTCCTATCTGACCCTAGCCTAGAGGTCTTAAAACAAATGGACCTAAGAGATGTCTATAGAACCTTTCACCCAAACACAAAAAAGTATATCTTCTTCTCAGCACCTCCTGGAACCTTCTCCAAAATTGACCATATAATTGGACACAAAGAAACCCTCAACTGATACAAAAAGATTGAAATAATCCCTTGTATCATATCAGACCACCATTGTCTAGACCTCAACAGTACCTAAAATAACGAAAAGCCTACACACATATGGAAACTGAACAACTCTCTACTCAATGGCAACTGGGTCAGGGAGAAAATAAAAGAAATAATTAAAGACTTCCTAGAATTCAATGAAAATGAAGGTACAGCCTACCCTAATTTATGGGACACAATGAAAGCAGTGCTAAGAGGAAAGTTTATAGCACTAAGTATCTTCATAAAGAAATTTCAGGCCTCTAACAAGCAACTTAATGGCACACCTGAAATCACTAGGGAAAAAAAATAAGCTGATATACCCAATAGGAGTAGATGGCTGGAAATAATCAAACTCAGTGCTGAAACCAATAAATTAGAGCTACATTAAAAAGGGTAAAAAGGAATTCAGAACACTTTTCAATTGTGTTTTAAACTTTTAAACTTAAGTACTATAAACTTCAGACTATAATTTTAATTGAAGTTAGTCAATGTAAACATGACAGATATTTTAGACCCTTTTTAGCTTCAGTATGTCTACTTATATAACATCCATGTAAGTTCTGCTAATAGTGGCCACTGCTTAGGTGTTCTATGACAATGTTTGTGGTTTTATACTGAACAGCAGAAATCTACAGTTTCATTTATTATTTCTCTCAGCTTTTCTTCCTTTGCTGGATAGTTTGTTGTTGTGTGCTTGTTTGTGTTTTCAATACAGGGTTTCTGTGTAACGTTGGGTGTCCTGGACTTGCTTTGTAGACTAGTCTGGGCTCAAATTCACGGAGATCCATCTTCTGCTGCCTCCCCCAGTGTTGGGGTTACACGTGTGCATGTGTGTCACTGTGCCCTGTGTATTGGATAGTTTAATGTCAATTCGAAACAAATTAAAGTCATCTGAGAGGAAGGAGTCTCAACTGAGAAAATGTTCTCATAAGATTAGGGTATAGGCAAGCCTATAGGGCATTTTCTTTTACATTTATTTATTTATCTATTTCTTTCTTTCTTTTTTTCTTTATTCTGGTAAAAGAAATATTCTTGTTGAATGGTGGGTCATCTTTCGGTTATGCACCCAGAAGTAGAATAGCTGGATCTTTTTTTTAAGTATTTATTTATTACTTATACAGTGTTCTGCCTACATGTGTGCCTTGACATCAAAGAGGGTACTCGATATCCCTGTAGATGGTTATTAGCCACCATGTGGTTGCTGGGAATTGAACTCAAGACTTTTGGAAGAACAGCCAGTGATCTTAACCTCTGAGCCATCTCTCCAGCCCCCCGAATAGCTGGATCTTGAGGTAGCATTACTCCCAATTTCCTGAGACAGCACCAGACTGATTTCCAAAGCAGTTGTACAAGTTTGCACCCTCACCAGCAAAGGAAGATGGTTCCCCTTTCTCCACATTCTCCCTAGCATATGTTCTCACTTGAGTTTTTGATCTTAGTCATTCTGATCAGTGTAAGATGAAATCTCAGAGTTGTTTTGATTTTCATTTCCCAGATGATTAAGGATGCTGAGCATTCCTTTAAGGGTTTCTCCACCATTCCATATCCCTTTATTGAGAATTCTGTTTAGCTATGTAACCCATTTTTAAATTGGATTATTTGGCTTGTTGGTATCTAATTTCTTGAGTTCTTTATATATTCTGGATATTAGCTCTTTGTTGAATATAGGGTTGGTGAAGATCCTTTCCCAGTGTGTAGGCTGTTGTTTTGTTCTGACGACAGTGTCCTTTGCTTTACAGAAGCTTTTCAGTTTCATGAGGTCCCAAATAGCCAAGCACACAAACACACTAGCATAGCCAACATCAAAGTTAAAGGATATAACTGCCACTGGCCATTAATTTCTCTCAACATCAATGGACTCAATTCTCCAATAAAAAGACACAGACTAACAGAATGGATGTGTAAACAAGATCCAACAATCTGTTTCATGCAAGAAACACACCTAAGTCACAAAGATAGACATTACCTGAGAGCAAAGGGCTGGAAGACCATTTTTCAAGCAAATGGATCCAAGAAGCAAGCAGGAGTAATCATTCTAATATTTAATAAAATAGACTTTCAACCAAAATTCATCAAAAGAGATAGAGAAGGACACTTCATACTCATTAAGGGAAAATTCCACCAGGAAGGTATCACAATCCTGAACATCTATGCCCCAAATACAAGGGCACCCACATTTGAAAAAGAAACATTAATAAAACTTAAACCACACATAGATCCCCACACATTAAAGTGGGAGACTTCAACACCCTACTCTCAACATTACTTTTATTTTTAATCTTTCTTTCCTTCCTTCCTTCCTCTCTCTCTCTCTCTCTCTCTCTCTCTCTCTCTCTCTCACAACAGTTTATTCACTTTTTATCCCAATTGTAGCCCTTCCCTCATTTCCTCCTGGTACCAACCTCCCTCTCTTTTCCCCTCCCCCCCATAGCCCACTGAAAGGGAGAGTCCTCCACCCCCACTATCTGACCATAGCTTATCATGTCTCATCAGGCCTGCCTGGGTCCTCGGGCATTTTCTTAAATAGTGATTGCTAGGATGGCTGGGCATATTGTGGACTGTGTCATCCCTGGCCTGGTGATCCTAGCTTCTATAAGAAATCAGGTTGAGGAAGCCATGAGGAGCAAGTAAGCAGCACTTCTCCATGTCCTCTGCTTCAGCTCCTGCCTCCATGTTGACTTCCTGTTCTGACTTCTGTTTAGTTATAGACTATGATGTAGTAGTAAGCAAAAAACAAAACAAAACACCTTTTAATACCCAGCTTGCTTTGGTCATGATGTTTTGTCTCTGCAAGAGAAACCCTAAATAACCCACTGGTAAAAATAAACAAATATTAGTTGGATGAAGGCAATTTTTCTTGGTATCCTGAATATCTCTCTTTTAAAATTTCTCCACATTTACTTAGCTGTTTCCTACATTCAGGCCTATTCAAGGAGAAGGAAGAATCCTACAATTAAGTTTTGATTATATCTGACCATTTTTCAATAGATAATGTTTCTTTCACAATTTGTATATTATATTTTTCTTGTATCAGTAATGTATGATTTTGGTTATCCTGATGATTTTTAGTTTCTATTTCCTATAAATGTGTTTTGAGGCATAATAGCTTATTAGACTATGAAACATCCTTGCCCCCTTACAATTTCCAGTGAAACCTCTTCTCCCTGTGATTGTGTTTAGAACTGGGGCCTTTTCTGAGAGTAGTTCAATCTTTCAGTTATAGCTCCTAGGGAGGGCTTTAATACCTACAAAAAAGCAGTGTTCACTTGATATGTCTCTGGAGTTGTACATTCTAAAGCCCAGCAGCTGTTACTGCATGCAGAATACCTGTGCAAAAATCAAGCCAACCAAAACACCAGCATGGACCAGGAAAGGGCTCATGAATTCATACCCATGGCTAGAAAACTATTGGTAATCAATTGCTACTGGAAGGAGAAGAGAGTCAGTTTTCTTTAAGGATATGCCCATGATCCAGTAGAGGGCTCTGCACCAGTGTACAATAAGTGTACTCAGTAGACTTAAAAAAAGAAAGAAAGAGGAAAAAAAAAAGCACATCAACTTTAGAGAGAAAAGTGTATGTGCGTGTGGGGTGGATGAGAGGGAGTAAGGGTGAATTTCATCAAAACACATCACATGCTGGTGTAAAGTTTCAGACACCAAAAGTAGAGAGGTCTGAGAACTAGTTGCCCATCTCGCAACACATGAAGGTATGAAAAGCCCATTGCCCACAGTGCAGATGAGAGCACCCAGGAGATTGTGAGTATGTAGCATTCCAACTACAGCTGTCAGCATCCAGAACGAAAACCAAATCTCTCCAATTATTCTCTACCTAGTCTAACTCACTTTGTTAAGACAGTTTTGGCTGGCTTTTTAGAGAACCTAGTGTCAGAGGTCTACAACAGTACAATAATAATTCGTTCTTCTGACTACAGTGGGAAGAAAAAACATATTCTACTGGATTTTAGGAAAGACTTACCCTAATTAATGTCAAGATTCCTTGTCTCTTATACTACTCCAACCTTCCTAACAACCAGATCTTTATTTTTTTTAGTGAAAAAAAATATTATTTCCTCATATAATATAACCTGGTTATGATTTCCCCTCTCTATTCTTCTCTTAGTTTCTTCCCACTTCCCCTCCCATCTGGATTCAACCCTTTCTGTCTACATCAGAAAACAAAAGGCTTGCAAGGAATAATAATAAAGTTAAATATAAAATAATAAGATAAAACAAAACAAACACATCAGAATAGGACAAATCATATAACAGAATCATGTACAAGTAAAGGACCTTTGTGAGATTCTTGTCATCCTTCCCTTTTCTTCATTTCTGTTCATGTCATTTTTTTTCTCCTCTAAAGATGTTAGAGGCAGTGACTTCCAATTACGAATAATAAAATGCTGAGAGAGAAAAATACTTCATATACCGGGGAAAGGCTTTGAAAAATGGGTCAATAAACAAGACACGATGTTTTGCACCCATCTCAAAGAATGAATGTTAGCACAAGCAGACATGCACACATTGAGAAGATTGTAAAATTAGGTATCTGTGAGTTGGCATAGGTCGTTTCTCACGAAAAAAAAAAAAAAACCAACAAAAAAACCACTGAGTTGAGAACACCACCTACATATGCATTTCTGCAAACCTTCCAACTGTGTCATCGGGAAATACAAATGCGCTTTAACAGATAGACGAAAGCTCTACACTAACACATCCGAAAGGACTATAAGAGACAATTCCAGTTGCACACGGCGAGGTTTTCGACTCCAACCCCTTTATTTTAATCTAATAAACTATTACTGGCAGTCCTGAAATGAACAACATAGAGGCATTTATGTAACAGTGCCCCGTGACCAAAAGATTATGTGGTGTTTCACTATCAATCCTGTTCTACAGTATTAGGTTTGTGCAAGTCATACAGCTGTTGCTAAATAGAGACTCTCCAGAACTGTCTGAGTTAATATTCTCTTCAATCATTCTACTGCCCTATGGAGTATTAGAGCATGACAGGGCTCTGGTCACATTTCAAAGGCATGAGATTCGATGGCACTTAGAATGCGCAGCCCCATCACACTGCTCCTACAGAACTTGCTTTGTACTTCCTTTCCTTTGTGGTTACTTTGTGGCTCCTTTAAACTAAAAGAAGAATGTTTTACTATTTTTGTCTGTATGGGGGTTTTGCCTGCAAATATGTTTTTGCACTACCTATGCTTGTGGTGTTCATGAAGGCCAGAAGAGGGCCTTGGATCCTTTGGGACTGGAGTCACAGACAGTTGTTATCTGCCACTTGGGATCTGTTATTGAACCTGGGTTTGTTGGAAGAACAGCCAGTGCTTTCAGCCAGTGAGCCATATCTCCAGCCCATCTTTGTTCTTTACATATTAAAGATTCGCTATTACATTGTCTACATTTTGGATGAGTTTTACATTTACCATGTCTTTTTTCTTTTATTCTTTTTGAGGATTTCATACACGTACACAGTACATTGTGAGTGAATTCACTCTCACTAGTCTCACCCCAGGCATGCTCCAGATAACCCCCCCCTTCCAAAGTGGTCCCCTTAGTACTTCCATTTCAGTTTCTATAGTTTTGTTTGTTTGTTTGGTTGGTTGGTTGGTTTGTTGGTTGGGTTTTTTTGTTATTTTTTACATTGTGTTTTCATCATTTCAATGACTATGTTATATCTAGGAGATGACATTTCATAGCATATCTTTGCATACTCTGCTCTCCTACAATCTTTCCATCTCACTTTCCTCTCTGAGCCTTGGAAGGGATGATATGTATGGGCGCCCTATTCAGAGCTGACTGCCCAACAGTTACTTATTCTTACTCTTTTGGTCAAATGTTAGTCCCAAGATTTGCAATCATTCTTTGCACAAAAATAAGCTTCTGTTTACAAGGCTGAGAGCAACACTGGTCTTTTGATGTAAACCTAAATAACAGAGTTAAAAGTGGGGTTAGATCACTGATGTCTTTTCTCTCCCAGCAGCTTTCATAACAGCTTAAGGTACTAAAGAACACCAGCTAGAGGAAGACAGTTGTATCTCTGTTCGTGTTTGCTTGATTTCTGTATTGTGTTCAGACTGTTGTGTTTTCAGGAATGGAGTTTTATAATCTAGATCCTAGTGGGCAACCAAGAGCAATTACGGTAGCCTTTAACAATTGGTTTTAAGAACCTGTCGGCTTGCTCAACCAACAACTCATAGTGAGACAGCCTATACCTGACTGTAGAATTTTTGTTTAAAAACATATGATTTTGGAGGGAGCCATTAATTATCCAACCACACAGTAACACCCCATTTAAAATATTTTTTAAAGTGATATTTTCTAGTTAGCCTACAAAATAGTAGATTTCAATACGACTTTTTCAGATCTTTCTTAGTTTTGATTAAAGCTATAACCCATTTTGAAGTTTACAATTTTAATGGGTGTTTTCTTTTTTCACATTCAGTCGCTTGGTTCAGTTTATATTTGAATAAAGATGTTAGCAGTATTTCCTTAAAATGTTTTTTCTGAAATTAGGAGGCACTAATTTTGGAGAAACTGACTTTAGTATCCAGATATTTTTTTTGTCTCTTAATATAAAAGAAGAAGAATTATCTTCTTGTTTTAAAATGCTATTCTAGAGGGAGATTTAATGGTTTTATTAGGTCAAGTCTTACACCTTCGCTTCGACACATGTATAGTACTGGTTTTAGGAAAGTGGCCCAAATACTTAGTGTCAAAATGGCAAGGGAAAATAAGATTATCATTTATAAGAAATTAAATATTTTTATGTGTCTTCTAGGAATATTAAGCACAAGAGTAAAAGAATGTTCATACAGTAAACATTGTTTATTAACATTTTTGCAAGACAATTTACCTTTTCTTAATAACAAATAACAATCTTCTCACCAGATCTTCTGGTGAATTTTTTCTTCCATGGAGATGCTTCCAGTCAAGTTTGAAATGTTTCAAAATAGAACACAATTTGCAAAAAGAAGAAAGATTTCTGGAAGGCTAGAAGATTGTTAGATAAATTTAGAATCTTCATACTTTATTATAATAAGTGAAAATACTTTTCTAATTATTTTTCTTATAAGAATTTTTAAATCTTCCTACTGGACCTTGCCTGATATGTCATGTTACTTTAGCACAGTTAGTGAATTATAACAATGTATTATATAGCCTAGAATAAAACCGTGTGATTAAAATGTTTTTTTTTATATTAGCTAGCAATTACTATAATCATGTTGCATAGCAAACAAAGCTAAAACTCAGTGGTATAAATTTTAGTAATTAAGTTTTACACTTATGATCAGAGAGTGACTGAGTTTCAGCTGGCCTAGGAGGTACGAAAGGTTCTTTTCTCCAAAATACTAGTTCTAGCCATCTGCTCTGTTTCTTAGGATACCCAAACCCCTCTGTATTTTAAATTTTCCTTTGAGAAATCAGCTGTTCTCCTGGTGGGTTTTCCTTTATATGTGATGTGATTTTTCTCTTCATTGTTCTGTATAGTTAATTCTTTAACTTTGCTTTGCCATGGAGAGTTTCTTTTCTGGTCTTATCTGTTTGATGTTCCTGTGTGCATCTTATATCTGAGTGGGTATATCTTTCATTATTTGGGGAAGTTTTCTTCTATGACTTATACCTTGGAAGTGAGCAGCAGCTATCTAATTGGACTTAAGTCTTATTTAATAAGAGAGAATTCATATCTGGTGCTGTAAACCTAAGCAAGTACCTCTGGCTGGTGAACCCATCGAACCTATGGACACACCTAATACTGTCACTTTCCTAAACCAGTACAATTTCTAACCACATTTTTAATACTTATCTTTATACCCAAAGATGAGTTTATCTCACATCATTCATCAAAGAAGTTTCTTTTAATCAACAGATAGTGTTAACGTTATTTTTATAAAACTGTATTTGTTTCTGTTTCTCTCTTAACCCAGCTATGACATAAGTAATTGAGACCCTGTTATATTTGTTTAATAATAAACTTCACAACACAATAATAGAGAAGTTATTTCTCTATTCTTAACCCTCCAAGCTAATTTGGCTTCCTCTCAGTTTACATTCCAAAGATACTTGCACTTTGTAAATATTCTGTTCCAGCTCTTTCTCCTGATGTCTCTTGGACCTCTCCTGTGGCTGAATTGCTTATTTCCTCCTCTAATTCCTTCCCTGTGGCTGGCAAAATGTCTAGCCCTATTGTCTCCTCTGCTCAGCTACTGGCTGTAAGCTCTTTGTTGACATATCAGGGGACAACTAGGGAGCCGTGTTCATACAACATTGAGATATGTGATTCTTCAGAACAAGAATTGCAACCAGATATGGGGGCAGGGTAGAGAACTGAGTATTTCAATTACACAATAACCTTGTGCCTACAAGATAGAGAACATTACAGAATTGCATAACTAGTCAAATGCAGAGTGAAAGTGACCAAGGGGTGTACAACTTTAATACAACTTCTACACCTCAAGCACAAGGAACAATACAGAAGGGTAGGGATCAAGGTTGCAAGGGTAGAGGACCAGGGTACCTGCTGAGAGATAATGTATTCTATATATGACAGGAATGTTGTAATGAAATTGAACAGTAGTTTTGCCTATACAACTCCTGAAAAATAACAACACATATTGACAGTCTAATATGGATAAGGAAAATCTCATGAAGCCCCACCCCTAAATGAGAAGCTACAGGCCATTAAGGACTGCTTAGAGATGGAGGACCAGTCTGCTCCAGGGAGAAGATCTCTGATAGGGATATATAATTCCAAGCAGTCATACCTAAACAAATCTACACATGTGCCACACTAAGTGGACTCAGAATGCTGCACATATATATATATATATATATATATATATATGTGTGTGTGTGTGTGTGTGTGTGTGTGTGTGTGATTGTGTGTGTATGTATGAAAATATTATCTAAATGAGGCCGTGTATTTTAATAGGAGTCTTGGTAGATATGCGAGGAGTTTGAGGGGGAAAAGAAAGGGAGAAAATTATTAAAATGCAATATTCACATATGTAATTCTATAAAATTACATAAAAAATAAAAGAAAGAAAAAAGAAAAATAAATAAAACAGAAATTTAAAACAACATAGCAATACCTTCTTAAATAACATGCACTGACAAAGGCATTCCATAATCAGGATCAGAGTCAGGATGCATGTATAACTATACTTTGACCACAATGAAGTTGTACTATGGACATAGCCATATCAAAATCACAAGTGTGGCACGGTTTAAAAGGGTCTTTCATTTGAGGCAGGTGGCTTCTCCAACAAGATGTACATAAGAGTCAAACTGAAAGCAACCATTTTGTCCTCATTTTAGTTTTGTAATTTCTGTAGGTAAACGTTTTATTGGTTCCAATATGAGTGCAGAATTTAGATCTGAAATAAATTCCAAATGTTTATGTTGAAGGTTTCGCTTGAGGAGAAGAAATGCTTTGAGGTAGGGCTTTTGGACATGATTGGCTTGTAACCTCTTTAATATCAGCAGAAGAGAGCTTTGAAGGGTTGATATTACTGAGACATAGGTAGAAGATAGAAACATTAGAAAATAGAGGTTATTTGAAGGAAATGGGTTGTTGAAAATGTGTCTTTGGAAGCTAGACAGAGTTTCTCTATGCTTCTTTGCCCCCATGGGGTGTGCAGCTCAATTCTACCATACTTCTTTGTAACTGTGCTTTGACACACAAACCCCCAGAATCAATGCCGCCAAATAATCATGGGCTGAAACTTACAAAACCTTGAACCAAATACATCTTTCTTACTTTAAGTTGATTTTCTTGAGTGTTTGTCATCGTAAAAGACAACCAACAGAGTCAGGCAATCTAGATAATAAAACAGTAAAGTACAAAATCTGACTTGGTTCAGGTCTTCTTCTTCCTTCAGAGAGAAACCTACTTGAAATTCTCTACAATAGTAGAAATTAATGTTTTTATGCTTGGCAGCTCTTTGCTTCTATCTTTTCCTCATATATACTTTATTTAACTCTTTGTTTCTTCAAGAAAGAAATAGTGGAGAAGTAATGTGCCAGAAAGCAATTAACATTATCTCAGGGCCATACAGCAAGCTCCAGGTCTTTTATTCTTTTTTCTTTTTCCTTTAAGGAGGAGAATGCGGAATTTCCCATTGCTTCTATTGTGAAATATTTAGTTGTGTTTTAACAAAGTTTCCTCTTCACAATTTTCTCTGCATCTCTTTGGATCCAATGAACACATAATCTGCCTCTTAGATATTTGAAATTATTTGGCTTAATTTCTACTGCTCTCTGGTGTCATAAAACAAACACACAAAGAAAAAAGTGAGTTTTCTATATCCATCTGGTATCTCCAATTGTGGAAATGGCAGAGGATCCAGTAATCAGAAACAAGAAAAACAACATCAATGGTAATTATAGTGTCCTCTAGTTCAATAATGTAACTCACAAGAGATGTAGTAAAGATGTTTTCATGTACATTCCCAAGGCCACTGTTAGGGGAGGTGATAGAAAAGGTACAAGGATTTTCACCCCGGTGTTCAATTAGATTGATTTAAAGCTAATTAACATTTGTAAGATAGGTGTTTATGATAATTTATCATTTAATTCTACTTTATATAATGTTAGGGGTTGGTCTGGTGCTACATATTCTGACGCAAATTATTGGCCTTCAAGATCTGGTTGCTGCCCAGTTAAGCAGACACTCAAAATACATACCTCAAAATGCTGTTTGTAACCTTGCCTAAGAAATTATTCTTGATTCTTTGATTAAAAGACCTGTACCTAGGCAGGGCAAAAGGAGAAAGGAATGGCTAAGGTTTGAGTTGGGGGCAAAAGGATTACAAGTGAGAGAGACAGTTCCAAAAGAGGAGGGACGCAGGAAGAAGACACAATAAGTTAGCCTGGAGAGGTGGAGAGGAGCTTATAGCCAATCAACATGAATGAGAAAAGCGACCCAAATGATAAAATAAGCAGAAATGTATGAAATTATGAATGGGAGGTAGACCAGATAGAGATTATTTGTATAATTGCCCTGAAATGGAGGTAAGGACAGTTAGAGGGTTAATATCTGCCCTGCGGAAGTGATTCGGGGGAGTCCAAGCTATAGCTTGTAATAAAAAGATCCTCATTTGTTTTACAATGGACCCGACTCCTGGTGGTATCTTGGGGGTCTTGTGATCTAGGCAGAACACTAGAAGATATTTCTCAAGTATTTCTGGAAAAGGTCTGCCAATGCATTTTAGCAACAAATAAATTCCAAGGAATGATGAACAGAGCTTCACTGTTGCAGTCTAAATGGCAAAACTGGCACAAAATTGAGAATTTGATTTTGTGTATGTGTGTGTGTGTGTGTGTGTGTGTGTGTGTGTATCTTTTTTTATTAATTTTTATCTTGTATTAATCACAGGTTATTTACTTTGTATCCCAGCCGTAGCCCCTTCCCTCATTCCCTCCCAACCCCACCCTCCCTCCCTCATCTCTTCCCTGACCCTTTCCAGGTCCACTGATAGGGGAGGTCCTCCTCCCCTTCCATCTGACCCTAGCTTATCAGGTATCTTCAGGACTGGCTGCCATATCTTCCTCTATGGCCTAGCAAGACTGTTTCTCCCTGGGGGGGGGGGGGGTAATGGAGCCAGTCATTGAGTTCATGTCAGAAACAGTTCCTGTTTCCTCTACTAGGGAGTTCCTGTTCCCCCTACTAGGGAAACCCACCTGGTTACTGAGCTACCATGGGCCACATTCGAGCAGGGGCTCTGGCCCATATCCCACATGGTCCTTGACTGAAGAAACAGTCCCATAGAGGGACCCTGTGCCCTGATATATTTTGTCCTTGTAGAGCTCCTGTCCATTCCCTGTCATATTAACTCCCCTTTTTATCTTATGATTCCCTGCACTCTGCTGAAGGTTCGGCCATGAGTCTCCAGATCTGCCCTGATACACTGCTAGGTAGAGTCTTTCAGAGGCCTTCTGTGGTAGGCTTCTGTCCTGTTACTTTTTTCTCCTACTTCCCATTTGTCTTTCTAAGTGAGGTTTGATCATCTTATTCTGGGTCCTCTTTCTTGTTTATCTTCTTTAGGTATACATATTAGAATTTGATTTCTTTGCTTAGTTTTTGTCTGAAAGTTTTAAGTTACAATGATATGGAACTGAAATAAAATATTTTATCAGGGACATGACAGCACATGTGTTTAATTTCAACATGAAAGAGAGACAGGTAGATCTCTGTAAATTCTAGACAAAGCTGGCATACACAATAAAGTCAGGGCATGACCCCATGCTAATAAAATAAAGCCACTTACAAAAAACAGTATAGAATTCAAAATGACAATTAGTTTTAAATATTATTAATATTGTTACTTACAATTTATTCACTTTGTATCCCAATTGTAACTCTCTCCCTCATATCCTCATGGTATCACCCTCCCTTTCTCTCCTGCCCCCCTCATAAACTTTCCCCCTTTCCTAGTCCACTGATAGGGGAAATCCTCCTCCCCTACTGTCTTACCCTAGCTAGTGTATCAATTCCTATCAGGACTGCTTAGATACTCTTCCTCTGTGGGCTGTCTAGGTCACCCCACCAGAGAGTAATGATCAAGGGAGAGGCAACCGAGTTCATGTCAGAGACTGTCTCTTCTCCCTTTATTAGGAGACCCACATAGAGACTGACCTGTCTATGGATTACATCTTAGCATGGAGTTTAGGTCCTCTCTGCATTGTCTTTGGTTGATGCATCCATCTCTGCAATCCTTGGGCCCTGCTTTTTAAATTTTATTTTATTAGTTTATATATTTTTGGCTTTGTTGGTCTAATGTGTGGCTCCTGTCCCCTCTGGGATCTTATATACCCCCCTTCTTCTATAAGACTCCCTGTATTCTGCCCAAAGTTTGGCTGTGAGTCCCTGCATCTGCTTCCATCCCCTGCTGGGAGGAGTCTTTTAGAAGACATCTGTGGTAGGATCCTGTCCTGTTCCCTCTCTTCTACCACTTCCAGTGTCTATCCTGTTTTCCTTTCTGTGTGAGAATTAACCATCTCTAGGGTCCTTCTTGTTGTTTAGATTCTTTAGGTCAGTAGATTTAGTATGTTTATCCTATATTAAATGGCTAACATCCAGTTATAAGTGAGTACATACCATGCATGTTTTTATGCTCCTGGGATTCCTCAATCAGGATGATCTTTTCTAGTTCCATCCATTTGCCTGAAAATTTTATGATTTTCTTATTTTTAAACAGCTGAGGAATAGTCCCTTGTGTAAATGAACCACAATTTCTGTATCCATTCCTTGGTTGAGGGACATCTAGGTTGTTTCCAGAGTCTGGCTACTACGAGTTAAGCAGCTATGAACATACTTGTGCAAATGTCTTTATTGTATGGTGGGTCATTGTTCACAGATGTGCCCAGCAGTGGCATAGTTGGGTCTACTGGTAGCACTATTCTTAGTTTTTGAGAAAGAACCAGATTAATTTCCAAAGTTGTTGTGCAAGTTTATATTCCCACCAGCATATGTTGTTACATGAGTTTTTGATCTTAGCCATTCTGAAGAATGTGAGGTGGAATCTTAGAGTCGTTTTGATTTGTACTTCTGTGATGACTAAGGCCACTGAGCATTTCTTTAAGTGTTTCTATACCATTCAATATTCCTCTGTTAAGAATTCTCTGCTTAGATCTGTATCCCAATTTCAATTTGATTACATGGTATTTTGGTGTTTAACTTCTTAAGGTTTTTATTTGTTCTGTATATTAGCCCTCTGTCAGATATAGGGTCTGTGAAGATCCTTTCCATCTGTAGGCTGTCTTTTTGTTCTGATAACAGTGTCCTTTGCTTTACAGAAGCTTTTTCAGTTTCATGAAGTCCCATTTATTGATTGTTGATCTTAGAGCCTGTTGGTGTTCTGTTTAGGAAGTTGTCTCCTGTGCCAATGAGGTCAAGGTTCTTCCCCACTTTTTCTTCTAACAGATTTAGTGTGTCTGGTTTATGTTGAGGTCTTTGATCCACTTGGACTATAGTTTTGTGCAGCATGATAACTATGGATATAGTTGCATTTTTGTACATGTAGACATCCAATTAGACCAGCAGCATTTGTTGAAGATGCTGTCTTTTTTTCCATTGTATGGCTTTGGATTCTTTGTCAAAGATCAGGTGTGTGGGTTTATTTCTGAGTCTTCCATTCAATTACTTTGATCCTTCAGTCTATTTCTATGCCAATACTCTGCCATTTTTATTACTATTGCTCTATAGTACAACTTGAGATCATGGATGAAGATACCTCCAGAAATTATTTTATTGTACAGGATGGTTTTAATTTTTCTGGATTTTTTGTTTTGCTATAACTTGTTAAGATTTGTTCTTTCAAGTTCTGTAAAGAATTCTGTTGGTATTTTAATAGGAATTGCATTGAATCTGTAGATTGTATTGTTAGAATGCCAATTTTTACTACATTAATCCTACTGATCCATGAGCATGTGAGTTCTTTCCATATTCTGATATCTTCTTTAATTCAGACCCTTGAAGTTGTTGTTTTTTGTTTTTTGTTTTTTTTTTTTTTTGGCT
>REGO01000782.1:291689-336624 GCA_010120015.1 Rhombomys opimus | reverse complement strand
TTTTTTGGCTATTGTGAAGTGTCTTGTTTCTTTAACTTCTTTCTCAGCTCCTTTGTCTATTGTACACAGGAGGGCTACTGATTTGTTTGGGTTAGTTCTTTATCCAGCCACTTTGCTGAAGGTGTTTATCAGTTGGAGGAGTTCTCAGGTGGAATTTTTGGGGTCACTTATGTATACTATCATACATCTGTGAATAGTGATACTTTGACTTTATCCATTCCTATTTATATCCTTTTAGCTCCTTTAGTGTTCTTATTGCTCTAACTAGGACTTCCAGTACTATGCTGAAGAGATAGGGAGAGAGTGGGCAGCCTTACCTTGTCCCTGATTTCAGTGGGATTGATTTAAGTTTCTCTGCATTTAGTTTGATGTTGCCTATCAGTTTGCTGTATAATGCCTTCACTATACTTAGGTATGTGCCTTGTAACCCTGATGTCTTCAAAACTTTAATCATGAATGAGCGTTATAATTTGTCAAATTGTTTTTTAGTATCTAAGGGGTTGATCATGTTGTTTATTTTTTTTCTTTCAGTTTGGTTATGTGGTGGATTACAATTATGGATGCCATTATGTTGAACCACCCCTGTACATCTGGAATGAAGCCTACTTGGTCATGGTGGATGGTATTTTTAATGTGTTCTTGGATTCAGTTTGTGAGTATTTTATTGAGTATTTTTTGCATCAATGTTCAAAACAGAGATTAGTAAGAGATTCTCTTTCTTTGTTAGGTCTTTCGTTGGTTTAGGTTTAGGTATCAAAGTGACTGTGACCTCATAGAATGAGTTTTATAATATTCCTTCTTTTTCTAATTTGTGAAAAAGTTTGAAATAAATTGGAATTAGTTCTTCATTTTTCTAGTGCTTTTAGGTGTGCCTTTAAGTTGATTATATGAGATGTATGAAATTCTTTATGAAGGCACTTAGAGCTATGAACTTTCCTCTTAGCACTGCTTTCATTGTGTCCCAAAAGCTTTGGTAAGTTGTGCCTTTATTTTCTTTGAATTCTAAGAAGTCTTTAATTTCTTTCTTTATTTTGGCCCTGAATCGTTTGTCATTAAATAGAGAATCATTCAGTTTCTATGCATGGGTAGGATATTTTTGTTATGTTGAGGTCTTTGATCCACTTGGACTATAGTTTTGTGCAGCATGATAACTATGGATATATTTGCATTTTTGTACATGTAGACATCCAATTAGACCAGCAGCAGTTAAGATTGTAATAATAAGATTGTAATAATTTTTGTATCATATCAGACCTAAATCTTAACTGGTCTAGATTTAGGTCTGATATGATACAAAAATTATTACAATCTTGTTGTATCTATTAAGGCTTACTTTTTGCCTGACTATATGATCAGCTTTGGAGAAGTTTCTGTGAGGTGCTGAGAAGAAGGTATACTTTTTTGTGTTTGGGTGAAAAGTTCTATAGACATCTACTAGGTCCATTTGATTAAAAACCTCTCTAATTGTCATTATTCCTCTAGTTAGCTTCTGTTTCAATAATCTGCCCCTTGGTTAGAGTGTGAAATTGAAATCTTCCACTATTAAGGTGTTGGGATCAATGTATGTTTTAAGCTTTAATAATGTTTTTTATTTTTATTTTTTTTTACAAATGTGGGAGCCCTTGTGTTTGGCACATAAATGTTCAAGATTGTGATGTCCTAGTGGATTTTTTAAAAATAAAAATGAAGTGCCTTTCTCCATCTCTTTTGATTAATTTTGGTTGAAAGTCTAATTTATTAGGTACTAGGATGCCTACTCCAGCTTGTTTCTTGGGTCCATTTGCTTGGAAAATGTTTTTTCAGCCCTTTATTCAGAGGCAGTGTCTATCTTTGTTGCAGAGGTGTGTTTCTAGAATACAGCATAATGTTCGATCTTTTTTCTGCAACCATTCTGTAACCCTCTGTCTTTTTATTGGAGAGTTGAGTCCATTGATATTAATAGATATTAGTGACTGATGATTATTATTTCCTTTTATTGTGGAGTTGGTGATAGTGTGTTTGTGTGCTTGTTTTCTTTTGCTTTTTTGTTGTGAAAGTATCTTCATCCTGTATTTTCTTGGTGCAGTTGATCTCATTGGGTTGGAGTTTTTCTTCTATTATCTTTTGTAGGGCTGGTTTGCTGCATACATATTGTTTAAATTTAGTTATGTCATGGAATATTTTGTTTTTTTTTTCATCTATGTTTATTGAAAGTTATGCTGGGTTGGCAACTGTAGTCTCTTAGTGGTTGCATGATATCTGCCCAGGCCCTTCTGGCTTTCATTGTCTCTGCTGAGAAGTCCTAGAGTTGCTCAGGTGACCCACTAGCTTCCTCAAGATGGTAAACAATGGGACTTGGATCACAGGACTAGCTCAGCTCTACTGGGTTCACTGTCTGTGCTGGGCTTGCTGTTTCTGACCCTAATGGGCCTGGCAGCTGAGGAGCAGGAAGAAAACATCTCTGAGCCTAGAGCTGCTCCAGCACCCACAGGCCTCCTCCAGATGGAGGACAATTGAGCTTTGGTTCCATGCCCAACTCAGCACCACTGGATTCCTTTTCTCTTTTGGCTCACTGTTTGTGACCTAGGTATGACAGGCAGCTAGTGTACAGGTAAAGACATCGCTAAGCCTAGAGCTGCTCCAGTGTCCCCCAGGCTTCCTTGAGTGAGTAGCTCACTGCTGAGCTGCTATTCACCCTTTCTCATCAGCACCACCATTTTGGATTGTCCTAAGAAATATTCCTTAAAGATATTATGTGAGATTTTTTTTAATAATGTATTATATATACTTATTTGTGTAGAGGATGGATACACACAAATCTTTTGTTTATATAAGGAGAGGATGTGTTTGTCTTCATTCTATTGGTGTTTGGTTCTTTTCTCTGTGGATATGTGGGCTCTGGCAGGTAACTTACAATTCTTCATTTGTATATGCATGGGATGGAGAGATAAGATGACATACTGCTTTAAAAGGCCATCCCCTTAGAAAGTGGGAGTCCCATGAAATAACTGGTGCCAAAGGCCATTTGCCCTAAGAAATATGTTGTGTTGGTCAATGTAAGGACCCAAAGTTAGACTGGGAGATGGAAATGCAAGCTGCACGCCTCCCACAGCCAAAAGCTATTGAATGATGACTGAGTTGAGGTGTCACACTGCAGCTGGCTTATCCCTTTAAATGTGAGACACCTTTTGCTGGGGCCAGGTGGCCGTCCTGTCTGACAAAAAGGGACACAAGGGACTATTCAGACAGCGAAGCACACACCAACCTAAGTTAGGTCCCAAAGCTCAAAGGCTACAATTCTTATATTTAAAAGAGGGAATCATCCACCCCATATAAAGAAAGGGGTGGGATGAAAATAGCATATGTAAAAAACCGAGACCCACCCAGCTACACCACTGCTAGGTATATACCCAAAGCTTGCTCAAGTACACAAAAGGGATACTTGTTCAACCATGTTTATAGCAGCTTTATTTGTAATAGCCAGAACCTGGAAACAACCCAGATGTCCATCAACGGAAGAATGGGTACAGAAATTATGGTATTTCTACACAATGGAATACTACTCAGCAATCAAAAAGGAGGAAATCATGAAATTTGCAGGCAAATGGTGGGATCTAGAAAAGATCATTCTGAGTAAAATATCCCAGAAGGAGAAAGACAAACACGGTATACTCACTTATATAGACCTATAAGATATGATAAACATAATGAAATCTATACACCTAAAAAAGATAATCAAGAGAGCGGACATGGGGTAAGAGGATCAATCCTTGTTTAGAAAGACAGATGGGATGTGCATTGAACGCATGACAGGAGTCTACTGAGCGCATCTGAAAGCCTCTAACTATCAGTGTTTTCAAAGCAAAGAATCATGACCAAACCTTTGGCAGAGTACAGGGAATCATAAGAAAGAAGGGGAGTTAGTCTGATGGGGAAAGGATAGGAGCTCCACAAAGACCAAATATATCTGGGCACAGGGTCTTTTCTGAAACTGACATTCAACCAAGGACCATGTATGGATATAACCTAGAACCTCTGCTCAGATGTAGCCTGTGGTAGCTCAGTAACCAATTGGTTTCCCAAAGTGAGGGGAACAAGGACTATTTCTAATAGGAACTCAATGAAGATACCTGATAAAACAGGATCAGATGAATGGGGGCAGGTCCCCCCCTATCAGTGGACTTGGAAAGGGGCACAGTGGTGATGAGGGAGGGAGGGACTGGGAGGGAATGAGGGTTCGAGGCACGGCTGGGATACAGAATTAATAAAATGTAACTGATAAAAAAAAATAAAATAAAATCATTTTTTGTGTTTGAAAAAAAAAAAACAAAAAAAAAACAAAAAAAAAACAAAACGAGACCCAAACTCTTAAACAGGTACAAAGTGCCTAGGGTGTATTTATGCATTAAAGGTAGAAAGGAATCTAAATAAAGTTTATTTTAAAAAAGCAATGTCTTTTTGTTGCTCTGAGGTACTGGCTTTTCCCTTTAAATATGAGGCTCTTTCAAAGGAGAAAGGTGGCCATTTGCCCTAATACAGCAAGGCCTAAAGGCCCAAAGGAGGATATTTGAACAGCATAGAAGTGCCAAATAATCTTTGTCTACAATATGCTTAAAACTTATCATGCCATTCTTTCAAATGACATAGATAATTTGGTTTACAGTTTGTTTTACTCTTTCGACTGCTTTATGGAGAGACAGATGTCTTTTTTTCTGCTCAAAGTGCACAAAACATCCTTAATTTATTTGTGCATCTTGTACATCTCATTCATTTTCCAGTACTTTAAAACTGCTATTACAAGCTGTTTAGGATAATTAAGTAATGCAAGTTAATTGTTAGTTGGTCTGCTCATAGTCATGTCAGATACTAGTCTAATTTATCACAATAATATACATCCTTAGTTTAACAGTTAGATATGATTCTATAAAAAATAGAATATGTAAAAATGAATAGATAGATAAGGTCTTCAAAAACCTCAGAGACCTACAAAAATGTGGCATTTAAAGATGTTTTATTATTTTAAAGATTCTTTGATAACAAGACAGGTCAATTCCTGGCAGCACCCTCAGCCTACCTCAAAAAAGATAATGAGCATCAAAGAATATCACCATACAGAGATGGCTTCAAATGTGGCAAGCCATCCCTCTGGGCAAAGAAATGCCCTCATTTCTACTGCAGACAGAACTGTGCCTAAACTGTGCAAGTGTGAATGTTGGCTAAATTGACTGCAGTGCCAAAACAGATTAAGCAAGTCCTTAATAATTCCTGCTTCATACATATATCTGTCAGATATACTGGGCCAGAAAGCTGAAGATGAAACTCCACCTTCTAGAGTTTTTGGGTGGCTATCCAGACAGCTAACTGTCTATCTTTATTTATTTATTTATTTATTTATTTATTTATTTATTTTTAGGAAGCTGCTACTCTGAAATTCCTATTTGTTTCAGATAATAAATTTTGTTCCTTCTCAAGTCTCTGATGGGGTTGAAGACTACATAGTTATCATTAAACAATTAATCTTAGTTGCTTAGGAGTTAAAAGGATGTTTTAAGGTTTAGATAGATATTTTTCGGTTGATAGATACAAGCTATGATAGAAATAATTTGGATATAAAACTTTAGACTCATCAAGCTAGGACAAATATATTTTCTTCATGGTTGCCAAATATCTTTTAAATAGACCTGATGTATATAAGTTATATGTATGAATAAAAACCCATTGTTTTTTATAATTGTTTCATAATTATTACTGGTGTATATTATATAAAAATGGTCTTTTTATTTAGACAGGCAATTGTTGGGTTCAGTCTGGAATAATGTATTCTGATGCTGTGTGCCTTTCTTTCATTCAGTTTTATTTTTCTGTATCCTAGTATATTTTAGTGTTATTTTTTAATATGACAATACTCTTCCATAATCTCTTCCTAGCTATTAATGGTGTTGAATTTCGCTTAGATCCCTTCTAATAATTTTTTCATTGGCAAGTAAGTTTCAGTGGATTGCATTTATTTTAATGAGTAGATACAGTTTTTTTTACAAGTATGTAAAAATCCATGAATTGACTTTGTGATTTACATGCTATTTTACTGATTAAGATAATTTAAATATTTTTCTAGACCTTTCTTGATATGATTTTTGTCATTTTTCCATGTATTTGCCATATGTACACTGTTTGTTCACTTTTTACTCCAACCTCCATAGCTATCATTTTAGTATTAGTTTGAGTTTTACTTTTGCATTAACTTGAATAGGTTTTGGTTATTCTACATTTCAAGACTTGCATATTTTTGTGCTTATTTGCTGAACCTTATACAACATTTATGCATTAATGTTATCTTGATTTATTTTCATCTTTGTTCAGCCATTTCTTTCATGTATCATTTCAGTTAGGTATTATGTTATAAAAATTTTAAACTTGTAATACATAAAATATATAAAATATGAGTTTAGTGACTTCCAGTTATATTTCCAGCACTGAGACAGACAAGGCAGGAGGGTTTCTACTGCTTGGGAGGTCTGAACTTTCAAACATGTAAAAGCTACACAGCGCTGTTTTTGAGAAAGACACAGGAGGAGCTTTGAGTTTGGTGTTTGCTTTCAGAAATCTGTTTATGCAATTAGTGGGTTATAAGCTGGTGGGGAATGAAAAATCCAAATGCATCCAGGAGGCTAGCTGGCTAGAGAGGAGGTGATAGTGATGCCACATGAAATAACCTTCTATTTCTCCATAAAACCTTACTTTTTGCTCATAAGGCAGTAGGGCTCATGGACCATGTCTCCAGAGGAACACGCATGGAACTACCGAGATAGAGCATTTTCAGACCACCAAAATATCAAACTTGAGATTTAAGATTTCAACCTGAGAACACAAAGTGTGGAACAAAGCTCTCTCCTGTCTCTGTGCCTGCCTCAGGTGCCTGCCCCGGGTGGCGAGGGTGGTCAGTCACATGAGCTTGTCACCTATTGTCTTTTCCCAGGCAAATAGAGCATTCTCTCATCCTAAGTCCCAGCCAATGAGTTCCATTCATCCTCCCCACTGCCCAAGGCTTACAGGTCCCTGTTTCACATAAATGATGTCTAAGACTGGCTGTTTATTCTGAAGTGTAGCACTGGGAAAAGAAGGGATCCCTTTCTCCCTGAAGAATTCATTACTGAACCCCCTCACTCTAGCTGCCAGGGTCACTGCTGGAGCTGCCTGGCTGCCACAAGCTTCTGCTGTTTTCTCTTCCCGCCACTGAGCCAGCTCTGGCCTCTGTTGCTTCTTGGGGCCCTGAGGGCCCACTACAGACTGTTCCCAAAGCAGCTGCTGGACTCCCATGAGTCAGTCTAGGCCCTCATTGCCACTTAACTGGTTCTTGGTGCCCTGAGATCTCCACTGCCTCCTGGCTCAGTGACAACAGCCCAGCTAAAAGAGCAGTAACAGTCTTATTGTAGAGAACATCTCCTTTTTCGAGCTTCATTCTTTTCTGCTGAGAACCCTTAGGGGCTCGGACCTTTCAGCTGTGAAGCATGTGCTTCCAGCTTGGTGGCATGTAGGCCTCCAAGGGGTGAAACCACCATAAGACTTTCAGCTAATTGAGTGGTGCCCAAACCGCATTATAAAGGACAGTTTCTTTAGTCACCTGTTTTTAGATGTTGACATGTGTACAAAAAAGAAAAAAACCTTGATAGCAACACGGAGTTAGTGTTTGAGTAAATAACAGGATGCTGGCAACCTAGTCAACCTGATACCTAAAATTAAACATCAAGCAATCTCCCAGTTTATAAAAGCAGGTTGCACAGCATTTCATGTTTAGAAATGAATGTCCAACCACCTTTCCTATGCTGCCCACTTCGCACACACTGATAAGAAACTACTTTCTTCCTTGGCAAAAGAAATTATTTCCTAGTTTCGCATGTTATTCTGGGTTAAGGATACAAGGAATCTTTCTGCTGCTCACTGTTTAGAGTGAGGAGTCAAATCACCGTAATAGTTCTTTTTTTGTGTGTGCTCTTTAAAAAGGATGATTGAAAGAAATTTAAGAATCACACTGTGGTTCCTTATGAAGTTCCTGGAGTAGACACATTTTTCACCACCTGCCTGTGGTGGTGCTACTCTGAGATGGGAGAGTTGATGTAGAAGATGAAAGGATGAAAGGATTACAAACTTTTTCTTTCTTTCTTTCTTTCTTTCTCTCTCTCTCTCTCTCTCTCTCTCTCTCTCTCTCTCTCTCTCTCTCCTCTTTTCTTCACTGGCAATGAATGTTTGATTATACAGGTATAAGTGGCCACAAGCAGGATTTCATCTGGAGGGCATCTTTCTGTAGTTGAAAGCTCATAATCACTTTTATGCTCATCAATTGCTTTGAACTTTTACGAGTTTCCAAAATAGCATCAAAGCATCAACAAAAAAGTACTAGAAATGGTGATGCAATAAATTTGAATGGCTATGATTTTATCTTTTAATGGAGTTCATTTCCATGTCTATTTGGAGGCCTTCTCAGTTCTGAAATATTCTAAAAACATTTTGAGTCCGCTGTGCAAAGTAGTTTTTGATAATTCTAGGCGTAGGCTAGGTCTCTTCAAGATGAAGAGTTAGCCACAAACCATCAGTGTTTACATGTACATCACTGCCATACGCTTTCAGACAGTTCTGGGAGGTGTTATTTGCATGTGGGTCTTTTTTTATGTTTTAATTTATGATATAATTAATGTCATATAATTTACATTTTTATTGACTTGAAAATTTTGCTTGTACACAACATATTTTGTTAATGCTCATTCTCTGTTCCTCATTCAAACTCCTTCCCAGATCTACTTCTCACCCCTCAAGTACTCCTGTGATTTCGTGGTGGTTTTATGTTTTGTTTTTGTTTTTGTTTTGTTTTGTTTTGTTTTGTTTTTTGTGATATAGCAAGTCAGTGTGTTCAACTTGTGCTTGCCACAATCACGGGGGTGGACCTTCGACTGCAGCATAATTGCCCTGCCACTGTCCACACGCTTAAAGAAAACTGACTTTCCCTCCCTCACTGGCTTGCTTTTGTGCAGGTCGCAGCTGGCATCCACAACTGCGGTGGGTTCATGAGTGCCGTTGTCTTTTTCTTCACCTATCTTTCTAAAGGACCTAGATATCTTCAAGGCAAATTTAGTTCCGCCTTAATATTTTTGCTCCAGCACAACTACAGCTACACTCACACCAAGAACAGAGACCTTCCTAATCCGCACATATAACCTTTGTGGTCCAGTGTTGAAGTCATTTAAATAATGAGTGTTGGGTTATATATTGTTTATTATTAGCCCTTAAGATTATCATGCCAGTATTACTAAACCCGATATTACTACTAATAACACACAGACACCTGTTAGATTTTATTATTGCCTTGTCTACATTGGGCTGGGCAGGTATTTCACCTATACTGGCTAAACAAACTCACCAACCACCCACCTCCCAGTTCCCATCCCATGCCATCCACCCTAATCCTCCTCATCTGGTCTACCTTCCATCTATAATCCCATGGTACTTGCTTGTATTTTTTGTCTGGGTCTTTTCACGCTGTTACTGGAGTCTTTTCTTTTCTCCTCACCCAGACGGATCCTTCTCCACCTAATCTATCATGGCATGGCAACCCCCTTTCTCCTATCTTCCTGTCAGTCTGTCTCCCATGATTCTCTTGAACTTGAAGCATGGGAACCATTGCCACACCTACCCCATTCTGCTCTGCCCAGGTATAGGCTGTTTAATCAACCAATAAGATATAATGACTTAGGCAGATTTACACAACAAGGAATACGTTTAACCAGACCTTGATGGCTGGCATCAGAACAACCCCCAACATATGGGAATTCCTTTTACCTCTTGATCACTCTAAGGTCAAGTAGGGTCTCTTGAAAAAAATAAATGAAACAACTCTGGAGTATCCAAAAAAAAAAAAAAAAAAAAAAAAAAAAAAAAAAAAAAAAAAAAAAAAAAAAAAAAAAACAACAAAACAAAACAAAACAAAAAAGACCCAAATTGCATTCTTAATTATAATGTGACAATATTATCTTTTGGGAAGATATATACATTTCAACAAATTTTTAGATCAATTCAAATTTTAGCTGAAATGATATACCTTTCAAAAAATACAAACTTGGTATTACAAACTGTAACTTTATAGAAAGAATCTTTAATTATTTGTATAGATGAGAACTAAAACATAATTTGTTAAGGCATATCTAAGTAAAAACTTTTAAAAATGTATTTATACATTTTTTTTATTTATACGTGAAATCCTAGTGATATTCTAGTAGACTGGAGCCTAGCATGATCTTCATCTGAGAGGCTTCACCTAACAATTGATAGAACATGAGCACACCCACAGCCAACCCAACCCGTTAGTCAGGAAGTTGGTGAAACCTGGGGAAGAGGTAGACGCAGAGGAGTCAAGGACGCCAGGAGAATATGGTTTACAAAATCAAATAAGCAGAGCTCGAAGAGACACGGAGAGATGAAACCGCCATCATAGAACCGGCATGGGCGGTTAGGCCCCCTGCAAATAGGTTAAGGTTGTTAGCTTAGTGTTTTTGTGAGAACTCCTGCCGGTGTGAGCAGGAGTCTCTCTCTCCTGCTCTTGGGAGGCTTTTCCTCATACTGGTTTACCCAATTTAGCTTTGACATGGGGGTTTGCGCTTAGTCTTATTGTAACTTGTTATTCCATGTTTGTTGATAATCTTGGGAGGGCTGTTCCTTTCTGAGGGGAAACGGGGGCAGACTCTTATGGGACCAGGGAGCTGTGGGACCAGAGAAGCTTGCCTAGAGCAAAAGTGGGGTCAAGGAGTCCTAATCCCAGCAATGATTTTCTGAGACTGGCAGGATTAAGTTTGATTCTCACCCCACCACACCCCCACATGCCCAAGGCCTGTGTGTCGCAGTGCATATATTCCTGTGCCCCAACCTTTGCCCACTAGAGCAGGTCACATGGCCCAGCAGCCTAACTAAACTTCCTCTCCTCTTATAAGATAGTGTCCAGCGTCAGCTGGAATCCCTCTTTATGTCAATAAATCATCTCCAGCACCCTATCCCTGACCAATGATATACAGTCACCCTGAAAACCCATGCTCATTCCTCATAGATTTAAGTAGCTTTTTTCCCCCATTAAACAAGCTTTCTCACTGAAGCTGTCACCCGAGAAGTCTGTTTCTCCCCATACTTACCAATGCCTGAGGTCTCTTTAAGTCCATGGTCATTCCTGCCTCTGCTTCCCCTCTCAGGATTCATTGGCTTCTGTAGTGGGCTGACCACGCCATAATAGGTAGGGCAAATGGAGTCTGAATGGCAGACTAGATGTGGGATAGAGGGTAAGTGGGAGGGATGGATTGGTAGGATAGGAGGGAGGGGAAACTAGGGTGAGGATGTCATATATGAGAGAGGAATGAATACAAATTTAAAAATTCCAAATATGGACGGAGTACAAGCTCAGTTGGTAAAGCGCTTGCCTGAAACGCAAGTAGTTGTCGACTCAATTACTAGCACAGCATAAAATAGTGGTGATGGTTTGTGTCTGCCATTCCAAAAGTTGACAGGAAGGAGCAGGCAAATCAGAAGTTCAATATTATTTTAAGTGAGGTAGAAAGTTCAAGGCTAGACTGAGGGGACACCGAAGAGTCTATGAATCAATCAATTCAGTCACTCAGTTAATAAATGTTTCCCAAATGTTGGCATGTGAAAATGTGGGGCAACATGTACTTGGTTTCCTCCTAATTGATTAGTAACTTTTTTAAACAAAACGATGTTAAATTTTGAGTCCATGTGCCAAGTCATTAGCTATATTTTAATTTTCTTTTTGTTAATATAATTAATGTATATTATTCATAAGGTAGACCTATCTCTCCTGCTGTGTGTGTGTGTGTGTGTGTGTGTGTGTGTGTGTGTGTGTGTACTGAATCAAGATTCTACCTCAGGACAAAAAAACTCAAGATACATATTTGTATGAGACTGGTTTATTTTGCTTAGTGTAAACTACCACAATTACATCTAGTTTGCTGCAAATATTATGATTTTTATTTCCACTGTACATGTATAGTAAGTTAGTAAGTTTTTTTTATTTTTTTTTAATTTTTATTTTTGTCTGTTAACCTGTTGGTGGGCACCTACACTGATTCCATATCCTGACAACTGTGAACAGTTCTATAATATATGCAAATAGTCAAGTGTCTCCATTACATGCTTAATTTGTCTCCTTTTGAATGTACTCAGGAAGGGCATAATTAAGACGTATTGTCATTTTATTTTTACTTTGGGGGGAAAGCTCAATGATGATTTCTACAGTTCTCTCTCTCTCTCTCTCTCTCTCTCTCTCTCTCTCTGTGTGTGTGTGTGTGTGTGTGTGTGTGTGTGTGTCTATGTATGAGAGAGACAGAGACAGAGACAAAGAATGTTTGTAGGTGCCCACAGTTAGCCACTGACTTCATGTCAGACACACTCCCTGTTCCCCTTATTAGGGAACACTTGGAGACTGAGCTGTGATGGGCTACATCTGTGCAGGGGTTCTAGGTAATCTCCATGAATGGTCCTTGGTTGGAGTATCAGTCTCAGAAAATACCCATGTGCCTGGATATTTTGGTTCTATTGTTCTCCTTTTCTCCCAATCTTTATTATTGATTTCTGCTTTCAATTCTTCATGTGTGCATAACTTGTCCAAGACTTTGAGGTACGTTTTTAAGTTATTCATTTCTTATTTCTCTGATTTTTTTAATGCTGTCATTACTAAATTTAAACTTAACATATCCTACCAATACCAGTGTAGTATGTTTTTATTTTCGTTTAATATAGAAGATGTTTAATTTTCCTCCAGATTTATTTATTGGATGATTCAACAGCCAATAGTGGGTGTAACATTTTACTGCACAATTTTTAATTATATTTTATCAGCAATCCTTACTGAATAACTCTTTTATATCCTAGCTTAACTTTCTTTTTATATTCTTCTGTTTGAATTTTTTAAAATTCATCCAGGAATTTATATATGTTCATTTTTCTTTCAGTTATCATCCTTATAAACATTATTTGGAATTTTAAATCGCTTTCCTGGAATTCATTACTATAGGATTAGTAATTTTCAAAGAAGAAATGCTGCCTTCAATTTTCATTTTTGGTTTGTTTCTGCTTTTTTATTTTTGTTTTCTGTTTTTTGTTTTTGTTTTTGTTTCAGTTTGTAAAGTATGCAGTTGGAATTAAGTAACGTCACAAGTCTGTGTTATTTCAGTTGAAGTGTTTGAGTGGTACTAGGCTGTAGTTGGCTTGAGGTGTTTTTTCTCCCCACTTGACTAGGAATGTAGCTCAGTGCTCAAGGCATCAGTCAGTCTTAAGCTTCAGTTCCTCTTTAAGTGTACAATGCTAATTACACAGAAACAAACAAACAAAGAAAAATCAATGCATATGTTAATTAAGAAAATACAATATTACTGATTAAAAACAGTCAAATTAGACTAGAGGGTTAGTTCAGTTTATAATGTGACTTTAAGACAAGCATGTAGTGATGATCACTGGTAGACTCAGATCTTGGAAAGCAGAGATAGAGGCATAAAGATAGCTAGGACACTCTAGACATACATTCTACCCTAGATAGTCTAGGCTGGTGAGAAACCTTGCCTCTAAAATAAAACAAAACAAAACAAAACAAAACAAAAAAAAAAACAAAAACAAAAAAGAAAATGTCTCCTAAGAAATGAAGCCCTAGGTTGACCTCTGGCTTCCACGTTTGAGCATGCATACATGTCCACCCACTTGTACATGTGCCCTCTACCCACAAATACAAAAAATAATAATTAAAAAAATGAAAAATGTTAATCAGTTCATCAATTCCAATATTAGGGGAGTGATCACAAAGCATCAATCACAAAAGACAATTGGTACTATGGGTAGGTATAGAAAGGAAATAAACTGATTAAGGCTAGTTTGAATAAATAAGACATCAACAAAGAGGAAAAGGAAGAAATAAAAGAGAAACAAGAAAGGTGAAGAGAGGGGACAATTCAGTTCAGGGTAGAATGACAACAGACTGGGGTACAGAAATGTAATCAGACAACCTGAAGCATCTTATCACTTGGGAGACTTCACAGGGGTGCCCTTAATCTCATGACAACTTGTTTTTTGTTTGTTTGTTTGTTTGTTTGTTTTTGTAAATCCTTAAAAAAAGGAGAGGTGGAGAAAGAAAAGAGCTTATTACTTTGAAATCTTATATTAAATAATTGAGCCGTAAAAGTAAAGAGACAAAGGTGGGGAGTTGGGTATGTGCTCTCTCTCTTGATAATGGATGCTGGACTTATCTCTGTTCAGTGTCTCATACTTGAGCAGATACCATTCCTTATTTCTATGGTTGACTACAGTATTACAGACTTCTGCTAATGGGGTACTGTGCCTGGAGTTATCTCCTTCTAGGTAAAGGTATTGTGTGGGCTGGTCGAGGTGTATAGTCAAGAGACACTCGTTCTGGATTTCAAGAAAGAGACATGAAGAAGGATCTTTGCCTCTGGAGTAGCAGGATGACTTAGTAAGATTTTTTTTTCTTGCCACTGCTCCAATAATGAGCTCTGAGAAAATATTTTCCCTAATGTCAACCTTTCCTCTGCTCTTTCAACTAGTCTCTCCCCTCCCCCCTTCCTTCCTCTCTCCCTTTCTTTCTTCCTACCCCTTTCCCTGCTATCCTCTCTCCTGTTAATATTTTTCTACTGAAAATACTTTGGATATGTGAGAATTTCCCAAGGTGCTCCATTTTTTTCAGCTTTTTATTAATTATTATTATTTATTACAATTTATTCACTTTGTATCCAGGCTGTGGCTTCCTCCCACATCTCCCTCCATCTTCCTACCCTATGCCCCTTTCCTATGTCCACTAATATGGACAGACCTCCTCTGCTTCTATCTGACCCTTGCCTACTAGGTCTTCTCAGGACTGGCTGCATTGTCTTCCTATGTCTGCCAATCAATGGGCAGAATGCATGGAATTTTATGAAAGAAGGTGCTCCATCTTAACCCACAGTTCTGATTTCCTTCAGCCAGTTTTGCCCACAAGGGAAAGGACTTTCAGTGGAGGGAGGGAGACAGCAACCCAACCACAAAACCCTTGACTCAAAATTTGTCCTGCCTACAAGATGTGCAGGGATAAAAGATTGAGGGAATCTTTTGAAAGAAGTGGGAAATAGTAATAACTGGAGGGGACAGAAACCCCACAAGGAGAACAACAGAACCAGAAAATTTGAACACAGGGGTCTCCCTAGAGACTCATATTCCAAACAAGGAACATGCATGGAGATAACCTAGAACCCCTGTACAGATGCCGTCCATGACAGCATAGTATCCAAGTAGGTTCCATAGTAATGGGAAGAGGGACTGCCTCTGACATAATCTGATAGGCCTGCTCTTTGATCACCTCCCCCTGAGAGGGGAGCAGCCCTACCAGGCCACAGAAGATGACAATGCAGCCATTCCTGATGGGATCTGATAGACTAAGATCAGAAGGAAGGAAAGGAGGACCTCCCCTATCAGTGGACTTGGGAGGGGTGAGCGAGAAGAAGGGAGAGGAAGGGTGGGGCTGGGAGGGGAGGAGGGAGGGGCTTATGGGGGGATACAAAGCGAATATACTGTAATTAATAAAAAAAAAAAAAAGACTGAGGGAATGGCCAACCAACGACTGGCCCAACTTGAGACTCCCTCCACCCCCACCCCCGCCATGGGAGAGAGCCAACCCCTGACACTATTAATGATACTCTGCTATGCTTGCAGACAATAACCTAGCATAACTGTCATCTGAGGGCCTTCATCTAGCAGATAAAGGAAACAGATACAATGACCCACAGTCAAACCTTAGGGCGAACTCAGCAAGTCTCCTGGAAATGTTAGGGAAAGGATTGAGGGAGTTGGAAGGGTCGAGGACACCACAAGGAGACCTACATAGCCAACTAACTTGAGCCGGTGGGTGGCTGTTCATAGAGACTGAACCACCAACCAAAAGACAGGCGTGGACTGGTGCTAGGCCCCTATACACATGAAGCTGATGAGCTGCTTGGTCCTCAAGTGGGTCCCCTAATATTGGAGCAGGGGTTGTCTCTGACTTGGATTCTGTTGGCTCCCTCTGGATCCCATTTCCCCCGCAGGGCTGTCTTGTTTTGCTTCAGTGAAAGAGGAGGGACTTAGTCTGGATGCAACTTGATGTGCCATGGTGGGTTGGTCCAGAGTGAGGTGATTAATGACGGAAGTGGGTGGGCAGGTGGAACTGAAAGGAGAGGAAGGAGTGGGGTTGGGAAGTAAAATGAACAAATAAGTGAATTAATGGAAAACTAAAACCTGACATGGTGCTGAATGCAATGAGAGAACTGCCAAAGGTGATCATCATCAGTCACAAAATTCAGAAGCTGTGATTATTAACATTTCAGCACGCCCGTGTTATTTTCTTTAGTATATTTTCAGATACTCCTAATACCTGGATACACTTCACATAATTTAGTCCCGAAACTCCTGTTTCAGTAAAGTTCACACCTGTGCACTCCCCTGTGCTGAGCATTAAGCTACAGGAATTAGCACAACAGAGCTAACCTTTAATATCCATTAATTTCTATTAAAGGCTGTGATCATGTACATGTATTTATATTGTGTTACAAGTAATCAAACAATATTTTTCGTTATTATCTCACAAGGACAAGCATTGTTTTATTTTTAAAATATTAATTGGTTTTCCCTTAACATAAGCCTGCAAAACATGACTACATGAAAAGAAAAATATATAAGATATATCTTATATATCTTATGTTAGATATCTATCTTATATATCTCTATGTTAGAACAAATAAATTCTTTGATTTAATTAATTTTTGGAATGAAGAGGCTGCTAAATATTCACTAGTGACATAATATCATTTAATAAATATATCTTATTTAAACAAAGTACAAAAATTAAATTATATTCCATATCTCAAAAATAAATGTTTGTACAAATTAAATTATGTTTAAAATAAAGCTATTATCTTTAATTATTTTAAATGGTAAGCAATAATTTGTACATAAATTCCATTGTTCCTCTTACCTTCCTTGACTTTTCCTCCACCTGCCCTTTTCCTCTGTGTTTGTAGCATGTAAGGAAGCATGAGTTCTTTTCCTTTGTGTGACTTAAAACGAGAACATTTCAGTTCTTAATTTTATGAGTACACATGTATGGCATCATTCTTCTCAACTGATCTTTCAAAAGGCAAGGTAACACTATTTTATTAATAAATCGAAGTAGTAATCAATACACTCCCAGGGGGATGAGAAGAGAACTGTAAAATAAAAGACAGGGGGAAATGAAGATTATATACATATAACAACATTGAAGCAAAGACATGTATAAAAATAGAGCCCAGAATAACTGGCTTAGTAGAGGATGTAGACGAAACAACATAGGCAGACTTGAGCAAATACCACAGAGCCTGACTGACAGGTTAAATTCCATATCTGCCATTTACTAGAGCAAGATCTTTGGCAAGTTACTTAGATTCTCCATTTTCCATTTTTCCCACTTTGGTAAAACAGAACAAGAGAAGCAATTTTGTAGGTTTGTGGTATAAAACTAATTTATATTAATCAGAATTTTCAAAAAATGCCAGCTGCTGTTAAGTCACAGTAGAACATGAAATATCCTAAATCATTAATGATAAACAACGCTCTTGCTCGATCTCTTGAATTACTTCTTTGGTGCCAACAGGATGATAACGGGGCTTAAAGAGCAACCAACACGAAGTGCATTGGGTCTACAATGTGATGGTGCAGGGCTAACATAACCGAAGGAATTTGGCAGCCTAAGGCAGGTGATGGGCTGATGGAAGGACCTTAACTTGGACCTAATGCACAGAATTATGATGCGTACTGCCAACCAGAAACTGTGAACTGTCGTAGGTGAATGCAAACAATCTGGAGTAGTCTAGGAGTTAGAGAAGGTGATAAAGGAATTCTTGCCTCACACTCCATTTTCTCTAGCTTGGACCCAGTGAAAAGCCACAGACGAGAGCTCAGTGGACTACCTCCTATGAATAGGATCCCCATGCAGATAACAGTCCAGAGGTAGATGCAGAAGGAAATCTAGGAGGGAAATACAAATGGCACTAAGTCCCAGGACAAAAAGAAAGTACGGTTTTTCTCAGTAAAGATGAAGAAACTATGAGTCACAAAGATGTAATGGTGTGTCCAGTACCAGAGCTATAAGAAAAAAATGGTAGGCTCAGGGTTTGCTCCAGGAAAATATGGTTTTTAACATCATGCCTTAGTGCATAGTATCTATGGGAGATCCTGCTCAGAGACAGCAGGGATCAGAAGCATGGTCCTCTTATTAAGAATAGCTACATTAGTGGACAGACTCATATTGCTCTAAATTAATCACAATTAAGATGAGTCTATCTTAATAAAAAGGAATTGCTTGAGGAAGAAGAAGTGTAAGGAAATAAAGTGTAGCTTTGTGGTTTACGAAAATCATTAAGTATAAGGTAAACAGAGTTTCTGAGCTCCATGTTGTAATCAAATTCACTAGATAGAAGACTTTAAAAACTAAATTGAAAAAAAAAAACTAAATTACAAATTTCCAGCTAAATGTTCCTAGAAGGATAATAGATGGAAGTGTTTGATATATTTAAAAAATGAAGGAAAGTGTTCGCTTTGTGAGGACAAGCTGCTTGATGTATTTAAATATATTAAGCAGGAAAGTAATCATGTTTCTATTCACATACTGTACAGAAAGAAAAACATTGAAGGATTTCCTTTTAACTTTTCTGCTAGGATCTGGTAGTCTGAAACTGTTCATGATAACGAAGGAACATATCTCAAGACAGACATAAAAACTGTTTAGGAGAACTGAACATGTTCAGTAACTGTAAGTCCCCTACTCTACATAAATTAAATTTGTCACACATTTCCAAGGCTCTGCTTAATTTTTCGGTTCCATGTTGTAAGTTTTCATGCAATGTCTTAGAGATATGATCATCTGAACTATAAAAGACTGTTCTTCATCCAAGTTCTACTACTACTGCTTCCTTTGAAACACATCCCTGAATGCTCTCCCTCCCTCCTCCCTCCCTCCTTCCCTCCCTCCCCTCTCTCTCTCTCTCTCTCTCTCTCTCTCTCTCTCTATATATATATATATATATATATATATATATATATTAATCACAGGTTATTTGCTTTGTATCCCAGCTGTAGCCCCCTCTCTCATTCCCTCCCAATCCTACTCTCCGTCCCTCAACTCTTCCCTGTCCCTTTCCAAGTCCACTGATAGGGGAGGATCTCCTCCCCTTCCATCTGAACCTAGCCTATCAGGTATCTTCAGGACTGACTGCAATGTCCTCTTCTGTGGCCTAGCAAGGCTGCTCCTCCCTCGGGGGGTGGGTCAAAGAGCCCATTGAGTTCCTGTCAGAAATAGTCCCTGATCCCCTTACTAGGGTACCCACTTGGATACTGAGCTAGCATGGGCTACATTCAAGCAAGGGTTCTAGGTTATATCCATACATGGTCCTTAGTTAGAGAAACAGTATCATAAAATACCCCTGTGCCCAGATATATTTGGTCCTTGTGAAGCTCCTGTCCTCTCCAGGTCATACTAACTCCCCCTTCTTTCATATGATTCCCTGCACTCTGGAAAGGTTTGGTTATGAGTCGCAGCATCTGCTTTGATACATTGCTAGGTAGAGTCTTTCAGAGGCCCTCTGGGATAGGCTCCATAGGGTTGATTCTGCAAGTCAGGAGTTGCTGAACTCTCATAATCATCTTTTTTTGGTTTTCCATTTTATGAGTTTATATGTATAACTGTGTGTCAAATGCTGCTGGCTACTATGTACCCTTTCTTAGACTTTCTAGACCTAGACCCTTTGGAACTTTAATAATTGTATTTCAATCTTTTTATCAGTGCATGAACTGGTTATTGAACATATGTTATTCATCATGAAGATGGGTGATGAGCTGATAATTCTATGAAGACCCTGTTTCCCTTTCAGACTAATACATTTTCAATCTATATTATTTTTCTTTGAGTCACTTTTAATAACAAAACACTATTTTTCCTGCAGAGTATTACCAGATATTTTCCAATGAGTAAGCAAACAAACAACAAACAAACCAGACCTAATCATGGCACATCCTAGTGATCTTCCTGTGTTGAGTCTTTTTGTGGTTTAGGTATCAGGGTGCTGTGTCCCCATAGAATGAGTTTGGCAATATTTCTTCTGTTTTTATTTTATAAAATATTTTGAGGACTGTTGGCATTAGCTCTGTTTTTGAGAGTCTGGTAGAATTTGTGCTAAAACCATCTGTCCCAGAGCTTTATTTTATTTTTATTTTTGGTTGGGAGACTTTTAATGACTGCTTCTATTTCCTTAGGGTTTATAGGACTGCTTAAACTGTTTACCTGATCTTTATTTAACTTTAGTAAGTTTTATCTATTATCCATTTTGTTCATACTTTCCAATTTTATGGAGTACAGGCTTTTGAAATAAGAACTGATGATTCTTGGATTTCCTCAGTTTCTGTTGTTATGCCCTCCTTTTCAATTCTGATTTTGTTGACTTGGATATTGTCTCTCTGTCTTTTAGTTAGAATGACTAAGGGTTTGTCCATCTTGTTGAGATTTTCAAACAACTGGTTGTTGGTTTTGGTGACTTGAATTATTCTCTTTGTTTCTTTATTGATTTCAGTCCTAAATTTGGTTATTTCCTGCCATCTACTCCTCTTGAGAGGGTTGCTTTCTTTTTGTTCTATAGATTTCAGATGTGCAATGGGAGGAGTGGGAAAAGAGCAGGGGTGCAATCAGGACTTAAAGTGAATAAATAATTTTTTTAAAAGGGAAAAAAGCCTCTCTCTCTCTCTCTCTCTCTCTCTCTCTCTCTCTCTCTCTCTGTCTTTCTTTCTTTCATTTGTTATAGTTTATTCACTTTGTATCCTGGCTGTAGCTCCCTCCCTCTTCTCCTCCCAGTCCCACCCTTCCTAACTATTGTAATTTATTAGACTTCATAGTATCACTCCAACCAAAATGAAGCAGTTAAATGTTATTTCATAGATAAGAAGATTGAAGAGTATATAAATAAATGTCTCAAGAAAATTATCTCAATGAAGCTGAGCTACTTTACCTGGGGCTCATTTCTATTAATAGCTGAGCGGGGATTCAAGCTCTAGGCTTTTGGTCTGGTTGTATATCCCTAGGCCTTTCTACTTTCAGTGTTCTTCCAATCAATATTTTTACTAGACTATTTATCACTGCAAATATTCTAAATCCAATTACAGAAGCACTCAAGGGTGACCTAAATTTTTCACTCCCAAGCTACTAACTGGGGATGTGGTAATGGTCCCTCAAGTTCTATCTTGATTTATAGTTTCTAGTCTTTCCTCCTGACTCATTTCAGAGGATGAAAATGCTGTTTCCACAAAACTCACTTGACCAATCTGTAAGATATGTGTGTGTGTGTGTGTGTGTGTGTGTGTATGCTTACAATACATGCCATTAGGTTCACTTTTCTCTGTTTTTATTTCTCCTGTACAATTTCACTTGTTCTCTTTTCATGGCCTCCATCTAGCTTGCTCTTTCTACTCTCATTTGCTCCTACTGCAGTCTGGTTTCCTCCAGCGGATTGTAATATTCAATTTTCAGTTGTCATACAAAGGATCCTTCCTTTCTCTTTAAAAACTCAATGCCTAGAAGGAAACATTTTATTCCTGAGTAATCACTATTAGGAAATAAAATTCTCTCCCAAATAAAGTGAATATCCTCACTGTTTTTATTTTTTACCCTTTCAAATTTAAGATGCTTTCTGCTTACAAGAGGTTTCCATATGCAGCTCAAAGCCTGCCAGACAGAAATGCCAGTGTGGTAAATCAGTGAATCTCTCTCTCAGTCATCTGATAACCACCTGCATTGGCATCTGTTGACCATGCATAACACTATGTGATTATTGTAGATGATACAAAACTATTGGTTTACCTTGTATCCAGACTCTGAATATGATACAAACTGTTAAATAATTCCTATGGCTTGAATGATCTCCTTACAAAAATATCTGTTTTGAAACTATCATTGTTTGTGGCAGTCTGAAGAGGTGTTACCCATCAAAGCACTTAAGTCTGGAAAAGAGAATCCTCATGGATGGGTACACAGTCCCTTGCTTGTCAACCTGGTGAAGACACATGTTTGTCATTTCTGTTCCTTCAGATGTGATAATTTCTATCAATAGTTATTTCTTCTATCAATAAAGAGCCTTTAAGAGACACCAGGCATTCTGGTGTGTTGATTTTGAACTTTCCAGACTGATAAGAAATTAATACTTGGTTAGAGTATCAGTCTCAGAAAATACCCCTGAGCCCAGAAACTTGGGTTCTGTTGCTCTCCTTGTGGAACTCCTGTCCTCTCCAGGTCTTACTAACTACTTCTTCTTTCATATGATTCCCTGCACTCTGCCCAATCCAGCCAAGGTACATTCATGGATATAACCTAGAATGCCTGCTCAGATGTAGGCCATGGCAGCTCAATATCCAAGTGGGATACTCTAGTAAGGGGAACAGGGACTGTCTCTGACATGAACTCAGTGGCTGGCTCTTTGACCACCTGCCCTGAGGGAGGAGCAGGCTTGCCAGGGCACAGATGAGGACATTGTAGCCAGTCCTGATGAGATCTGATAAGCTAGGGTCAGATGGAAGGGGAGGTGGAGAGGGGCATGGGAGGAGATGAGGGAGAGAGGGTGGAATTGAGAGGGAATGAGGGAGGAGACTACAGCTGGGATACAAAGTGAATACAATGTGATTAATGTAAAAAATAAAATAATTAATTAATATATATATATATTTTTTTTCTTTTTGAGACAGTCTCATATAGCTCATGATGACCTTGAACTAACTATGTAGTTGAAGATGATCTTGAACTTCTGATACCCCTGGCTTTATCTCACAAGGGCTGAGAATACAGGCACACACCACCACAGCAGGCTTTATGCAGGGCTGCTGCTAGAACCTGGGCTTCAAGCATGCTAGTAATGAGCTCTACCCACTCGAACCCAAACATAGCCCTGATGTTTGCTTTTTCCAAGTTTCCAGTGTGGAATGTCTTATAATATAGCAACAAATCAAATTAAGACAATATTTTTCATGAGTTTGTAGAAGTCATTTGTGAACTTACTTGTAAAAGTTAGGAACGTGTGTGTGTGTGTGTGTGTGTGTGTGTGTGTGTGTGTGCGCGCGCGCGCTCGTGTGGTGTGTGTGTTGCTTGGAATTTACGTCAAGCCCTTGCTTGTTATACACATGCTTTTATGCTGACTCACCCCACGCATCAAAATTAATTTCAATAGATTTTTAATTTGAGCAGTTAAATTATTTAACTTGTTCAGTCTTTATTGAAGACCATCATAGGTGTACATAGTACCACTAGAGTATTCCTTTATGTTATATTCCTTAAGTACTACTAGGAAATAGTCCTGCACTGGTATGACCTAGAAAGAGAGGAAACAGAAGTTGGACAAGAACACAGCAGACACTTGCTCATGTATTCTGAGGGGCGCGCTTTTTTTTTAGTCACTGATAAAATTAAATGGATGCCTAAAATCACAAATGAAGCTTCAAAGCATCTACAATTCCTAGAATCCCATTCTTCTAATCTGTAACTTGTTTTCCAGCCTGACTGAATATTCTGCTAAGGCTTTGAGTGTTCAGGTCTGATGGGGCTGAAAATAACATGGGAATCCTGTATTGGTCACATAGTGATAACTTGTGATCTAAGAACTTTAGTATTTGGTGTGAACTGGAAAAACAAAGAAATATGCTGAGTTTCTCTTCAGAGCTAAATTTATGAACATAAAAGCTATATTTATACCATGCTTTTCAGATGGAAAATTTTTCAGCAGTTTTATGACAATCTTAAGTGAAATAATAGTAAATAATAATATTAGGTAAATATTAAATAAAAAACAGTAAAATAATATTAGGTGAAGAAAACAAGCTGGTTTTCAATAGCAGCGACTCATGAAAGTGGTCTCTGCTGTTTGCAAGTACTGTGCTTCAGGTAGGCAAAAGGTCAGGCCGAAGACCTTATACTATAAAAATAAACTCAGCAATACACACACACACACACACACACACACACACACACACACACACACTTGAGGTAGAGGATGTAATGGATTCCAGGAAGGATAATTTGGAGGGGCTGGAGAGTTGAAGGAGGTGGGAAAGGTAAAAGCATACCTAAATAACTCAATAACAGATTACTACATTTTTTAGAAAAATTGAATTTTTCCCCTTCTGTTCTTTCCTCTGACCAAAATTTTTAACAGAAATAATATCATATTGCGATTCTCAACCTCAATAATTTTGTATGGATTCTCCTTCCTCCTGCTTGAAATGTTTGAAATGTTACTTTTCTGAATTCTCTGAAAGTGACTCAAAAAAGACACCCAAGTGATTTAGCTTGTCATTAGTTGTGAGATTGCAGCCACCTTCAACCATCTATCTAGTGAACCTTATGAACAAAGACAATTTCAGGAGTACTTTAGGAAGAAAGGGGGAAAGAGAGATGGGGGAGGAGAAAAGAAATACATATTGATTTCCAATCCAAACTGTAGGGTCCTGAATGAATTAAATGTTTAATATTTTAAGCTGCTCAGTTAATAATTAGTCTGATCTATAACAAGAAATATGTGATACTTTTCACTATTTCTTATCTTTGTTTATCTTCTAGCCTTGTTTTACTACAGTTGTTCCTAATTTTATAGAGATGGAAATTGGGCACCCATCCTTCTTTTTTTAGTGTATGTTACATGTTTTTTAATATTAATTACAATTAATTCACTTTATATCCCAGCTGGAGTCCCCTCACTTCTCCCCGCCAAATCCCACCCTTCCTTTCTCATCTCTTCCTATGCCACCCTCCAAGTCCAAGGATAGGGGAGGTCCTCCTCCCCTTCCGTCTGACCCTAGCTTATCAGGTCTCATCAGGACTGGCTGCATTGTCCTCCTCTGTGGCCTGGCAAGGGTGCTCTTCCATCCAAGGGTATCATGTCAGAGATAGTCCCTTTTCCCCTTACTAGGGTTCCCACTTAGATATTGAGCTGCCATGGGCTACATCTGAGCAGGGGTTCTCGGTTATATCCATGCATGGTCCTTCAGTGTCAGAAAAGACCCCTGTGTCCAGATATTTTAGTTCTGTTGCTATCCTTAATTTAAGAGAGCAAGTGGCATGATCAGATGTATATTAAATTTCAAGAGTTCATGATGGTTGGAAGATGATTCTTTTCTTTTTTAAAATTAATTTAATTATTCACTTTAAATTCTGATCAGAGGCTACTCCCTCCTTTTCTTTTGGTCCCAGCATTCCCCCCTCTTCCTTCCAGCCCCCTACCCTACTTCTCAGAAAAGGGGAGCCCCCACCAACCCACCCCTGCAGATCAGGCAGTATCATGACTGAGTGCATTCTCTTCCTCTGTGATTATTTAATTCTTAGAGATATTCATATTTGTTTAAAAATGTTGTGATTCCTCCCACACCTTTGGTAGATCTCTATTTGTTGAAATTAAAAAAATATATACGAGGATTGTGTCAGGCTTCTTGCTATTGCAAATAAAGCTGCTATGAACATGGTTGAGCAAATGTCCTTGCTGTATACTTGAGCATCTTTTGGATATATGCCTAGGAGTGGTAAAGCTGGATCTTGAGGTAGCACTATTTCTAATTGTCTGAGAAAGCGATAGATTGATTTCTAAAGTGGTTGAATAAGTTTACATTTCCTCCAGCAATCCAGGAAGATTCCCCTTTCTCCACATCTTCTCCAGAGTGTGTTGTCACTTGAGTTTTTTATCTCAGCCATTTTGATAGGTGTAAGGAGAAATCTCAGGGTAATTTTGATTTGCATTTCCCTGACAGCTAGGGATGCTGAGCATTTCTTTAAGTGTTGTTCTGCCTTTCACTATTCCTTTATTGAGACTTTTCTATACCCCACTTTTTAATTGGATAATTTGATTTGTTGCTGTTTAACTTCTTCAGTTGAGGAATGGATACAGAAATTGTGGTACATTCACACAATGGAATACTATTTAGCAATTAAAAACAAAGGAATCATGAAATTTGAATCCAAACTGTGGGGACTAGAAAAGAGCATCAAGAAGCAGAAAGACACACATGTTATATACTAACTTACTAAGTGGATACTGAACATATAATATAGGGAAATCATACTAAAATCCGTACACCTAAAGGTAGCTAATCAAGAAAGAGAATCCTGGGTAAAATGATCAATCCTCATTTAGAAAGGCAAACAGTATGGACATTGGAAGGAGAAAAATGGAAACAGGACAGGAATCTACCTAAGAGGGCCTCTGAAAGACTCTGTCATGCAGGGTATCAAAACAGAGGCTGAGGCTCATAGCCAAACTTTGGGTAGAGTGCAGGGACTCTTATGAAAGAAGGGGGAGATAGAAAGACATGGAGGGGACAGGAGCTCCACAAGGAGAGAAAAAAAAAATGTGGCCACAGGGATATTTTCTGAAGCATGCATAGAAATAACCTAGAAACTCTGCAAAGATGTAGCCCATGGCAGCTCAGTGTCTAAATGGGTTCCCTAGTAATGGGAATAGGGACTGTCTCTGACATGAACTTAGTGTCTGGCTCTTTGATCACTTCTCCCTGATTTGGGAGCTGATTTACCAAGCCACAGAGGAAGACAATGCAGTCAGTCCTGATAAGACCTGATAGACTAGGATCAGATGGAAGGGGAGGAGGACCTTCCCTATCAGTGGACTGGGGGAGGGGCATGGGTAGAGAAGAAGGGAGTGTGGGATTGGGAGGGGACAAGGGAAGGGACTACAGTTGAGATACAAAGTGAGTAAACTATAATTAATAAAAAATTAAACAAATTAAAAAATATATCAGGAATTGGTCTCACATTATTTTATTAGTGAAGCAGGATCTATATATTTATGAAATAATCCTAATACATACATTTGTCACATCTTGGCTTAGGATTCCCTAAAGTGAAGACAATTAGAAAAGTTGACATGAAGACAGTTTATTTGGGAAGTAATAACTTTGGTTCTTAGATTCAGTGTAAAAGTAACAGAGGAAATGATTCTAGGATGCAATGCATTGTTCACACCGGGCCTTAATAACTGGCTAACTAAACCTTAGCTAGAGGGCTTTGGGCTGTCAGCTCAGGAATCCCTCCTGCTCAAATAAAAGGGTTTTAACTCTATTATCTTCCCCATGGGAGGCACCAGAGGGTAGAAGAAGAAGAAATACAAAGTTCTGGTAAGAGTCATGACATTGTCAAGGATATCTTCACAAGGCTGGGGGAGGATCACACGGAATGACGTCAGAATACTGGTGTAGAAAGTAGTGAAGCTAGGACAATTTGTGATTGAAACTAGAAGCAACTTAATGCATTGACTTAAATATTTAACACTTCTCTGAAATATCCCCAAAAGGATATTGCTTTTTATAAATTTGTAGTGAAGTCAAACAACCTCAATGTTTAAACCACAATTGGAAAGATTAGTAAGAAGAATAAATAAACACATTCCTTTTGTGTCTGTCTGACCTCTAGAGACCTGCTCGCAGCTCAAAGTCAAGAGCTAGTGAGGAGTGGTTTTGAACCGTATTCAAAAATTCATCCTTGCCTGAACTTTCACTCATTTACACACCCTTGCTTCATTTTCTTTTTTCCACAAAGCTAAGTATTAGTAATGCATCCTTGCAAGAGAAATGTCACAACTCGCTTAATGAGCTACCCTTGCATTGTTACTTAAGGTCAAAGGAAAGTGAACTTCATAGTTGAACCAAGGCAACAACTCACAGCAATGTCAGTGTGAGAGAACCATTTTGAACTTAACATTAATTAGCTTTTTAGTGTGCTGTAAAACTTGCTCAAGGTATGGAGTGCTTCATAATTACCGGCCATTATGGTCACATTCTGAGTAACCGAAATAGAAAGTAGATGAATACAGCAAATTTCTTTCAGTTCTGAATTTTAGAAGTATGTTTTTTTGTGTGTGTGTCTTTGGGAGTATTTGGAAATTATTTTAATGTTTTGAGTTTTATAAGCATCTAGGAGACGACATGTAACTGTCAGAAATGCAATGATAAAGTGCAAACAAATAATTTATTATTGCATGAGATAAGATTTCTTTTTCTCCTGGCACCAAAGAGGTTTTTCCAAAAAAATGAATGAATCTACTCATTTCATCTAAAATACACTATTGATCACATATAATTTAACCTCTATATTTATATGTTGATATATTTATAAGCAGGTACAATAATTTATATTTCTATAGTAAAAAGGGGCAGCAATTTTTCCATATACTAAATCTAACCTTGCTGTAGTTAATTTTAGACCTTGAAATACCTGAATTTTACTTCCAAAAACTCAAGATCAATTCTCTTTAAGAAAAAAAAACCTCTTTGTTTTCTAGTGTCCATGAGGCTCTAGATAACAAACTGAAGAGTTTGATATGAAAATTACTGAAATTTAAAGATTAAGATAGAAGAACACAGAGAGCCATTGAATGATTAAAACTAATGTCTATAACATGCACCTAAAACATCCTTGAGAGTGAGCTTTTGTGAGATGATTTTCAAGTCAAGTATTTTTGAATTCTGGTGAAGGATGTAAAATATATATTCAAGTGCTATCACTAGTCTCTCTCTCTCTCTCTCTCTCTCTCTCTCTATTTATATATATATATATATATATATATATATATATATATTCAATTCTTCAAGTCACAGGAGGAGAACAAGTTGAGTCAAATATTTATCCTCTTTCATTTTCTTGGAATTTTACATGGCGTGTTTAAGTTAATGCAATTTGAAATGCTACGTTTTCAGATCTGTCTCTCAGAATGGTATCTAAACATCTTTCTTTAAATAAAAATCAGTGGTTGGCTTAGTATCAGAGGTATTAAATAAAGACTAAACTTAGGAAACATTCTAATAAAAATAGTAGCTAAACAATTCATTAGTAACTAAGCATTGCATCTTTCATTCCAGATATGCAATTAAAATAATAGTGATAGATAAATGCTTTTATTTTCTCAGATCAGGAGATGAGATGAGAGCTATCCACAAGACTTTCTAGCTCTTTCTGAACTCTCGTTGGCTGATTCAACTCAACTGTTCTGGCCCAAACTCCTCTCCAAGCTGACTGATTTAAACTGGCTTACTTAACTTATGAATTGCTATGCCTGGCCTCAAACTAATTCTGTCAAAACTCTTTTGATCTTCTGGTGCTTCATTCTTTGCCTCCTTCTGTTTTCATCTGTGTCTAGCCTGTTATCTCTGCAACCTGTTTCTGTAAAACTGTCCCAGTAATCAACTCCTAGTAAAAACATTTTCATTCTCTTTGTGTGCTGCTCATAAGTAGCCTTTCTTTTCATAAGAGTTGGGTGTATCCTCTCCCTGACTCATTCTGTCAAATCTTTTCTGATTCATCGCTTTGTCTTCCCTCAACTAGATGTCTCTTCCAACCGTGGGTGCTTCCTTCTATAAACTAACCTAACCTCCATTATTTGGGATTAAAGGTGCATACTAAGGGGTGTCTTTATTCCAGCCATATCACAAGAACTAGAAAGTATTTGGAACTGATCAGGTAGATTGCTAGATTAAAATTCCAGCAACATTAAAATTAAATTTTAATTATTAAAATATGTACTTTTCAGAAAATCTACACATTTTAACAGAATTTGTAATGACATATAATCCTTTAGGTTGTGCTATGAATTGCTGGCAATGTTGATTCAATCTACTCTAAAATGAAGATTATATTATCTATATTTTAACCCACTTCATGACAGCCCTTAGTATATCTATAGATTACAGTATCATGTTTTAGATCATTAGCATTAGTCAATTTAGCATCAATTGTCATTAATACTATGGCTTTAAAGATGATAATGGTGCGAATGTCATCTTGAATATTTTTTCCTGTTATCTTACATGATGTACAAAATTCCGTATTTACATTCCTGTGTAGAATATATATTTCTTTTTGAAACTATGAGGCAATTTCTTGAGTATATGATTAAGCTTACCAGTGGATTTACATGTAAACGTGAAACATTAAAAAATATATAACACTCTGAAAAATGTTCTTTTTAGTGTCACAAAATTGGAATAAATATAAAATACTGAACACAAAGGTGAGTAATGGAATCTGCAAATTAGAAGACTTTAATTAACATGCCATAGTTTCACATATTTTGGGAATTAAATATTAGAATCATAATATGACCCCAAATCTAGGACTTGTAACAGTCATAGAAACCATTGAATTCGGCAGATTTTCCATAGCTATCTCTGAACTGATGTTAGAGAACAAATTGATTACTCATAAATATTTTACTGTTATATGTTCCTTATGATCTGTGCTCATTAATAGTCTAATAGCTTGTACTTTGAAATAATAGTACAGTGAATTGATACAGGTTATCCCCTTATCACAGTGGCTTTCACCTACGGTTGACCTTTCATCCCCAGAGCACATTTAGTAATATCTGCAGATATTTTTCAATGCATCTGCAATACATGTTGTTAAATGACCTACAATGCAATGAATCATTCCAATGAAATAGTTGTCTGGTTAAAATGTCAACAATATTATACATCATAATGTATACATATATATGTTTATATGTTATATCTATGTATATGAATATGCATATGAATATGCATGTAATATTCATACAATTATATAATTCGTTTTGATCACAGAAGAGGGGAGTGAAAGATTTTAGAACCCAAGGGAGAAGCTGTCTCGTCGTATTTATAACATGTGATTGGTTTTTTGTTCATTGTAATTATAAATGCATTTTTAGAAGGACAAACCCTACAGGTAGAATTGATTACATAGAATATATGTATTTGATTTAAAACACTAGTTATTTAATGTGATTGTAGAATAATTCACTGCTCCAGAAAAGAATGGATCCTACAAATTTTCCACAGTTGTTCGGGGGGTGGGACATTCAAAAGCATTGGGGTTGTCCCTATGCTAGTCCTGAAGATCTGTGTAAACCTATCCTTGTTGTGTAAGCCTGTCTAAGACATACTGTATTCGTTGATTAAACAGCCTATACCTAGGCAGGGAAGAATGGGATGGGCATGGATAAGGTTCATGGGCTTTGGGTTCAGGAGAATCGAGGAACAGAAGGAAAGGAAAAGAGGAGGAAGGAGGATGCCATGTGGGCTGAGTAGAAGGACTCTAATAATGGCGTGAAAAGGCCCAGATGAAAAATAAAAGCAAGTACCATGGGATTATGGACGGAAGGTAGACCAGATGAGGAGGATTAAGGTAGATGGTTTTGGATGGGGGCTGGTTATTGAGCCAGTGTAGGTGAAATATCTGCCTAGCCCGAGGTAAATAAGGAAATGATAAAGTCTGACAGGGGAATTCGTGTGTCTTATTATTTGTGGTACCGGGTTAAATAATATTGCAGTGATAATCTTAGGGCTAATCATAAATATTACATAGCCCAACACTCCTTTTTATTTTCTACAACACAAAAGGAACAGCAAAACAGCTCCAGAACTAGTGGAATGAGGTCCTAGCAGTTAGCGCCCCCAGGATGGCTTTTGTCTCACGAGGCTGAGCTCTGAGGGCTAAATTCTGCCGTTATGGGGCATTGATCTGCTTGTTGCCATTGAGGTCACCACATCCCTCATAATATATGGGTTATATAAAAACTCTAAGGGGCTTTCAGCCCCTCATTGAGCAGTATCACTGGCACTCACAATAACAATGCTTGATTTCTTTCAGGCATTGCTGCAGGAGCAAATTATTGATTGGACCACTGCCCTCGTAAAGAACCTGCAAATATAGATTGCTAGCAATGACCACTACCTTTAGAAAGGCTTTGGAAAAACAGATTGTTCAGCAAGGATAGATTAAAAATATTTTTGTTATTGGCTCTGATGCAGAAAATATTAGGGAACAATTTGAAGTTAAGAAAAAAGTACAATCTTACCAATAAAGCTAGAGACTTGTTGAGGTTGGTAAGCAAGAACAATAGCCCAGAGTAGCACTGGCTGACATGACTTTTACAAGCAGGGCTGGTGCCTGAAACAATGATTAGTTCTTTATACATGTTTTTGGCCCTTAGCTTCCGATATGATTTAACAACAACAACAACAACAAAAAATTAATGAGTAAAAGAGCACCTTAAACATTTAGAGTAGAAATGGCTGATTTTTATGTAAAATTTTAGATTTGTGATTCTTTTAAGATTTTTATAAATTTTTAAGATAAACAATTCTTTCTTTATAACTTCCAATTGCAGCCTGCCAGTAAAGAAAAAGCTGGCTGAGAGGTTACCTTGCTTGCTCAAACCTTGTAAATCTCTAACAAATTGCTTAGTTACATATGTATGTGGTCCTTAGAGAAAATGTTTTTATTCACCTGTAATATGTAAAATGTTTTTCACTAAGGATATTGGGAAAACATATTGTTTCTTTATAATCATTTACTTAAAAAAAATAGACTGTAACCATATTGTGTTTTTTGTAATGCTTGAAACTTCTTGTGTGGATATATAAACTGTAGGAAGAATAATGAAGTTGTTGGAACTCTCTCTTTGGGATGTACTCGACCCACCAAATGTTTACCTGTGTATGTGTGTTTAGATGTTTGTGTGTAAGGTTGTTGAAACTCACCCTTTGGAGTTTGCTCCAGCTACCAAGTGTACATATGTATATATGGATGCATGTGTTTATGCGCAGTAGCTAAAATGGTTGGAGTATTTTTCCATTCGCCAAGATGTGTATATGTGTGTATGTAAGGTTGGGTTGGAATCCATTTCCATCCACCTAATGTGTGAATGTGTGTGTGTGTGTGTGTGTGTGTGTGTGTGTGTGTGTGTGTGTGTGTGTAAAGTAAGAGAAACTTGAAAGAAGAACCACACTGTTTCCAATATCAATTCACTGGTGAATAAAGATACAGAATGCCTTCTTTTTGTAGCTACTAAAGACCTCCTTTATTATTGTCTTCCATTTTAATATTGTAAATGGACTTTACTTTGATTTGTACAGATTAGCTTGCAAAATTTAAGAGTTATTAAAGCCTGATATATACTATATAGAAATAGATATATTTATATATCTATATATAGTATATTAGTATATCATATCATATCCTATATTATATTATATTATATTATATTAGGAATCTACCAAAAAATCTCTTTCACACATGCACACACACACACACACACACGCACAATCTTATATCCTGATCATACTGTCTTGATTATTATTGCTTAATTTAGCAGGAAATCTTACAGAAGAAGAGAAGTGAGGAGATAGAGGGACATGGAGGGGACAGGAGTCCCACAAGGAGGCCAACAAACCTAGAGAATCTGAGCCCAGGGTGTCCTGCAGATACTGATGTACCAAGGGAAGACCATGGATGGAGAGGACCTAGACCCCCTACTCAGATGTGGCCGATTGGCAGCTCAGTCTCCATGTTGCTCTCTGAGTGAGGGGAGCAGGGGCTGCCTCTATCATGAACTCCTTGACTGCTCTTTGATCACTTGCCCTGGTGATGTGGTCTTGCCAGGCCAAGGAGGAAAAGGATCCAAGCAGTCCTGATAAGACTTGACAAGCTATGGGCAGATGGCAGTGGGGGAGAACTCCGCCTTTCAGTGGCTATGGAAAGAGGATGAGGGGAACAGAGAGGGAGGGTGGGACTGGAGGAATTGAGGGAGGGGGTTTTAATTGGAATATACAATGAATACACTGTAAAAAAATTAAAAATGTAAAGAAAAATAAAACCAGAGGCAAATGAAAAATATTTTAATATATATGTCCCTTTTGCTTTTTTCAAATCAATAACATTTTTAAAACCAGCTCACCTCAGTGGCAGGCTCTTTGACCACCCCCACTTGCCAAGCAACAGAGGAGAACAATGCAGCCAGTCCTGATGAGATTTGATAAGCTAGGGTCAGATGGAAGGGGAAGAGGACCTCCCCTATCAGTGGACTTGAAGAGGGACAGGGAGGTGATGAGGGACGGAGGGTGGGATAAGGAGGGAATGGAGGAGGGGGCTACAGCTGGGATACAAAGTGGATAAACTGTAATTCATGTAAAAAATAAAAATTTAATTAAAAAATCAGCTTGCCATTACATATGGTTACATACAAACTATAGACATAACTACTATTATTTTTATATTGCACAAACTAGGATTATTTTCTTACCATCTACATACATCACACACATCTCTTTTATCCACCATTTTTATCAACCTTGATACTGGTTAACAACCAAACTTTAGCATTCTGATCCATTGAAACAGTATAGCTTTTTATTCAGTTAAATATTCTTTTATTTTTAATCAATGGTTTGCATTTTTAGTTTTACAATCATATGTATTTTGTTACAGTCATTCTGAAGTACTTATCACTGCTTGTGTCATTTCTTTTTTAAATATTGTATTTCTTTTTTTCTGCTAGAATAAATATGTATTGCATGATATTATATACCTCACCGTCTTAAAATTTATTTCTCTGTGAAAGATATTCTTTTGATAGATTCCTAGGATCTTTTATTTGATCACATATACTCTGATTGAGAAAATTTTCTAGTATTTTAATATTTTATGAATTTTATTGTCTTTATATGTTTTATCACACTAACTACCACATCCAGTATAATGTGTAATGGAGATAGTGAGAACAGAATTTTAATTATGATGTCCTCTTGAACTCTACATGGTTAATTGTGTCATTAGGAATTTTGCCTGAGATATCAAGTGTAATGCAATAAGTGCCACAAAATTGTCTATAATAATAACAAATCACATGTTTCTATGCAAACTGTTCTCCTGTTTCCCTTTTTATTCTTGATGTTGGCAAACAACACTAGAATTGTTTAATTGCGTATAATATGTCTGAAGTTAAGAGAGACACAATAAACAGTGAAGCAATAATTGCTATAGGTACCATGATTTTTGGTTTTCACTTCTTCAAAAGAAAAGTATAATATATTCCCTACACAAATACTTTTCTCAAACAATGAAAAACCTGTTTTTGTAAAAATGTCAATCAGAGGAAAGCGAGTCATTGAACGCAGCTTGACAATTGACATGATAAAAGGAAATGGTAAATGTGGCATGGTAATCAGAAAACCTGTGGCATCATTCTGGATCACTGGGTAGGAATTGTCTCACATTCTTGTTGTTCTTTGAAATACTATAGTTATTACTATCATCTTTATAGTCTAGTTTTATCGCCTGTTGGTGCATGTCAGGGTAACTGAGGTGGTTATTTATGAATAACCTTTGCACATTTTATGCCAATCTTTTTTTTGCCTTTTTATGTTTAGAAATTTAAAACCAACCCAGTAGACACAATTTTTCATTCATATTAAATGAGCATTAGTAATTTCAGATCTGTTCACCATCTCCCGGTGACTGCCTCTAGTAAATAAAAAGTGGAGTAAAGACATGCCATTTCCTCCTTGTGGCTCCTTGTTAACTTCTCATGCTCCACCCGAGAAAAATTGAGTACTCTCAAACTTCTTCCTCCAACCAAGCTCAAAACGTTTTACCTTGAAAAGTTCATACCATAGAAATTACCTGAATGCTGTTGCTTCTCAGGAAAGCTGTACAAGGAAGTCATGGTTTAGCTGACTAGAAGAGGAATGACTTACTGAAATAGCATGTTATCCTGAAGAGTTTCCTGCACAAGGACCATGCTGAGAAAACTGCAGGCTCCCATCTTAGCAGCAACTGTTCCTATGAATCAGGATATTTTCCCCAAACAGTGTAACAAATAATGTTGTCATTAATATATGATGTTGACTCATAGAAAAACATTTTAAAAAGGGGGTTTAAACTATAAAAGAAAAGTGTGAACATGATGAGATTGCATTTGTGCCCTATTTACTTATCTTTAATAAATAAATAAACAAAAAATCTTCAAAGACAAAAATAGTAATATTAATGGAATATTATTCATTAAAATGGTAAACTTTAAACCTGTTCATTGCTTTATTAAAAGTTGTTTATCTTGCCATTTTTGTTGCTGTTTTGTATATTGCATAATATTGTTCTATAAATCTGAATTTGGTTACCTGAATTCTGAATCTAAGGTGAAGAAAAAAAAAAGAATATTACCCCTTAAAACTGACAATGTACTGCATAATAAATTGCACATGGTGACATTTTCTATTTCTTAATTTTATTTCTTAATTTCATTTCTTAATTCTCCAAATTAACTCAAACAAAAGAATATCCACTTCTTTCTTCTACTCTGCAGATAAAGCAAATTCTTTAACAGGTGAGACTTTAACACACCTCTCTGCCCCAGTATGTGTTACTTTGCTGCCTACATACTGACTTCTGGTGAAATGCAGGGCAAAATCTCACTAAATGTCAAATCCATTAGGGTGTTTTGCCTATGCGTCAACAGACTGCAACTCACCACACCCATAATGCACTCACTAATCAATGGGTCATGAAAAATAAAAACAAAAGAAAGAAGAGAACCAAAAGTTTAGAAGGGGGAAAAAGTTGGGGTAGGAGAAAATGTGAGAAATCTAGAAAGAAATCCTGTTGTCTAGGTTGAAGACAGAACATGGTTTTCTTGCTATTTTTAATATAATCACTTAGGGAAGGACTTCCTTTTACCACATTAGAAGTTTAGGTTAAATCCAGTTTTATATCTAGCTTCATCATTTTTCTTAGCTTTATTCTTCCTGTAGTAATCATTGTCATGCATATTTGCAACAGGTTTCCAAGTAACAATTTAATGAATAAATGAATGTTTATGTGTATGAGGGAATGAACGAAAAAGTTTAAAGAATATTTAATTAATTTAATCATTGCAGAAAAGTTTATGGGAAAATGTCCTTTGTTGGTGGTATATATATAATGGGATAAACACTTAGAGTAGAATTTTTGAAGCGCATATTTGGCCAGGAAAGAATAGATTAAATTATTATGTCATTAATAAAAGAACTCTGTGTTATGAATCCATGTGGACATTTGTATTTTGGAGAATGTTTTTCGTCTTTATAATTCATACGAAATTACTTATATTTTATGTGACTTGAACCTCATCTCAAATAAATGGACCTTGAAAATGTATTCTGTTCACCGCACTTTGAAAGTCAATCACACATGAAATTGGTGCTCAGACAATGTGCATGCAAATAGACTTATATATAAATCCACAGTCATCAGCGTTCTATTATTGTATGTGCCTGGAGACTCCAAGTGTTTATAGCGTCAACATCCACTTTTATGTTAATTAAATAATTACCTCATTAACACTTCTAAAAATTTAGAAAATCTTAAAAACATTTAATATCACACTTTGTGGGTCTTCTATTTTTCTTTAAACACTTTATATAATGTGCGATTTTCCTCAGTGCTCTTTGAATCAAGATAATCAGAAGCATATAGAATTTATAAAGATTCTCATGTGTGTCCTGGGATCTGAAAATATTGGTCATTGTGTTATGCATATGATACAATATGTTGTGACGGAGACTGTAAAAATTATAGGACTGAGGACTGTTTTGATTCTTACCAATCCCCAGTAGAAAGAAAACTTAGCAACTTATACATTATTTTATTAGGCTCTGTGATCTGTAGAGTGTTAAAACAAATTAAGAATACCACATTTGGAAATTAAGTGATATGGCTTCATTCTTAAGTAACATGGTTTATTCCCAATATGTTTTCTTCTGTCCTCATGTCTTTATAGTGAGGCTGGGGCGGAACTCAGGGCTGTGAGCATGTGACTTTCAGTGTACCACTGGCGTGCGTCCCAGACCCTCTCAACATCCCCCTCTTCCTGAGCCTGCAGTGTAGACACTCATTATCATTCAGCTTGTGTCTGAAACTGGAGTGCCCGAAGCAAGAGTATGTATATGATTTAAAATATATAAAATATACGTTTAGAAGTTATAAAATTCAGCATGAGTTTACAAGAATAGGTCCCTACCTACACTTTGCTAAATATACTCAAAAAATTGGATCTTCAGGTTTGGGTTGATATGTATGTGGCTCTGGAATTCTATGAGAAGATGCAATGTTAAAGGAAGAAATATATCTAAGTTTCCACAGCATTTTGCCACGGCGCTTGTGAGCTCCATTCCCTCTGTCTATCTCCTCAAGGGCAGTATCTACTTCTCAATTTCATTCTGGCTGACCAGTATACAGTCCTTAGTCTTACTCTGTCTGCCAGGCAGCAGCCCTTTGAGATAGAAAGTTATAAGTTTTGGTCTACCATAGAATGGATTAAGAGTATCAGAGACCAAGGTGAGACCATTGTCTCTTTCATGCTCCAGTTTCCTTACATTGTTGGGGGAACACAAACAAAACATGTCTGAATAGTCAGAATCAGGGCTCACAATGCATGGGCACATTTGAGGTTAATTCACAAAATTCTATTGAAACTCGTAAGATTTATATATTCCTATTCTTGAAGTTCAATAGTAACGAGTTAAGTTTGTATTAGTATATATAATAACCTAATTTCTCAAACATGCTAAATTTAACCTCAAATATGCTTTTTGACAAATTTTATTTTTCAGTGATATTTGGTTTAGGATTTAATGACGTATTTCAAATTAATCACTGAATACACCAAAATTCATTATTTAATTTTATACCTCTGAAAAATATTTTCTGTAACTACCATTATATAAATTTTATTTATAAATTCAATTTTCATTTATAAATTCAGTTTTCAAATTCAATATTTTTCAGTGAGGTGATTTACACTCCTGATGAATTATTGATTTATTGGTTTGTTCCATAAATTAATTAGAAAAGTACTTGAGAATTCTCTCAAAGAGGGTCTTTCTGTACTTTTTATTTCTTCTGTGGGATAGACTTATATATTAGTCTAATTCTTTAGCATTTCTAGTTTAAAAGATAAGAAACCCAAATTCTGTCAACAAAGCATCTCAGAATAATAGTTTATTAAGATATGTAGATATATTATAATTCATTATCATATTTGCATATTATGTGTGATTTAAAATAAACATTGCACAAAAATGAATCATTTGTCACATGAAATTAAAAATATGGAATTAATGGCATAAACTTATGGAAGATTTTTGGATCATTTGTAAAATACATTCTTCATATCTCTGTCTGTAATTCAAACATTAATTTTGATTAGCTATGTTCCAAAAGAATGATTTTTCATTTCATACTAAGTATGTCAATGCATGTATGTATGTATATATGTGTGTAATGTGTGTGTGTTTAAACTCCAATAAAACTAGACATAGGGGTCTGAACAGCTCTGATCTAAGTACATAACACTTTATACAACAAAGATGATTTTTCTCTCAATATTAGATTTCTGTGTAAATACCTTAAAGTATATGAAATCAAACAGTTAGAATGCCTGGATATAGTTTTCCAGACCCCAACAACTAGGCTACTGCAATCAGTTAACTTGAAAAAAAATTGTGTAATAGTATAATTCCAGTACAGCTAAATCAATTGCAGTAATCTTTCTCTTTGATAAAGAAGAAAAATCTACCTGAAAAAAAATACCAAAAGTGCTACCTCAAGATCCAGATATACCACTCCTAGGCATATATCCAAAAAACGCTTAAGTATACAACAAGGACATTTGTTCGACCATGTTTGTAGCAGCTTTATTCATAACAGTCAGAAGCTGGAAACAACCCAGATGTCCCTCAAATGAGGAATGGACACAGAAATTGTGGTACATTTACACAATGGAATACTACTCAGCAATTAAAAACAAGGAAATCATGAAATTTGCAGCCAAATGGTGGGATCTAGAAAAGATGATCCTGAGTGAGGTATCCCAGAAGCAGAAAAACACACACGGTATATACTCACCTATAAGTGGATATTAGAACTATAATATAGAATAAACATGCTAAAATCTGTACACCTAAAAAGCTTAGCAAGAGGGAGGACCCTTGGTAAGATGATCAATCCTCATTCAGAAAGGTAAACAGGATGGACATTGGAAGAGGGAGAAAACAGGAAATAGGACAGGAGCCTACTACAGAGGGCTTCTGAAAGACTCTACCCAGCAGGTATTCAAAGCAGATGCTGAGACTCATAGCCAAACTTTGGGCAGAGTGCACAGAAGCTTGTGAAAGAATGGGAGATGAAAGACCTTGAGGGGACAAGAGCTGCACAAGGAGAACAACAGAACCAAAAATTTGGGGCACAGGGTTCTTTTCTGAGAATGATACTCCAACTAAGGACCATGTATGGAGATAAACTAGAACCCATGCACCGATGTAGCCCATGGCAGCTCAGTATCCAAATAGGTGCCCTCGTAAAAGGAACAGGTGCTGTGTCTGACATGAACTCAGTGGCTGGCTTTTTGATCACCTACCCCTAAGGGGGGGGGGCGGTGGTGTCAGTCTTACCAGGCCACAGAGGAAGACAATGCTGACAGTCCTTATGAGACCTGATAGGCTAGTTTCATACGGAAGGGAAGGATGACCTTCCCTATTAGAGGATTAAGGAAGTGTCATGGCAGAAGAGGAGGGAGGAAGGTTGTTATTGGTGGGGAAATGAAGGAGGGGGCTACAGCTGGGATACAAAATGTATAAATTGTAATTAATAAAAAATAATTAAAAATGATTTGATTGAATGTGCCTAAAGAATATTGATTGAAGTTACAGGAAACTCTCGGAATAATGACAATGCATTTGTCATCAGATATACCTTCTCTTTTAAATTATATGATGTCTTTTCCTTGTTGATGGTCCTCTGGGAGCTGCTATTGAATAAATGATAATTTTTATGAGCAATTAGCTAATTGGGAAATATTTTAGTATAATTGAACAATCATATTAATGTAGCTAGAAATTGTTCATAATTGGGATTCATAAAACTGCTAGGTTTAGATTCAAGAATAAGAAACAAATGAATAGAGACATAGCCTTTCATAAAATGGTTTAAATGGCTTGAAGCAATTTACAATCACATTTTACTAGAGGAACAAAATAAGAAAATTGATTAAAAGTTCAAACTTGCTATCTTTTAATATTAATAATAAATAACAGAATAAAGAACTTTTGTTAAGTAATGGCAAAACTTTGCTTTAGGTTAATCCATTATTATAAGACACATAAAATTATGTCATATTTCTTGCATTATATTCCCTGAAAAATTATCGCACATTACTTGTGCCATGAGAATTGTCAGCAAGATTGACAATACTCTAATGCACAATAAACCAAGAACCATGAAAAATAGCAGACTGTCAATTTGAAGGAAACTGCTATAGGGTTAGCTTTAATAACGATTGGGAAAGTCTTATCAATGAAAACTAAATCTTCAGGTAATGAGTGATTTATGTAATGTTACAAAACAGACAGTGATATAATTTTTGAGAAGTAAAAGCCAAAGTAAAAACTAGATGTTAATCACCATACAATAAAAATATCAAATATTTATTTTATTGAAAACATGTGCTGTGTTGTTGTGTGTTTGGATTCTAGCGCCTGCGAGGCTAAGGCAGATGTACAGTCAACTTAGGACCCGCTTGACTCACAAAATAGTACCTTACACAACAAAACAAACAAATGTCACTGGAGTCCAGCCAGCCAGCCAGTAGGCCATTCACCCACCCATCTATCTATCTATTTATCTCTCTCTCTCTCTCTCTATCCATCCATCCATCCATCTATCCATCCATCTATCCATCACCTTTCTGTCTCTATCATCTCTCTGTCTATCTATCTATCTATCTATCTATCTATCTTTCTTTCTATCTATCTATCTATCTTTCTATCTATCTATCATCTCTACTATATATCTATCATTTTTGTATTTATCTCTATGTATCTGTCTATGCATGTATATAAGTATATATATATATGTGTGTGTGTATATTTATCGTCTATCCCTATCTATTATAAATGTGTCTACCTCTATCTATCATAAGTCTATCAATGTATCTGTCTATGAATATATGGATGTATGTATTTATGAATATATATGTATATATGTTAATATATCATCTATGTATCTTTATCATCTATCAATGTATCTGTATATGTATGTATGTAAGTCTGTATGTATGTGTATATATCATCTATCTATCTCTATCTAATCTATCATCTTATATATGCCTTTTTTATTAATACTTTATACATAATGCTTTATTAATAGTTTATTAATATAAATTTTTATTAATTCCAATAATTAGTATTATTTGACCTTGAAGTTTAAACTTTTACATGAAAATGAAGAGATAAAACATAACAAAAGACCATATATATATAAATTCATATAGCAACTGATTATAGCTATATCTGTATATATATATGTGCATATTTATATTTATATACATATGTATATAATCAGATATATCTATGGTCAGTTGCTATGGTTTATCTCTTCAATTTCATATAACAGTTTAAACTTCAAGGTTAAATATTACTATATTAGTGATGTATTAATATAGTAGAATTTTATGTTTAGAACTGAGGCCTTTGGTAACTATTGTGATTATGCTAGAATAAATCAAGTTTTAACATTAAATTTTGGTGGATTTACAAGGAGAAAGAAAAATAACACACAGCAAACAAATATATGCATTTCTTTCTAGCACAGTATATCATAGGAAGTCCTTATGGGATCCCACATTATTTCTTTTGTACTTCTAGACTAAAAACCTGATATACATACATATATATATGTATATATATATGATATAGATAAATATGATATATAATTTATAATATAATATATATAAATAATATATAAATTTGTTTTCTTTTTTTATGTTGGCTGCATAAAGTATTCCATTATAGTGTCAGCTACACTAGTGATGTTTCTAGAAGACATACTTACTAGTGCAATAGTGATACAAAATTCAAAAGAGTGATGAATATATTTTTATTGGCTTTAAACAATATAGGCTATTGCTGTAGTCCAGTCCCAGAGAAGTAGAAGGTAAATCCCTATGGCCTTCTAGCATAAGACTCGGGGAATTTCATGCAGAAGCTAACCTAAAAGCCTTCTCCCTGAAGACTAACTATAAAAGATGCCAAATAAATGCAATGATCTTTTCTAGATCCCACCATTTGCCTGCAAATTTCATGATTTCCTTATTTTTAATTGCTGAGTAGTATTCCATTGTTTAAATGTACCTCAATTTCTGCATCCATTCCTCAGTTGAGGGACATCTGGGTTGTTTCCTGGATCTTGCTATTACGAATAAAGCTGCTACAAACGTGGTTGAGCAAATGTCCTTGTAGTGTACTTGAACATATTTTGGATATGTAGCTAAGAGTGGTATAGCTGCATCTTGAGGAAGCACTATTCCTAGTTGTTTGAGAAAGCACCAGACTGATTTCCAAAGTGGTTGTACAAGTTTACATACCCACTGGCTATGGAGTAAGATTTCCCTTTCTTCATCTCCTCTCTAGCAGGTGTTGTCACTTCAGTTTTTTATCTTGGCCATTCTGATGGGTGTAGGGTGAAATTTCAGGGTCATTTTGATTTGCATTTCCCTGATGACTAAGGTCTTTGAGCATTTCTTTAAGTGTTAATGTGCCATTCAATATTCCTCTACAGACAATTCTCTCTTTAGCTCTGTACCCCATTTTTTAAATTGGATTACTTGATTTGTTGCTTTTTAACTTCTTGAGTTCTTCATATATTCTGGACATTAGCCCTCTGACAGATGTATGGTTGGTGAATATCTTTTCCCAATCTGTAGGCTATCATTTTGTTCTGATGAAAGTGTCCTTTGCTTTGCAGAAGCTTTTAAGTTTCATGAGATCCCGTTTATTGATTGTTGATCTTAGCACTGTGCTACTGGTGTTCTGTTCAGGAAGTTGTCTCCTGTGCCAATAAGTTCAAGGCTCTTCCCCACTTTTTCTTCTAACAGATTTTGTATATCTCGCTTTATGTTGAGGTCTTTAATCCACTTGGAATTTAGTTTTGTGCATGGTGATAAATATGTATCTATTTGCATTTTTTCTACATGTTGAAATCCAGTTAGACTAGCACCATTTGTTGAAGATGCTGTCTTTTTTTTTTTTTTTCATTGTATGGTTTTGGACATGGTATATACTCACTTATAAGTGGATATTAGACATATAGTAAAAGATAAACATACTAAAATTTGTACACCTATAGAAGCTAAGCAGGAAGGAAGACCCTGTGTAATATGATCAATCCTCACTCAGAAAGGCAAACAGGATGGAAATCGGAAGTGGGAGAAAACAGGAAACAGGACAGGAGCCTACCACAGAGGGCCTTTGAAAAACTCTACCCAGCAATGCATCAAAGCAAATGCAGAGGCTCATAACTAAACTTTGGGCAGAGTGCAGGGAATCTTATGAAAGAAGGGGGTGGCCACAAAAAACTTGGAGGTGACAGGAGCTCCACAACAAGAGCAACAGAACCAAAATATCTGGGCACAAAGTTCTTTTCTGAAACTGATACACCATCCAAGAACCATTCATGGACATAACTTAGAACCCCTGCTCAGATGTAACCCATGGCAGCTGAGTGTCCCAGTGGGTTCCCTAGTAAGAGGAACAGGGACCGTCTGTGATATGAACTCAGTGGCTGGCTCTTTGATCACCTCCCCCTGAGGGAGGACAGAGGAAGACAATGCAGCCAGTCCTGATGAGACCTGATAGTCTAGGGTCAGTTGGAAGGGGAGGAAAACCTCCCTATCAGTGGACTTGGAGAGGGGTATGGGAGGAGGTAAGGGAGGGAGAGTGAAATTGAGAGGGAATGAGGGAAGGGGCTCCAGCTGGGATACAAAATGAATAAAGTGTAAGTAATATAAAAAAGTATCAAGAACACTACCAAACTCATTCTATGAAGCCACGGTCACCCTGATACCTAAACCAGACAAAGATCCAACAAAAAAAAGAGAACTTCAGGCCTATCTCTCTTATGAACATTGATGCAAAAATACTCAATAAAATACTTGCAAACCGAATCCAAGAACACATCAAAGATATCATCCACCATGACCAA
>REGO01000782.1:268163-280185 GCA_010120015.1 Rhombomys opimus | reverse complement strand
GGGAGGGAATGAGGGTTCGGGGCACGGCTGGGATACAGAATTAATAAAATGTAACTGATAAAAATAAAAATTAAAAAAAAAATTAAAAAAAATAAATAAAAGAAAGGACTGGCTTCTTTGTCTTCCTCTGAGGACTGGTAAGGCTGCTTCTCCATCAGGTGGAGGTGATCAAAGAGCCAACCCATGAATTCATGTGAGAGACAGCCCTGTTCCCCTTACTAGGGAACGCACTTGGACACTAAGCTGCCATGGGCACTTCTATGAAGGGGTTCTAAGTTATCTCCATGCATGGTCCTTGTTTGGAGTCTCAGAAAAGACCCCTGTGCCCAGATTTTTTGGCTCTTTTGCTCTCTTAGTGGAGCTCCTTTTCCCTCCAGGTCTTTTCTATCTCCCCCGTCTTGCCTAAGATTCCCTGCACTCTGCAAAAAGTTTGGCTATGAATCTCAGCATTTTTTTTAAGAACCACTAGCTGTAAATTGACTTTTTTTTATTTTGTATGATTTTCATTAACAAATAACGTCTTAGCCTGGCTCCCACCTTGCTACTTTCCCCGCTGATCACCCACCTAACAAAGCCATCATTCCTGGTTCCCTGGAGTAGGACCCATCCTTCTTCAGGACTGAGGGACTTCACTACATGGGTATGTGTACAGAGAGCCAGTGTGTAAGGAAAGATTTGCCAAAGGAGGCTCCATCCAGTCAGGAAGCACCCTGTGTTCGAGAGCACTGCCATTGCCCTCAGATTCACATCTCTTGCCTGAGGAAGAAGAGATTTACGATACACCACCCAGGCGCACCTGTGAGAAGCAGGAAGAAACTTGTCCCCAGTTCTGTCTTCACAGCTTTTCTTTAAGTGAACAAACTAATGAGATTGTCAGTCACTCTAGAGCATATGCAAACTTTTTTCTTTGATTGAAAATAGATCATTTCCTCACACAATATTGCTTGGTTTCAGTTTCCTCCACCCTCTATCCCTCCCAGTTCCCTTCCACTTCTCCTTGTTCACTTTCTGTCTCTCATTAGAAAACAGACAAGTTTTTAAGAAAGGTAATATAATGAATATACTATAATGTACAAAATAAAAACTCATACATCAGAATTGGAAAAGACAAACTGAAAGAAAAAGCACGAGAGAGGGCACGGGAGTCATAGACCCACTCGTTCACATGCTCAGGAATCCCACAGATACCCTGGAAGCCAGAATGCATATGCAGAGGACCTGGTGCAGACCTGTGCAGGCCCCGTGCTTGGCGCTTCAGTCCCTGAGCTCAGGATGCTTTGCTCAGTTGATTTAGAAGGCCTTGTTTTCCTGGTGTCCTCCATCCCCTCTGGCTCTTACACTCTTCCTGCCTCCTCTTGTGCAGGGGGAAGGAGATGACCCCTGAGGGGAGGGATTGATGGAGACATCCCACTTAGGGATGAGGTCTCTCATTTTCTGCATAATGCCTATTACAGGTCCCTGTGTTTGTTCCCTTCTGCTTCGGCAGGGGTCAGCATATGTTTTGATACCCTGCTGGGTAAAGTCCTTCAGAGGCCCTCTGTGATAGGCTCCTATCCTGTTCCCTGTTTTCTTCCTCTTCTGATGTCCATCTCATTTGCCTTTCTGAATAAAGATTACACAATGGAATACTACTCAGCAATTAAAAACAAAGAAATCATGAAATTTGTAGGCAAATGGTGGGATCTAGAGATCATCATCCTGAGTGAGGTATCCCAGAAGCATGAACACACACACACACAGTATATACTCACTTATAAGTAGATATTAGACATATAATATAGGATAATCAAACTAAAATCTGTATACCTAAGGAAGCTAATCAAGAAGGAGGACCGTGGTAAATGCTCAATCTTCATTCAGAGATACTTTTTAACAAATTTTTAGTTATTACAATTTATTCACTTTGTATTTCAGCTCTCATATTCTCGCAATCTCACCCTCCCTCTTTTCCTCTCATGCCTCCTCCTTAGTCCACTGATAGGGGAGATCTGCCTTCCTTTCCATCTGACCTTAGCCTATCAAGTCTCATCAGGACTGTCTGTATTGTATTTCTCTGTGGTCTATTAAGGCAGCTCCCCCATTAGGGGGCTTTGATCAAAGGGCCCGCCACTTAGTTCATGTCAGAGACAGTCCCTGTTCTCCTTACTAGGGAACCCACTTGGACATTAAGCTGCCATGGACTACAGACAGAGATACTTTTAATGGCAGAGAAGCACTTAAAGAAATGGTCAGCTTGTCACAGAGTTACTCCCAACCTGTGTTTCTCTTCTTTTCTACAGGCCTTCTGTTCTCTTAGCCTTGCTCTCTCCAGGTCTGCTTTCCATCCTTTTAACTCACTGCACCCCATATCCTACCTAGTTATCTTTCTTCAGCCACCATGTCTATCTCCCCTTCAAAGTAAGATTTATGCATCCTCTCTTGGATCCTCCTTGTTATTTATCTTCTTTGGGTCTATGCCTCATAGTATGCTTATCCTGTACTATATGGCTAGGTCCCCTACAAAAATGTGGCAGATGGACAACTTAGGATTCATGTGGGTCTTCTAATAAGGGAAGTGGAGACTGCATTGGACAGACTTATTTGCCAGCTTTTTGATCACCTACCCCTGGCAGGACTGCCTTATCAGGCCACAGGGGAAGAGGATATGCTCAGTCCTGATGCAACTTGAGGAGCAGTGTTAGATGTTAAAAGGAGCTCCCATTTTCTGAGAAAGAGTTGATTGGGGAAAAGAAAGATCTCTCTTTCCTAGAAGGATGGGATTGGGAGTGGAGGAGGGATGGGACAACAACCAGGATATAAAGTGAATAATAAATAAACAAACAACTAAATAAATAGGAACACTTAATAAATAAAATTAAAAAGAGAAAAAAAGAGAAATATTCAGTATCCTTAGTCATCAGGAAATTGCAAATCAAAACAATTCTGAGGTCCCATCTTACACCTGTCAGAATGGCTAATATCAAAACTCAAGGGACAGCACATGCTGGAGAGGAGGTGGAGAAAGGGGAACTCTTCTCTATTGCTAGTGAGAGTGCAACCATTTTGTACAACCATTTTGGAAATCAATTAGGCACTTTCTCAGAAAATTGGTAATAGTTCTACCACGAGACCCAGCTATACTACTCCTGGGCATATTCCCAAAAGATATTCTGCCATACAACAAGGACATTTGTTCAACCGTGTTCATAGGGGTTTTATTCGTAATAACCAGAAACTAGAAACAAGATGTCCTTCAACTGAAGAACAGATAAAGAAATCATGGTATATTTACAAAATATTACTGGAATATTACTCAGCTATTAAAAACAATGACATTATGAAATTCGCAGTCAAGTGAATGGAACTAGGAAAGATCATCTTGAGTGAAGTAACACACTTAGAGAAATAAACATGGCATGTATTCACATATAAGCGGATATTAGCCAAAAAGTACAGGATAAACATGGTCCAAGCCACAGACCCAAATATGTTAAGTAACAAGGAGGGCCCAAGGGAAGATGCTTCGGTCACAATAAGAAGGGGAAATTAATAGACATCTGGGATGGATGGAGAAAGAAAACTGCGGAAAAGGGGAACAGGAGGGATCAAGTGTAGAGAGTTTGGCAGGAGAGGAGAGAACTGGGATCAGTGTGGTACTATCTCTCGGACAAGGTAGAAACCTAGGGTAAATGAAACTCCCAGGGATCTATAAGCAATAGGGGATATGGAACAGGAACCTCTTCTAAGAAGCTCATCTTGTCTGACAATGCCTCTCAACAGTCTTTCTGCTTGTATGTTATTGAAGAGGGAGAAAGCTAATCTGTTCACTTTCTGGAACTTCCTGATGTTCTTTTGCGTTCTTTACTTCCTATTAAAGGAGTGTGCCTGCAAAATGGAGGTTTTCATCATCCCTGACAACATGTTGCTCTTTCACCTTCCTATGAAAGTGCTATGTTAATATCCCGTTGTTTCACCTCCCTTTTGTGTTCTGTGTCCTAACGTGTTTCCCTTCAATTTGGAAGTTTTAACCACAAAGAAAATGGCTATTCAACAGATAGAGATGTTTCTTTTCAATGCAGATATGAAAGATTTAGAGATAATTGAGAGAAAGAATGAAAAAAAAATTGGTTTCAAGAACACATCATGTCCCAGGGGGCGCTCATGGCTTCTTTTGTCTCTGTCTCCACAAACATGTTTTGTATACCATTCTGTCATTTCTCATATAACCTTGTTAAATTATTTAGCAAAAAGCCAAGTCTGTGTTTTTGCCATTTTAATCTCTACCCTGTAGCTAAGAGATTGGTTCAGAATTTATGTTTATGTAACCTCCATATATAATACTCAGGGTTTTCCTACAGCACGATGGATAACCTTTAAGCTCCTCCCATTCTTTATCAGTAAGGTGAGATGACAGTATGCATTGCGTTGTCCAAATTATTCCCTGAACAGTGTGATGTTGTCCTTATTACATAATTGTTTCTAGCATTCCTCCTGCTTGCTGTGTACAATAAAATTTTGAACAATAAAATTTTACATGTCCTCTGTTTAACCCCTCATGTCCTGAATCTTGACATCCTATACCTCAGACTGTCATCTGAGCTCCAGACTTCTGATCAATCATTCTTTGGTTTATATCATCTTCCCTTCACACTACAATTGACAAAGGTGAATACCTGAGGATACCATCCCTTATTCTTCAAATCGTAAGTCAACTGGAAAAAAATCCTAATTAAATTGTCTGTGATGATCTAAAATGTTCAGATCTAAAATATATGTGATGTACCTTTCCTATTTGTGTGACTCACTACTCTAGAAATTTTAATATTTTTAGTCTGATGCATATTTCTCTACTAGAGACGTACTAGTATAAAACATAGTGACAATACTGAATAAATGCAATTTATTAATTTCAGTGCTTGTCAAATGGCAAACAAAATAGAATTTTCCATTATACACAAATTAGTTCCTTTGATTCATGATCTTATTACAAATATCACTGACATTCTTGAATGATTTTTATATGTCAAAGCATCAACCTTGGAGAAAACAAATTTCCAGTTGATCTTCAGCTGTCTAAGATTCTGACTTGTTCTTCTATCATTCATGAAACCTATTTTGTGAAACATCCTTCCATTTTCAAAATTTTTTATTTATTATTATTATTTATTACAATTTATTCACTTTGTATCCTTGCTGTAGCTCACTTCTTCCTCTTCTCCCAGTCCTACTCTCCTTCTCTCATCTTGCCTCCCAATGTACCTCCCCTAGTCCATGAATAGGGAGGTCTTCCTCCTGTACTATCTGACCCTATTCTATCAGGTCTCATCAGGCCGGTCTGGATCCTTTTACTCTGTGGTCTATTTTGGCCACCTCACCAGGGGAAGTGATCAAAGAACCAGCCCCTGAGTCCATGTCAGAGAAAGCACCTGCTCCCCTTTCTAGGGAACCCACATGGAGACTGAGCTGCCTATGGGCTACCTATGAGCAGGGGTTCTAGGTCTTCTCAATGCATGGCCCTTGGTTGATTCATCTTGTGGTACATTTACACAATGGAATACTACACAGCAATTAGAAACAAGGAAATCATGAAATTTGCAGACAAATGGATGAAACTAGAAAAGATCGTCTTGAGTGAGGTAACCCAGAAACAGAAAGACACACATGGTATATACTCACTTATAAATGGATATAAACATGTGTGTGTGTGTGTGTGTGTGTGTGTGTGTGTGTGTGTGTGTTTAACATACTAAAACCTATAGTCCTAAAGAAGTTGAACTACAAGGAAGACCCTACGGAAGATGTTTAATCCTCACTCAGAAGGTCAAACAGGACAGACATAGGAAGTAGGAGAAGACAGGGAACAGGACAGGAGCCTTCCACAGAGGACCTCTGAAAGATTCTACCCATCAAGGTATCGAAGTAGAGGCTGAGACTCATAGCCAAACATTGGAAAGAGTGCAGGGAATGAAGAGGGTGATAGAAAGAGCCAGAAGGAACAAGGAGCTCCACAGAGACCAACAGAGCCAAAAGATCAGGGTTCAGGGGGTCCTGCAGAAACTGATGAATCAACCATGGACATCCTTCCTTCAGAATTGTTAAGATACCAGTTTCCATTGCTGTACTCAAATGGGGGTTCTTCCCATTTCACTAACAAAGGAGATTGCATCCACTTCCCAATAGATTACCAAACGCCCTGCTTAAAATCAATCTTTTTTCTCACTGATAAATATTTCTATATACTGATAAAAATAGAATCATTCATCATTTTACTAGACAGCAACTCTTCTCATCAACCAACAAACAATTCTCTTCTCTACATCATCATTTTTTCTCTATGTATGTTAGTAATTCATTACCAACTCAGTGTTAGTCATCTAGGAAAAAAAAATCCTTTAACGGTTCCTTCAACAGTCACGATATTGTCCTCTACTTTAAATTTAAAAGTTCTCAAAAATGTCATATATGTGTTCCTCCTCACATTCTATTTAATCTACCCTTAATATATACTATTCAGGAAAATCAACTTTTCAGAATCATTTGTGATTTTTCACATGAATTCAGTGAAAATTCTCATCTTCACCTTGTTGAACTCAACTGGAAACTCTAAAAGAGGTAGTCATCATGGCCTTCAGGCGATTACACATTTATCTGCCTTTCCACTGACATTCTGGATAGTCCTTCTTATTCCTGTTTGCTTGATTTCCAGGACTTCTTTGTGCCAAGGTTCAGGCTACAAACTTCCTATTAGCTGTCTTTACGAAGCCTCCTGGCAATTTCCTTTCACTACATGACCTCTGATTACCATTTCTCTTTGAATAAGCTTAAAACTTCTACCTTTAGAAAGATGCTCTCACACGACCTTTAGCCTCTTATTTCTAAAAGCGCTCACTATATCTACTGGATATTTAAGAACCTTCTCAAAATTTACATGCATAAATGAAACTCTCCAGGTATATATTTTCTGTATTATGATTCTCAATAACTATCAAATATTCTTTCAATTTGCTTATGCTAAAAGCATCTTTTCATGTATACTTTCTTGTGTTTCCTAAGTATTCTACTTGATCCGCTGTTCGAAATATGTCCAGAATTTAAATGCCTCATCTACCTTTAACTGCTGCTCTGTATGAGAGATTATCAGTTCTTAGTAGAATCTTTGTACTTGTTTCTTACCTAGAAATTGTATTTCATTCACATATTTATTCTCTTACATACCACCACAGACTTTAGAGAGATCCTTGAAAGTTATGTTACTTTTCTCTTTAAAATCACTGTCACATCTTGTGGTGGTTTGAATAAGAGTGGCTCTCATAAACTAACATATTTGAATGCATTAGCCCCCGTTGGTAGAACTGTTTGAGGATGATCAGATGATATGAACTCGTTAGAGGATATATGTCACCAGGAGAGGCTTGAGTTTTCAATAGCCCATGCCAGTTATCTCTTTCTGCCTCTCTCTGGTTCATACTTCTGATAAGATATAAACTATCAGCTACTGTTCCAGCACCATGTATGCCTGCCTGCTGCATACTTTCCAAAATGGTAGCCGTGGACTCACCCTCTGAAATCCTAAGCCCAATAAACTTTTTCTTCTATAACCTGTAGTCATGGTGTTTTGTCTCCTCTATATAAATACAACTAACATACACATCAACTCAAGAAAAGCTAGTCTTTTTGATGCCTTGCAAGACTGCATATAACTTATCGATCCATCTGTCCTATTTTGATTCTCTCTTATGGTGATAAAACAATGACCAAAACCAACTTTAAGGAGAGAATGGCTTGTATCAGCTGAAGATAGCCCATGATAGAGGGAAATCAGGGCAGGAGCTGAAGGCAGGAACCAGATTTCCTAGCAGAGACCTTGGAAAAAAACTGCTTACTGGCCAATTTGCTTCCAGGCTCATATTCGCTTACTTTTCTTATAGCTTCTAGAATATTCTGCCCAGTGGTGGTACTGATAACAATGAGATGGCCCTCACACATAAATCATTCTTTTAAAATGCCCAGTTGACATGCCCATGAGTCAGTCTGATAGAGGCATTTCCTCAACTGAGGGTCTGCCCAGCACATGATTCTCGTTTGTATTAAGTTAACAAAAGTTGACTAGCATACTTCTTGTGAGGAAAGAAACCTGTCACTCTTTCTCCTGCTTAATATCTCCTAGACTCCCTGGTGCACCAGTTACAAATGAACACTAATAAATTCCCAGCCTACACTTTGCTGATTGTGTTCTTTCCACTTGATTATATCATTTGTCCTGTATCATATCAGCTTAGTAAGCTAAAATATGTCAACCAGCTCCTGAAACTGGACAGCTACAGTTTTTTGTTTTACTGCTTTATGCTTCTTCAAAAGCATCATTACAATTTGGAATCTGTAATTTAAAATTATTTCTTTTTCATTAGAAGGTAATATTATGATTTTTATTTTAAATTTTGCAAATATATTTCCACACTTTTGAAAAGTCTTTGGACCATGGAACTCAACATTTTACCTGATGCCTGAAAATAGCTAATTATTGTGCTACAGTTGATATGGCTGCCAAAGGATATAGCTAATATAATAGATTCCAGACGATATTAATATTGCAGTTAGAATTAATTTTTTTTTTCTGACACAAGACATTAATTTTAACTTAGACAGATAAAAAGCAATAAACTTGATTGCTGAAGGTATAAGAAGGTTTACGTTATTTGATCACCACTTCTAGGCAAAGGATATAGCATCAGGAGAACCTGCATTTTAGAACCCAAAGGACAAAGGATGATAATCATTGCACGTGAAAAATTAACCGCTTGAATTATGTTCATAGACTGAAAATTTTGTGGCAGTTTGCATATTCTCAAACCAAGTGTGTGATTCAGAACAAGCCATGTACTGAAGATGATATGGGTGCTGAAGTTCTGATTGACACCAACAAATTAATTTGTCAGAACCCAAGGTGTGTAAAAGGTGACCAGGTTACTAAGAACTAATTGTAGGCTACATAAAACATAGGTTAAATGTTGTGGTCAGAATGCTGGGTATAACGCTGTCAGGTTCATCATATATATATATGTTCATTATATATATATATATATACACATTATATATATGTTGAATATATATATATACATGTATATATGTATATATATGTTTATATACATGGATAGGAGAGGTGGGCACAAACACCCACCTCAGTTGAAAAGCTATTGCAATAGATAGCTACTGCAAGAGGGAGAGTCAATTTTCTCTGAAGTGTCATCCCTGGTATACTGACAGGATATATTCTCCAGTGGAAGGTCTCCAAGAATATCTGGGCAGAAAAATTTATTGGTTGTAGGAAGTGTGAGGGTTAACAAATATGATCAAAACATATGGTGTTTGTTGGGTGTGTATTCCTTTCCTTGATTTCTGTTGCCTTCTCTGGCTCTTAGAAAAGTGTTCTGGCTTCTGCTTTTGTTTCATCTTGTTTTATTTTTATTCTTCAGATATGTGGTTTTTGGGTTTTTGTTTTGTTTTGTTTTGTTTTGTTTTGTTGTTTTTTGTTTCCTAATAAGAGACAAAGTGTGTGGACTAGAATGGGAAATGAGGTGATGAGAAGCTCAGAAGCGTTGGAGGAGGGGAAACAGTAAGTATTGCTTGAAACATATTGCTTGGAAACATCTATTTTCAATAAAAGAAAAATAGAAATAAAAAGAACCAGCCAGGGTTCATTAAAAAAAAACATTTTAAGTTGTAGTCACAAGACTTAACGGTCTTCCTTTTTTAAATTTTTATTTTATTTTTATATTAATCATAGGTTGTTTACTTTGTATCCCAGTCATAGCACCCTCCCTCATTCCCTCCCAATCCCACCCTCACTCCCTCATCTTCTCCCTTTTCCAAGTCCAATGCTGCTAGGGGAGGTCCTCCTCCCCTTCCATCTGACCCTAGCTTATCTGGGATCTCCAGGACTGGCTGCCATGTCATCCTCTGTGGCATAGCAAGGCTGTTCCTACCTCGGGGGGGTGGGGGTGGGAGGGAAGGTAAAGGACACAGTTGTTGAGTTCCTGTCAGAAATAGTTCCTGTTCTTCTTACTAGGGAAACCCACTGGTTACTGAGCTACCATGGGCTACATCTGAGCAGAGGATATACATTACATCTATACATGGTCCTTGGTTGGATATATCGTCTCTTAGAGGGCCTCCATGCCCTGATATATTTTGTCCTTGTAGAGCTCCTGTCCTCTCTAGGTCATAACTCCCCCTTCTTTCATATGATTTTCTTCACTCTCTCTCTATTATATATATATATATATATATATATATATATATATATATATATTTCAAATAATATGAAATTATTAAGTAATAACCATTGTATTAGTTAGCTATATATTGGATTATTACAAATAATGCAAGCTTGAAGGGGCAAGGTTGGAAAGAGAAGTTTAAAATTACTTGAATTAGATAATTCACTATGCCTCTACAACAGTTTCAAGCAGTACCTTGGCTCTATAAATAAATGAGTTTGTCATGAATGGAATATTAGCTATCCATAGTGCTAAACTTTGCACATACAAAAGTGTGCATTAATAGAAAATTAAGGCAGAGGTTTAAATTTTTATTTTGTGTGTGATTATTTTAGACTTTGCTAACATATGAGTTATTTAGCGTACTTCAACAAAAAAGTTTAAGAAAAAATAAAAGCAAATTGGAATTCATGTAGGTCATTACACCATAACATAATGACAATCATGTCTTACATAATACAGTTAAAACTTATTAAATTTTTTAAAAGATAATGTGTTCAAAGTAAATCATATGAACTTTTCAAAGAATAAATAACATTTTGCTTACAAAGGAAAGAACACAGAGAAGAAAATGCATGCAGAAAGGCTGTATAAGAGGTTAATTCATTTTTTAAAATTTTTATTTTTTTACATTAATTGCATTTTATTCACTTTGTATTCCAGCTGTAAGTCCCTCCCTCATTCCCTCCCAATCCTACCATCACTCCTTCATCTCTTCCCATGTCCCTCTCCAAGTCCACTCATAGGGGAGGTCCTTCTCCACTTCCACCTGACCTAGCTTATCAGTTTTCATCAGGACTGGCTGCAATGTCCTCCTCTGTGGCCTAGCAAGGCTGCTCCCATGTCAGGGGTTTGGTAAAAGAGCCAGCCACTGAGTTCGTGTCAGAGACAGTCCCTGTTCCCCTTACTAGGAACCCACTTACAAAGATTCTACCCAGCAGTGTATCAAAGCAGATGGTGAGACTCATAACCAAACTCTGAGCAGAGTGCATCGAATCATATGAAAGAAGGGGAATTAGTAAGATCTGGAGAGGACAGGAGCTCCACAAAGAGAGCAACAGAACCAAAATGTCTGGGAAGAGAGGTCTTTTCTGAGACTGATACTCCAACCAAGGACCTTTCATGGATATAACCAAGAACCCCTGCTCAGATGTAGCCCATGGCAGCTGAGTATCCAAGTGGGTTTATTAATTTTTATAGTTTAAGGATGAGAAATATTGATAGGAAGCTTGAGTCTACATGTATGTGTGCTGGAAAAGAGCTTTTGCAGACCCTGAAGCAAAATTGGTTGGATGGACCTGGTACTAATGTTAAGTTGGGCATAGTATACATAGAGAGGAAAGTTATTATTCTTTTTTAATGGAAAAGCAATTTAAACAGTTTAGTAACAAAGGAAAGAGACTGATGAGAGGAAGGCCGTATTTGTGTGTGGTTATAAATTCAGACAAATTTAAGTTTAAAATACTATGTTGCATCCCATTAGAATGAATATGTAGACGGTTACATGGATTTGAACTACAAATGTGTTGTTTTGCCATATAAATTTCAAAGCCCTCTATTCATAGGTAAAGTTTAGAAGCAGAAATGCAATATGATTTTTAGGAAGATTAAGATAAATTTTTTTTTTATTAAATACACTTTATTCCTTTTGTATGCCCCCATAAGTCCCTCCCTCCTCCCCTCCCGGTCCCACCCTCCCCCCCTTTCTGCATGAATGCCTCTCCCCAAGTCCACTGATAGGGGAGGTCCTCCTCTCCTTCTTTCTG
>REGO01000782.1:254081-267683 GCA_010120015.1 Rhombomys opimus | reverse complement strand
TGTCCTGCTTCAATGGCTGTAAAGGCCTGAATGATCATGGCTGCATTACACTGTTGTGAGACTCTAACCTTGCATATACACCACAGGCAAACCAAGGCGACCAACACCAGAAGGGTTTAAAAAGAGGGAAAAGGCTTACTTATTAATACTTGAATTTTGGGTCAATAGTTGGTTTCTAGTTAGTAAATATTTTGGCCTTTAGGCTTTTGAAGCTTGTTGTCTCTGTCACATCTATACCTTTTAGATTTGTAAAGTAAAACCTGCTGTGACTAACACATGAATGAATGAGCATGGTTTTCTCCCATAGAACTTTACTTACAAACGTGAGAACATACAGTGGCTTTGACTCATCATCAATTATTTGTTCATGTATAAATCAAGATATTGAGCCTAAAAGCCAGATAAGTGTAGATAATTTACTAAATCCTAGAGAAACATTGAAATGAATTGAAAAAAAAATCAGCTGAGATTTGTGTCAGAAAAGCACATGAACGAGGACTCTGTGATCAATCATTAATAGTTAATTAAAGCAATATCTTATCAATTGAAAAATCCTATTAGTTATTACTATCTTGTTAACTTCTATTTTAAAGACACAAAAAATCTAACAGTTTACTTGAAGAAAGTGGAAAGATGGGAAGTAAATAGCATTCATAAACTTAATTCTTTCCTAAGAATTGGAGGTGAACGTAAAAATTGAGGTTAAATGTACATTAAAGAGGAAAGTTTTACGACAGGAAGTATAGACTGGATATAATATGGACAGTCTGACATCTCTATTCATACAATGATTGCATGCAGTCATATGTTTGTCCTGCCTGTTTCTAACTCCTTATATCATTCTGTTCTCTGTGGTCTAAGCCACAGCCTTTGGGAATGGAAGCTGCAAACTCACAGATTACATTGCCAAGCTTGACAAAGCTCTCTTCCCCAAGCCTCGCTGGCCTTTATGGTCTCAGACTGCACTGAGAGATTTCTTCAGTATTTTATAGACTGGGAAATTTATTTCGCTGATTGTGTGAGACCTCAATGACAAGGATGCATAAAAAATTAACAAATTGGATGAATGTGATCAAATCTTAAAGTCTTATGCCAATTTCATAGTAAATCAATTGTTAGCTGTCATATCTTTTGACTAAGAAATCTAGCTGAAATAGGCTTAAGCTCTGACAGTCTTAAGCGTTTCTGTAATTTCTGATGAATGGCCTGTGGTTAAAATGCCTGTGCTGTTCTGTCTCTTCGCTGCTCTCCATCAACCTGAAGGGAATAAACAGCTGCTTCCTCATTTGCCACAAAAGATTCCTTGCACCAATAACTTTATGATTGTAATACTTTTCTGCAAATAACTACTGTCCATGACCTCCTGTTCTTCAGCTTTTACCACTTTTAGTTGTCTTGGGACATATTTCTTGGTTCTCTGGCAGAAGAAGCCAGCTTTTCCTGCTGTTTGAGTGTAAACTTTAAGCCTATTGCCCACAAATATTCTCCTTGTAAAGTAGAGATAGTATACAAACTACCATGGGCTGGAAACTCTGTCTTGTCAAAGTAAGGACTGAGCACAGAATGTATAATAGTTTCATTTCTCTCCAGCGCGCCACCATAAAAAGTCAGTCCAAATTCTTAATTAAATTTATCTTTCAATTAAAACTGTACATTAAAGTTAAAAGTGCAAAAGTTCCAGCGAGCTTGAATTTTCCTTCTCTTTTACAGTGTGAGACATGTATGGAATTACTGTAACACTTGAACTTATTTCAAACACTTTCCCAGTATGGATTTGGTGAAGGATTGCCCCTCCCCACCTATTTGCACTGCACTTTTACTGTGTTTAATGGCAAAGGGTTCTTAAGATGCTACCAGCTACTTAATGTCTGAACTGTAACTTTACCTGAGATTTAGAGAGTAATCACTGTTTAGAGTAAATAATAGATCTCTATGTTAGACAAATTTTTACTAATGAGCCCAAACTCAAAACAATATGCTGTGTAGGAGGCAAAAGCCACTTTGTGTCCCTTTGATAGTACTGCAGAAATGTGTACTGTAAAATGTTTTGCCATGCAATTTTGTCAAAAGGTGATAGGTATTGTTGCTAGTCCTTTGTATATGATGGATACAAGAACAAGAGAGTTATGCCACGTCAGTTTAGACTACTAATGGTTTCAATGCCAGATTCTGAATTACAACAGTGAACCAAAAAGTTGCATTAGCAAAAACAGTGGATGCTAAGAAAAGTGTAGAAATGTGATTTTTATTTTCTCAGCTGTTGAAAAGAAAGAAATATTTAAAAGTCAGAGAACAAGACCCCAGGCTTGTATGCTTCAGGAAGAAGTCCTCATTACCAAGTTTCTCACAGTAGATGGACATGCTGCCAGTGCCAGTATGGCTTGTGATGTCATCGCCTTGGCACATGAATTCTGAATTAATTTTGTAAAGAGAGAAGCCATTATATTCCAAATCTTTTTAGCTCAGTGCTCAGAGCATGGTGGCTTTTGTTGTTGTTGTTGTCTTTTGGAATATTATCTTCAAGATCTCCGAGATATCCAGTCAAAGGGCCGGCCATCAACTGCACAGTGGGAGAATACCATCGGGTAGACCATGACTACAATGTTTGCAAAGCAGTAGACATGTTCTTAACTCTTCCAGATGACACTGATATAGAACTAAATTTACAAAACCAGATTTTAGACACAAAGACGATAAGTGGTTTATATAAGCATTAGTGAGAGAGAAGTTTAGTATTGTGCTTAGATTTTTTTTTATTTGAATGAATCTTTACAAGGCTACCTTCCCTGAAGCAATATCATTCTGATCCTTAAAAATAGGTCAATGAAAAAATTTAAAGTACCTGATTGTAGACAGGAAGAATTCATATGTAATAGTGGTTAGTCAGCATCAAAACTAAGGGAGAACCACCAATCTAAAGAATTTTAATTAATTAACTAATTTTTAATTTATTACAATTTATTCACTTTGTATCCCAGCTGTAGACCCCTCCCTCATCCCCTTCCCATCACAGCCCAACTCCCTTTTCTCCTCCCATGCCACTCCTCCAGTCCACACATAGGGGAGGTCCTCCTCCTCCTCTTCCATCTGACCCTAGTCTGTCAGGTCTCATCAGGACTGGCTACAATGTCTTTAAAGTTACTATATATGTTAGAAACCCTCGAATCTCTTCTCCATAGGCATTTACATTCCTTTAAGTTCTGTTCTGGCTTTGTATATCATCAAATGTTGATCAATATTTTGTTTTCACTGTTTATACGACAAATATGAACAACTCAATTTGAAAAGTTTGTAGAATCCCTATTTTGTCTAAATGAATACTTATAAAAACCCTGTTTCTTCAGTCGTTGCTTATGAACAAGATCTTGAGTCTCACTTTTCTGTCTCAAAGTTTTCTAACATGTAGCTTGTCATTAGACAGAACAACATTATCGACCCATTGCTGATCATAGTATTGGCATACACCTTGAATCTCAGAACTCTGGAGGGAGAGACAGTGCAATCTCTGTGACATTGATACCAGCTTCACGTCAATGGGGGGGATGCAGACCAGTCAGGGCTCTGTAGTGAGAACCTGTTAAAAAAGAAAAAAAAAAAAAGAAAGTGTCCTTTTACTGTGCAGTATAGACTTGCAATCTGTATGACAGGCTTCATATTTTACAAGAAATTTGGACCGGACACAATGCTTCAGATTCCCTCTATTATAATACTTAAGATTTACTTTCAACATTAGTGTTGACTGTCAATATACTATTTGGGGCCAGAAGAGGGCAGCAGAAAGCTGAAATTTATGGGAAAGGAGGGATGACTTGAAGGACCTTGAAAGTCACCAAGAATGTGAAGGAATGTATTTCTAGGAAAGGGGAATGAGTTTGAAACACCAACTGAGAAACATAATCTGGTTTGTTCTATATTGGCACTGAAAGGAGGGCATCAGGAAGTCCAAGGAGTTCATTAAAAAACACGTGCCAAAGTGGAAAATGGTCAACTGGAAAATAATGGTACAAAACCAGAACAAAATGAATAAATAAGCATGCAAGCTAGTGGTGATGAGTGTGGCAATGATATTTCTGCACATGAAATACCTTTCTGTGTGTGTGTGTGTGTGTGTGTGTGTGTGTGTGTGTTCCTTCTTAAAGCCCTGTTTTGAATTTAAAGGAAAACCTCTATAAGTTTTAACTTAAAAACACAAAATACCAAGGAAGTCAAAATCTGAAAGCATAGATCTTTAATAGTCTTTAATAAAACTGAGTTAGGATGATCTTGGATCTGGCTGATGTAAAATATTTTTTTTTAGATTCTCTGAAGCTTAATGATTACTTTATTAATCCTCAGTTTATGTACTGACTGTCAGAGCATTGCCTTTAGCTAAAGTTATATTTTCCTTTCTCTATACTTATATTCATATATTTACAATTTTTCTTTTTAATGTGCTTTCCTCTATCTGTTTACCTTGTGAATAAGTTGCAGGATCTTTCACTTTCTCCCTCTCTTGATATAATTACATATACAGAACACATATATGTGTGCATACATACATACATAACATACATATATATGAATATGCATGTAGATATACATGCATATATTTGCAATCTGCTCTAAGAATAGTTAGGAAAGAAGAAAAACTAATTATGGCTCTTTGTTTTTCTTCTTTCAGAAGTGATTCATCACTAACTTGGTACTCAGATTAAAGGAAGCCTTGTTTAAGTGAGTTGCGAGAAGTGATCTGAGAAAGCAGGTTTACGTGAAAGAAAATTAAGTGTAGAGTTGTCATAGATTTTAGCATGCATTAGGTACTTTAGGAAAATAAAATTTTTAGAAAAAACAGGTCAATGTCTTTTCTCCAAAAACAATTTTTTTCTCAGAAAAAATGGAAATGGATTTTTATTTTCTTGATGATTCTAAAAATAAAATTAGAATGATGAAGAAGGTTATAAATATAACTCTAAATAATTGTGTCAGAAAAGAGTCAAAATATCTCTCTTGCCATCTGATAATCACATTAAAAGCAACAAATAAAGAAGTTAAGTGGGATTACTCATTCTGTCCTTCACTCATATTGAGATAATTAGTGTCAAAAGTAAGAGCAAACAGTTATTCACATGCAGCACCAACAACATTATCAGGGAAACTGATGGTTGACATGAAACGGACTTTGTTGCAATAAGCATCAAACTTTTAGCAAAAGGCTGTTATCAGTGTCTAAGTATTGGAAGGTGGGGATGCTACTGGAGGGAGGAAGGGAGCACACTGTGAAGAACTAAAGGGCCAAAACATTAACCAAAACGCGTAATGATCCCCATCTGCTCACCCATCTATCCGTCCATCTGCCTGCCCACCCACCCATCCATCCATTTATCCATCTGTACATTTCCTTTACAGAATATAAACTCTAGGACAGAGGTCCATGTCAAGGGTTAAAACAGCCTGGGCTCTTCTTCCAAAATTTCCGTTTCTAGAGGAAGTAAGATGGTAATGGGGGATGCAGGACAGCCTAAAAATTTATAAGAAAACATTTATTTGGATTTCAAAGTTTCTTATACCAAATGTAATCTCATTTTGCTTTGGAAGCAACTATTAAAATACAATTTAAAAAATAAAATGAGATTAAGAATGATTTATAAAACAATGAGTGTAAAATAATTTTGTTGTATTCTTTTGTTATTAAAATATAATTACATCTCTTTCCCCCTTCCGTTCCCTTTTGTCAACTGCTTCTATATTTCTCTTTGTTCACTCTCATATTGAAGGCCTCTTTTTCTTTGGTGTGTGTGTGCATGTGTGTGGTGTATGCATGTGTGTTTGTGTGTGCATGTGTGTGTCTATATATGTGTGTGTGAATGCCGATTTGTGTGTGTGAATAAACATACAGATACAACCTGCTGTTGAGTCTCTTTTTGATGCTTGTGTATGTGGTTTCAGGGCTGACTTTTTTGTACTGGCCAATCAATTACAGGACTCACCCCTGGGAAAGACTTATTCTCTGTCTCTCAGCTGCTAGTAGTTGCTTCTAGTCCTTTATCTTAGTGAGGCAGTAAGAGAACTCCTCCTTCTACACTAGCATGTCTACTGTCATTGTAATTGTTCAGGTTTTGTTTAAGTCATTCATATTGCATTTCTTCCCTATCATTCCTAGGTTACACTTTATCACTGCAGACTTCTGGGTTATGTTTCATTCTTGGTTGTCTTCAGCCTTCTATATTTAAATGTTTAAGCAGATATACAATGAAAATTATTAAAAGACCTAAAATGAATCCGCGGTCATTTCACTTACAGGCACTATATTTTTTAATAATTTTTAATTTTTTATATTAATCACAGATTGTTTACTTTGTATCCCAGCCATAGCTCCCTTCCTTATTCCCTCCCAATCCCACCCTCACTCATCTCCTCCCTGCTCCTTTCCAAGCCCACTGATAGGAGAGGTCCATCTCCCCTCCATCTGACCCTAGCTTATCAGGTATCTTCAGGACTGGCTGCAATTTCCTCCTCTGTGGCCTAGCAAGGCTGTTCCTCCCTCAGGAGTGGGGGAGGGTCAATGGAAAAAAAAGACAGCTACAAATGGTGCTGGTCCAATTGGATGTCTACAAGCAGAAAAATGAAAATAGAACCAAATTTATCACCCTGCACAAGACTAAAGTACAAGTGGGTCAAAGACCTAAACATAAAACCATATACACTAAATCAGTTAGAAGAAAAAGTGGGGAAGAGCCTAGAACTCATTGCCACAGGAGACAACTTCCTGAACAGAACACCAACAGCACAAGCTCTAAGAGCAACAATCGATTAATGGGACCTCATGAAACTGAAAAGCTTCTGTAAAGTAAAGTACAGGCACGAAACTTAGCTTGGTTCTCTGACAAATATCTTTATGAGCTACTGTCATTTTGTGTATGAATTTGTAGAGAACTGCGTAAGTAACACTGGTGTTGGTTCTGTCAGAGGAATGAAATTACCTTTTTGAAAACTGAAAAGCTCAACATATCTTAAAGGTATGTGAAAGGGTCCTGAGAGGGCCAGAGGAAGAATTCCCTATTGTCTGTGTGTCATATGTAACAACAGAAACATTTTGTGACACTCTTTGGAATCCAGGTAAATTTTCTGTGGAGGAACTGGCTTATGGCTTAGAAGGCAGAGGGAAGATAGGCCACCACCAAGAAGAGCTGGAAGTAAAGCTGGCAAACAAATGGTTTCATTTTTCAGATGGTGGCATCGTGGCCTCTTCTAAGATCACAGGAGGAAAGGTAACAGCAAGCCCTGTGGTGTCTTTTTAAGCTCACATTACATGCAACACTTGTAGCCAAATATTTTCTTCAACCAGTTCTAGCCCAGTCTCTTCCAATACAGCATGCGAAAATAAGAATGACCATTTTTTTGTAGTTTTCTGGAAACAACCTCCTTTTTACACCCTATTCTTTGGCTAAATTTTTCACAGTTATTTAGCAAAGTGCCTCTCATAAAGATCTGAGTTCCTGAAAACCGTGCTTGTTTCACTTACTATTCCAGGATAATAACAGAGCCAAGGTGCACCTTGGTCAAAAACAAACAAACAAACAAACAAAAAAAAAAAAAAACCATGAACAAAGAGTCTCACTTTATTTAGTATTTTTTTTTCAAGTACTAAATGGTTCTTTATTGCTCACTTCTCAAGGAAGCTCCTGTTCCAGCTGCTTGCAGTAAGTGCAGGTTAGACCTGTGAAGTTATTACAAATGCTACTTGTAAGCTGAAGAACTTCATTTTTTTAAATTTTTTATTAATTACACTTTATTCATTTTGTATCCCCCTATAAGCCCCTCCCCCATCCCCTCCCGATCCCACACTCCCTCCCCTTTCTGCATGCATGCCACTCCCCAAGTCCACTGATAGGGGAGGTTCTCCTCTCCTTTCTGATCTTAGTCTATCAGTTCTCATCAAAAGTGGCTGCATTGTCCTCTACTGTGGCCTGGTAAGGCTGCTTTTTAATGCATTTATATAACAAATCCTAAGCAACTTGTTACATAAAAGTTTGTTAAAATATGAATGAGTTACTGCAAGTGCTGATTGTTCTGTAGCCCCTTCAGCTGTGCCCCTGACAGAGTCCTTTTTCAGGCCTTATCCTTTGGCAAAGGTGTCATGAGAAAGTTTTCATTCACTACTTCCTGCCTATAAGAGTAATACCATCCACAAGGTGGCCCATAATGCAGTGCACGATCTATTGTGATCAGGAAGGGTATGTGTGTGTGTGTGTGTGTGTGTGTGTGTGTGTGTGTGTGTGTGTGGTGTTCTCTTTTAGTATCTGAAAATCTACACATGTGAATGTGTTCACTCACCAAATACAGCAAAACTCTAGTGTATGAAACGAATCGGAAAGGGTAGCTGGAGATGAGTACACTGTGAAAGCTATGTTATATTTAGGGTAATACCCTCCTCGTCGTCACCCATCTTTCTTCATAGTCACTGAAACAGAGACACTCTGTGAGCACTGTGGTGTCAACCAGTGCACCTTTCTCCTGTAAGTCTGGGACGATAAGATCCATCTTTGTCTTCAAGCCAGATGTGGACCATCAATTTTCCCATTTGTTCAGGGGAATGGCAGTTCTGAATGCTTTTGCTTTTCAAGTCTTACTAGAGTCACCCTTCTTGGGCAAGTCTCAGAGTCACTTGGAGGGTTCTTTTATTGGCTGAATATGTGTATTTTGGCTGTGCATTCTGCAACTAAGTAAACAACCACCAAATGCACTTAGAATTTCAACAAAATTACCATCACTTATACCTAAGGAGAATCTATATTAACAAGACTCACAAGTCCATTCCTGGAATGCCAAATCACAATACATTATGTATTTTGACATCATAATACAATACGTATTTTGAATCATAGTGAATTCATGTCTTCTCAGGGCCAAATCCATTAAAGGCTGAAAAGTCTTTGAATGTCCCCTTTTCTGTGGACAGTCTAACCGTCACTCCCTCTTGTGGTGATCAAGCTAAGTTCCTTAGCTTAGAGGAAACAAATGAAATTAACACCTTACAGGTTATTTTGTCATTTAAAAGTCATAATATGCTGAACTTCATATTTCTTTCAGAGCAAGGGACATATGTCATTGCGAATACTCCTACAACCCCAGTGCTCACTGGACATGCCCTATTACTCCCCGATTTGTCATTTAACAGCCTGATATGCTCCATGTTGCCATGCTGGATGGAAGGGTCTCTTTTCTCATCTTTGTGTTCTCACACTACGAAACAGCTCCCCATGCTGCTCGTCTTTGCACAGCGTATCTAAGATACTCACTTCATTGTGGATGCAGCACAGTGTCCCAGATCTGATGGTAAGGAAAACAGGCTTAGTGCTGTGGTCAGCTCTCAGTCTGGTGTTATCCTAGGTTCATATTCCTCTTTTTAGGATCTCCTAATGTCTACAGGTACTACAAGCTCTCTCTTTCTTCTCTGCTTTCTCACAGTCAGCAATTCTAAGGCAAGTACAGATTGTTATTAAATGCAAATTTTACCCACCACATATTTCCACAAATGTGTGTATGTGATGGGATGCCACACTATGTTTTCATGCCCACCTACATTGCATAACGTTTAAACATATCCAGTTCCTTACTGTCATTTTTCTTTGTTGAAAGATGTTTAAATCTTTCTTCAAACTTTTAAAATTCCTATCACGTGCCTATTATTAATGTGTATGGTGACTCTTGTCTCTCTAGTTCTGTGATTATAGGTCTGCATACTTGCTTCTTTCAAGAACAAAATTAGTATTAGTTCTAGTTTTTCAAATTGAGAGTCCTGTGCTGGCACAGCAAGTCTTTTGCTGAGAGAATCATTTCCTCCATCAGATGTTAACAGCTTGACAAATCAGTAAAAGTAGAAGACATATGACTTTGAACCGTACAAAGATCAAATTGCTACAAGTATTTATTAACTTGTCTTTTACAAAGCAGTATTATGTACATTTGTTTAATTTTTGTTTGTTAAATACCTACATAACACATTTTATCACTTGGAATACTTAAGTCTGCATATATATGTATATGTGAACATATATACACAGATACATATATATATATATACATATATGCATATGACCAACACTGTAAAATATATTGTATTATAACAAAATTCTGCATCTCAAAATGTTGGCTAATTTGTAAATTAGATACATTCTTCAATCTTGATCCTACGTATTTTCTTTCAAAATTTATTGCCTAAACACCAAACTAAAAACATTTTATTATCATACTTTAGATCATAAATCAGTACTACAAGAATATAAGCTCTGAGATTAGAATAACTATAACTGTTATTACAAGTTCAAGACTGGGAGGGAGGGTGGGATTGGGAGGGAATGAGAGAGGGGGCTAAGGATGGGATACAAAGTAAATAACCTGTGATTAATATAAAAAATAAAAATTAATAAAAAATAAAATTAAAAAGAGTTCTAGACTATTGACTTTATTAATTCTCCTTTGTGATTAATTTATTTCAGTTCAATTTGTCACACATAGCAGATCATAGTTTGACAATCTTAATAGTATCATTCTACTTTTTTTGAAGGAAATAGTGACTTTTTTCTTCATCTTTCTTAACCTGATTTCATGTACAACTATATGGAAATTGTTTTATTTTATATGTAGTCACAGTCACAGCTGAGAGAAAGAATCCAAATTTTAACAGTCTTTTCTTATTTAAACTAATCAGTTCATGAAAGTTAAGCATTTCATCCTCTCAAAGTCTTCTGAGGTAAAAAAAATAAATAAATAATGATGACTCAAAAGTATTTCTTACTTGTGTGTGAGTAGACTTTTAGTAGAAATCTCTAAATATTTTGATTTTAAAGAGAGAAGCCGGGGTTAGATAAAAGACTAGTTGAGAAGAAGGGATGGGAGGTGTGCACACTGAAAGATCCAAAACTTGTTTATGTATGAAAGCTTCTTTATCTATAACTACTTGGAATATTTTTATCAAAGAGAATGCAGCCACTCCTGATGAGACCTAATAGACTAAGATCAAAAGGAAGGAAAGGAAGACCTCCCCTATCAGTGGGGAGGGGCAGGTGTGGAGAAGAGGAAGGGAGGGGTTGGGAGGGAATGAGGGAGAGAGTTACAGGGGAGATACAAAGTGAATAAAGTGTAATTAATAGAAATTTTAAAAAAACACAACTTGAACCCACATCTTAAGTTAACTGAATTTTTACAAGTAGCAGTACTAGACTGAGGAGTCACCTTAGAAAATTCATGACAACTAATGGTCCTTAAAAATAAAAAATAAATAAATGCCAAGGATACGTCTACTTGACAAACTCATTTGTCAATACTATAAGACACAGTATGTTCTCAAACCTAGATAGTGAGTCAAGATTTATAACTAAAGGTTTAAACAAAGAAATAGTTCAGTCAGAAATGTTTAAAAGTTGTATATAAAAGACAGAATCATTGAAATGACATTTTTCTTTTTTTTTTTTTTTTTTTTTTTTTTTTCTAGAGGACTTGAGCTAAGGTATCCACTCTCTGAAACTCAGCTTTGTATATAAAATAATTGTAATGATATATACTTGACAGACATAAAATGTAGAAGTAGATAAAAGATGATGAAGTAGAGGGTCTGGCTCATTGACTATGCACAGTATTTTAGTTCTTTTCATTGCATTGTTACATGTTTATATAACATTGCTAAATATTAAAACTAGGATATCTCCTTATAGGTGCAAACTTCTGTCTAGAAAATAAAGGGATTGTAGAGATAAATAGAGAGAGAGAAAAAAAATGGAAAACATTTCTTTCATATGAATGTTCTTCTCCCCGAAAAATAATTAAAACACCCCAGGATAGGTCCACTCAGCTCGTGACAGGAAGTCTTATTCTAAGGGGCCACATCTAAAATTCTTTGTTCTAAGTGTGCTGTTAGAATTTGAGTGTTGCTTAATTTTTTTAATGGTGATGTATAGACACATGCAGACAATAATATATAACACCATTGAAGTACTAGAGCACTTGATTACATAAATAAGTAAAGATATTTCCCCAATACAATGTATAACAACTCAAAAAAATTGTAAAGACTATTATACCTAACTATTATTACTCATGAATCATATTTTGCTGAGCTAATAAATGAAATATTCTTGTAACTAGAAATTTTAAAGATTAGGTTTTCTTATCTTTAAGACTCATTTTATATAATATTTCTAATATTTGCACATGCAAGTTATATTAAATATGTATACTATCTATCGACTACATTTGTTTGAAGTCATTGATAATGAAGCATTATTGCTCTTGTGTTCAATCTAACAATCTGCCATTGATCATCTTTTCATGGTGATGGAATTAGATACTAGGAATTACATATCACTACAATAGTTGTTTAAAAAGCCTTTACAAAGACTATTCCATCATTATTTGGCACATTACCATGGTTTGTGTCTGAGAAGCTCCCCTTTAATTGAATAAAAAGCCACAAATTGCTTGCTCATTGATAAATGTGGGCCATTTAAGGGGACAATTAACAGATGATAAGTGTTCTTTGTAGCACCAAAAGTGACTTTATCACCTGCATTTACAACACCGTTACTACTAACCTTCACTAGTTACTTGTCCTCACAGTCATACAATAGCACCATCATCCACATATCATTTTCTGTACTTCACATTTTTATAACAACTTGTAAGAATTTACACTGTTGTCTGAGAAACCTTTGTAGCAGTGTTGTGTGGTATTCATTTATCATTAGTGAAGTTCCATTTTCAGTTTCAATTTCAAAGATTATTACAGGACAGACTTTCACTAAACATTTGTACATTTACTAACATTAGCACTTATTTATTATAAATTTATTGTACATGGGAACTCTTAAGACTGAATTATTTCTGGAAATAATGACTCTCCATTTTTATTCACCGCAGGATATGCATGCAGGGCAAAATGTGTTTGTAATATATTTTCATAGAGATTAAATTTTTTCATCAACAGGCTCCATTAAAAATGTCAGTTTTAGGTCTCTAGTAAATGATGAAATCTTAGATTTACATCAAAAGCCTTCAGATTTAGATGTAGATGAGTAGAGTCATTGTTTTTCTTTATTAGTTTTGAAATTAAAACATGATTTATATATGTGGCAAAGCTTAATTTTGTCAGTTATTTCTGCAATTTTTGGTAAATGAAATCATGTAAATGCTCCCTAAATCATCTCATCATGTTTCATAAAAGCCTAAGCAGCCTATCATCCAGGCCAGCTTTATAAATAGCACTCTTTTTTTTCATTCTAATATTCTTTCTGTGAGAGTATCAAATGAATACAATTTCATAAATCTTCCAATTCTGCTTTCTTTTACCCAACATAATACACTTGAGATAAATCTCTTATTTTAATTTTTATAATTTTATTAGCATAAGGTACAACATTGTAAATCATAAATAATTTTATTATATATATATATATATATATTACTAAGGTAATAGTTATTTCCTCTATTACTGTTTTATATTCTTCTCCCATTTTAAACTTTGCCCATTCCACATTTCTTTTTTTTTTTAATTTTTATTTAACTTTTTTTTAAATTTTTTATTTAACTTTTATTAAATACACTTTATTCCTTTTGTATCCCCCCATA
>REGO01000782.1:207450-245095 GCA_010120015.1 Rhombomys opimus | reverse complement strand
AACACATGCTGGAGAGGTTGTGGTGAAAGGGGAACCCTCCTCCATTGCTGGTGGGAATGAAAACTGGTACAACCACTTTGGAAGTCAATCTGGTGCTTTCTCAGACAACTAGCAGTTGTGCTACCTCAAAACCCAGCTATACCACTCCTAGGTATATACCCAAAATTTGCTCAAGTACAATAAGGACATTTGCTCAACCATGTTTGTAGCAGCTTTATTTGTAATAGCCAGAACCTGGAAACAACCCAGATGTCCATCAACAGAGGAATGGATACAGAAATTGTGGTATTTTTACACAATGGAATACTACTCAGCAATCAAAAAGGAGGAAATCATGAAATTTGCAGGCAAATGGTGAGATCTAGAAAGGATCATTCTGAGTGAAGTATCCCAGAAGGAGAAAGACAAACTTGGTATATACTTGCTTATATAGACCTACAAGATATGATAAACATAATTAAATCTACACACCTAAAGAAGATAATCAAGAAAGTGGACATGGGTGAAGATGATCAATCCTCATTTAGAAAGACAAATGGGATGTGCATTGAAAGTATGACAGGAGTCTACCGCAAAAGGCATCTAAAGACTCTACCTAGCAGTGTTTCAAAGCAGACACTAAGACTCATAACCAAACCCTCGGCAGAGTGCAGGGAATCATATGAAAGAAGGGGAGTTAGTATGATATGGAAAGGATAGGAGCTCTACAAGTACCAAATATATCTGGGCACAGGGTCTTTTCTGAGACTGACACTCAACCAAGGACCATCTATGGATATAACATAGAACTTCTGCTTGGATGTGGCCCGTGGTAGCTCAGTAACCAAGTAGTTTTCCAAAGTAAGGGGAAAAAGGACTATTTCTAACAGGATCTCAAGGGCAGGTGCTTTGACCTCCCCCCTCCCCAGGGGAGGAGCAGTGCTGTTAGGCCACAGAGGAGGACTTTGCAGCCAGCCTTGGAGATACCTGATAAAACAGGGTCAAATGAAAGGGGAGGAGGTCCTCCCCTATCAGTGGACTTGGAAAGGGGCAGGGAGGAGACCAGGGAGGGAGTTGGGGAGGGGGAGGAAATGAGGGAGCAGGATACAGCTGGGACACAAAGTTAACAAATTGTAACTAAAAAGAAAAATAAAAAATAAAAAAAGGAATGCAAAAATGTGTAGTAATGAAGCTATGCATACCACAATATAGGTATATGAGAGGCCAGGAGATGTGCTGCGTTACTGACATCAACAGATCACACGCAACATGCACGAATTTTGCTCCACTTAACTATTATGGAATTTTAAACTTCAAAAAACAATCCAAGTTATTTATCTAAAAGAAACAGCGAAGCTCTGTGTTTGTACCATCACATAATCTGAGAGGATGACAGTCTAACTAAACTAAGAAAATCACCAGCCTTTATCTTCATTCTTCCTGTATCATGCCCACCCACTTCATTCAAGAAGATGAGTATGTAAACTGAGATAATTACATATTTTGCAAGAAAGGCTTTTTGAAGTTTAGCCCGAAAACACAAGTGGGGTACTTGGGGAAACAATGAGATGTTGGCACAGACAGAGTGCATTCTAAAATCTCTAGGCTATCCAATTTTGTGAATGTTACTGTTGCTCAAATCTCTAGCCTGGAAGTCAGAGGTGCCATTTTCTGAAGTAAGGAATAAACTGCTGTTTTGATTCAACCAAAACCAAGACAAAGATGCAGTGTCATCCATACCCTAGCATGTATCTGTTAGTCTTAAAAAGAAATGCAAGATGCCAAGATAAACAGTAAAAGAAAATCATTTATAGTGCAGTTGCTTAAAATTTTTTTTATGAAAGAAGGGGAGTTTGATGTGGAAAGGATAGGAACTCCACAAGGACCAAACATATCTGGGTACAGGCTCTTTTCTGAGATGGACATTCAACCAAAGACCATGAGTGGATAAAACCTAGAACCTCTGCTCGGATGTGACCTGTGATAGCTCAGTAATCAATTGGTCTCCTATAGTAAGGGGAACAAGGACTATTTCTAACAGGAACTCAATGACTGGCTCTTTGACCTCCCCACCCCACAAGGAAGGAGCAGTACTGTTAGGCCACAGAGGAGGACTTTGCAGCCAGTCCTGAAAATAGCTGACAAAAGGGAATCATATGAAAGGGGAGGAGGTCCTCCCTTATCAGTGAACTTGGAAAGGGGCAGGGAAGAGATGAGGGAGGGAGGGTGGGACTGGGGAGGGAATGAGGGAGTGGGATACAGCTGGGATACAGAGTTTAACAAAATGTAACTAATAAGAAAAATAAAATTAAAAAAATGAAAAAAAATTTTTTTAAACAGAGAAGTCAGTGGATACAGTTTCCATTTGGAAAGACTTAAGTACATTTCTATTTAAAAACAAAATTACTAGCAATCTTTTTAGCCTTTTTATTTTTATCCTGAAAATTTATAAGTGCATTTTGGTGTTCTTGTGTTCATGAATAAGACATAAAAACAACCAGAGGTGGTGTTTCCATTTTGGATATAATGAAGAAAACTTGTAAATATAGTTCCTTATCATTTCCTCCATTATTATTTAATGTCCATTGACATTTTAGAGATGCAAATATAGTGAGTGGTTGTTTATGGACTGGGTTTTCGTTGAACAAAGGGTATGTCCTAGTTAAGCCTGTGCAGGTGTTGCTTCAATCAGAATAGCATGGACAGAGGATGAACTACTTTGGAAATGTACACATAGAAATCAAATACCATCTTACCAAACCATTTGTTACCTCAAAGCCCATCATGCAGAAAACCTTGTTCTGATGTGACAAAAGAGAAGCTAGAAAAATCATTCTCATAGTCTACCACTCACAAACCTGATGCCTCACGTATATATGTCTGCTCAACATTATGACTGAAACCCTTTAGTCATTTTCTCGCACCTATTTCACACCCAAGGCAGATGGCAAGATCAGCGTAGCTGGCCAAGATACATCCAATTATGGTTCTCAAAAAAATTTTAGAGTTAAAAGCATAGGAAACCCTATGGGGAGAAGAGGAAGTTCACACCTCTACAATACAAGAGGGGGAAAAAGGCATTAAAAAAAAAACTATATAACTCCCATGCACTGAGAGCTTCCTCTTTCTCTGAGGTGAAAATGGACCCCAGTCATCTGGTTACTCACATTATGTATTAAAATTTCCATGGGGAGCAGAGTGTTGCTCCTTCTAGTGTAAATCAATAGACAGTGAATTAATGAACAGAGCAGCGAAGAGATCTACACAGTCATGGGGAAAGAAAGCATTATTTGCATCAGCAAAGAGATGAGAGCAGAAAACAGCTCCAGTTTCTAATGTGCAATAAAAGGGTTTCTCTTATCCCTGTACCTCCCTTTTCTATCTCCCAACACAGAAATAATAGGTGAATTAAATTTTAACAGTCCAGTACCAACAAAGCCTGATGGATGAAGTTGGTTTTTCACCTTTTATGCTTTTGAACTGATCTAGTAAACTTTCATGAAGAACAGAAACAGGCAAAATTGTTTAATTAGTAATGTAAGAATAAATTGGTCACAAACACACAGTTATTTAGTTGTACTTAAACACAGATGCTCCCTGTAATTAGAGAAGCCTTCCTCCTGACCCACGAGTCTCCTTTGAGCTTCTGACATGATAAATCCATTGCATACTTTCTTTTTAAAGGTCTTATGTGTTCTCTTGGTTACAAAATATCACCATTACCAAATAATTATTTATTTAGCCTTCTATTGTGGTCCTAGAGTTAAATAGAGTTTTCTTCTAAGGGCTTGTCCTCTAGTGACAAGTGCCTTTAAAACTTCTATTCTATGGGTGACCTTGCATGGAGAGGACCTAGATCCTCTACACAGATGCAGCTCAGTTTCCAAGTGATTTTCCTAGTAAGGGGAATAGGGGCTGTCTCTAACATGAACTCAGTGGCTGGCTCTTTCATCTCCTCCCCCCTGGGGGGTGCTGTCTTGCCAGGCCAGAAAGAAAGTTTATGCAGCCAGTACTGATAGGCTAGGGTCAGAGAGAAGGGGAGGAGGTCCTCTTCTATCAGTAGACTAGAAAAGGAAGAGGTAGGGAGGGTGGGACTTGGAGAATATGGAGGAGGATACAGCAAGATTACAAAGTGAATGAATTGCAATTAATTAATTAAACAGTTTAATTAATTAAAAACTTTTACTCTACTGTCACTACTGCCATCAGTGTTAGGTGGAGAGCTTGAAAATCGGTAGTAAATTGAAATTCACAAAATCCAGTTCCTTGACAAGTATTTCTTTTTACAATGCTGAACAGAAGAATGATGTTCTCTGATGATGCGCTATTCCTTTTTCATAATATAAAAAATTGTTTCTAAGCATTGAATATTTTAAACTAATTTTAGCTATAAGTGAGAGGTAAACACCATCTGCGCCTCACGCATTTAAATGAGAGGTCAGGGTATATTTGCATGAATTTGTCAGTGCTGCCAATTAAAAAGTGACTCGCATGACTCCTTAACAATGAATTAAACATATATAATTATATAATCACAGTTGATTCCTGGAAAACATATGCAATAGCTAATATTAACTACCAGTATTTTCTTAAAAACCACACCCTTCCCGCCATTATTACTTTATAGTGAGGAATATGTTTCTGAGTGGTTGGCCAATATTGTCGTATAGACCTGAATCATGACAGACTGTTGCCATCGCTCTTGTTTGGCTGCCAGAACCAGATGGTAAGACTCTATTGCGAAAGCTACATCAAAAACAGGTAATGATTAGAAGCTTCATCTCTACTAGCTAACTTTCATAGTGTTAGAATAGGCAATTCATGCAAAGGGCGGAGGAAGTGATCATCAGTCTCACTCAACTGTGAATTTTCAAACCACAAATAATGACTTATGGCAAGACATTGCCACTGGTACAGTGGTAACATGAGTGTTACTGACATAATCAACCACTTTTGGGTTGGATCAAAGGTTTACTCCATGAGACAAAACCCATATCTGACAGCATTATCGAGACCAAGAACTTGTGGTCGGATAGGTCATCTTCCACTATTATTCTGCAGCATAGACATAGTGTGAAAATGACTTCTACTGGCTTATTGTTATACTCATAGAAGAGAACATCTCCAAGTCCTCATCAGAGAAACTTCTTTTCACATTAGATGACAGTTATCAGCCCCCTAACTGGTTAATTTCCAGAGAATAAGGAACTGTGAAATGATTATTCCTAAACTGGATTTCTCCATCATATCCCTTGCCTCAGTGCACTAAGATTGCCAGACGTGATAAATTATTTCAAGGATTCACTGTTTTCCTGACACACACACACAAACACACACACACACATGCACACACACAAACATTGTATATATAAATTCACAGTGGTTGTGACAGCAGGCACTGACAGCAAGTTCAAGGTAAACGAATCCAAACGAGGGGTGGACAGAAATCCAACCCACGGCAGAGGAGGTATTAGTACAAAATAGCTGATTAAAGAGTGAGAGTTTGTATTATTATTATTATTATTATTAATTATTATTATTATTAATGCTGTGATCCCTGATAGTTCAATCATACTACAGGATCATTCCTTCATCCAAGACTAACACAAATTGGATTTTGTTCTTTATAAAATGAGAGCATGAAGTTAGATGGCTATGGAGATGGCAATTAATCTAGAAAAGACTGGGGAGAGAGTGAATAGGACCAAAATATATTGTATAAAATCCTCAAAAATTAATAAAATATTCTTTAAAAAATCCAAAGGATTAGCTACACTCAATAGAGGCAATTTCTCAACATTTCTCACATATTCATTTTACAAATTTGAGCAATATTTTCTGCGTTTTTCTAATAACTGTATTTTTTTCACAAATCATTAGATTCTATTGGTAGCAGCTACACAAGTATATAAAACACAGCACAAAACAGGTGCTAGTGAAATTATTGCATTTCATGTTGCTTTTATAGATTTATTTTATAGGATCCAAAAAATTAGGTTAATATTATTTTCATGCCACTTGTTTAAATGGTAGAAATCACAATTTTTCTCCATTCTATAATCATTAAAACATTATTTGGTGGGCTGGAGTGGCTCAAAGGTAAGCATCATTGAGGACCTTTTCAAAGGACATAAGGTGGACAGTTCAGTTTTCGCTAACTCCAGCTCCAGGTGACCAATCATCTTCTCTTGACCACAATGGACACTGCGTTGAGTGGCATTAACACACACATACACACACACACACACATTTAAATTAAAAAAAAAATTAGGAAATGACTAAAATTTGTTTTAAAACACTGTACTTTAGCTGGTACATAAAATTCAGCAGGGTAATGTGATATATTGCTAAACTTACACTGTGTAATGATTAGAGCCCTTTAAATATATCTACTTGATCAAACATTTTCATTTTTATGGTAAAAGCATTAAAAATCTCTTCTACCTTTTGAAATCCCTTGACATGTACAGTCACCTCACTACGGTAAAGCATAAGGCACCTCGTTCCTGAGTAGTTTATTATAACCCTTCTGGAAAACTTTTCACTAACCACACTATCCAGGAGACTCACTACCTTGTAACATGAATACTTTTAAGAAAATTTTATCAATTTCTTGAGAATTGTATACAATATATTTTGGTCATATTCACACTCTCTCCAGCTCTTTTCAGATTTATTACTTTCTCCCTACCCACCCAACTTCATGCTCTCATTTTGTAAAATAAACAATAACAAAACACAAAGAAAAACATAAAAAGCACTCTACTTTCTTGTTTTATGAAACCAACTAATTCTCATTTTAATTGTCATTTTTAGTCCACTTTTAGTCACTTTCACTATAACATTAATAATTCGTTTTCATTATTTCTTGCAAAATTTTCCATTTTTGTTTTACTCGTGTTTTCTTTGCTAGAGAAATGGTTTTAATTTCATCTTAAAATGCGATTGTCACATTTTAGATTTTGTATAATGAATTTATTTTACTTGTTATTTGTATTTTTTTGTATAAGTAGACCCAAAGAAGATAAGCAACAAGGAGGACCCAAGGGAAGATGCTTAAATCTGACTCAGAATGGGGAATAGAATAAACAGCAAACATGCCTGAAGAGAGAGAACAAGACTAGAACCTACCATAGCTGTTCACTGAGAGGCTCCACCCAGCAGAGGATCAAAACAGATACTGAGACTGACAGTCAAACATTGGGCAAAGCATAGGAAGGCTTGTGGAAAAATGGGGGGAAAGAAAGAAGGGTTTGGAAGTTACAGTAGCTCCACAAGAAGACCATCAGAGCCCAGAGGGACCTTTGGGGTCTGAAGTACCAACCAAGGACAATGCATGGTCTGGACCTATGTACTCTAAATATAAGTAGCTGTGTGTGTGTGTGTGTGTGTGTGTGTGTGTGTGCGTGTGTGTGTGATGTGAATAGTACATTTACATGAGTCTGTGGGTGGACATGCCAAATATGTATTCAGTGGCCAAAGAAGAACATCCAGTGCTTTTCTGTATGCCTGTTGAGCTTACTGCCTAGGGACAGATCCCTCAGTGAACCATATGCTAGATATCTGGGCTAGGCTGGCTAGCTAGGACTCTGTCCTTTCTCTGTGTGTCACTGATTAGACAGATGTGCATATGTGTTATGGATTAAAACTCAGTTCTTCATACCTGCAGGCCAAGTACTCTAATCCAGCAAGCCCCTCCCACATGTTCCAAATCCATTAAATAAGCAATGCTACCTCAGCAGCTTCAGATGTGGTTATAATTTCAACTCTATTCCAGAATACTAAACTTTAACTCACCATAGCAAAATATTAGAAGCTAGCTAACTTAGTTTAAACTTTATTTATTTTTGTTATGTCGTTGGGTGTTTTGCTTGCTTGTATACCTGTGTATTGTTTGCATGTAGTACCCTCAGAAGCTAGAATAGAGTTACATGTGGTTATAATCTGTCAGGTGAGTGCTTGAAATTGAACTCAAGTCCTCTGGAAGAGAAGAAAGTGCTCTTATCCACCAAGCCATCTCTACAACCCAATGTATAACTTCCAAAAACAATTGCATTGAGATAATTGTTCTGGAGCTTTCGGGGCCTGAGGCCAACATTGATTCAACTTTGGTAAATACCTCAGAGTAGGTAGAGTTAGAATCATGGGATCATGACAGGAGGTAGCAAATAATTCAGGAAGATATAAACGCCAAGGCAGGACTGTAATGACTTCCCACTAGACCTCACCAATAAAGATCTTGATATTGACACACCTTAACACCAAGGTGCTAATAAATATCTTTTGGAACACTTTCAAATCACATCCAAACATATGCAGGGCATCATTGTGATGGCCAGAGGTTTACCGTATTTTATCATTCCAAGTGTGGGCTGCAGGTACAATAACAAATTTCGGGGGGGGGGGTGTTTTGTTTTTAGAAAATACAGGAGCTTCTTGTATTTTCTAATTCAAAGCAACTAAGAAGTATGGTTGTGATTCTTCTTGTATGTATTCTATATTTCAGAATTGTTGATTAATTTTATTAAATTATACTTCTTAAAGAAGTACTTTGCAGTAAATGCCTAGCTTCAGTTTATTATCACAAATGTCTCATCATATACAAAATGCTAGGGCCGACATCAGAGATCACTGGGTCTTTGCTGAGCCCTGAAGATGGGCTCCTGGTTACTAACATGGGAAAAGATAAGAAATGGCAGCTCTCCATTTACGTGAGGATCAACATGGCCACCAGGTCCAGCAACTGCTAGGGCAAAGTCAGGCAGTGAAAAAAGTTGAACTCATTCCAGGAAAATGCCTGGGGAAATTAATAATTCAGTTAGAGATAGAATGAGAAAAATATAATAGGTAGGAAAGAGCAATTTTTATGAAAACTGTAAAAAAGTGAAATGCCAGGTCAAATGCTGGAGCTGAAGAAGCAGTGAATTGGGATAAAGAAATATGGCTTTCTATCTTTATGTTTTTCACATTTAGGTATTTATTGAGTGAATATTATTAGCCTGAAAAATATAGTTTAACTTTTATTTTTACTTTAATCTCTAGTTTACTCATCTCAGTAGTGGCAGCTGAAATTGCTTGTGGAAAAGAAAAATAATTTGCTATATAGAAGGATATTTTTGTGTTCATAGATAGTGACATATTTATGCACACATACAGTGAGCATAAAATTAATAGCCCTGGGTGTTGCTGCAGCTGCAGGTATCATTACCAGGCTGGTCCCTACTACTCATATTACTGTATTTGGTACTGATCTACTTGTACAATAAAATTTATGAAGGTGGTTAAATTTTTTATATCTTTCACACTTTAAAATTTATTTGTCAATATATTGTATTTTGTCAATATATTGAATTTTCTTATAATTGCTGGAATTATCTATATTCTGAAAGGAAAAGGAATGATCTCTTCAAATTCTTGCTGAGATCTTAGGTCCATATTAAAGTTGTTTCCCATTCATCGCTTTGCAGGGTATTTTACACTCTCTGTGATGCAATACAGACAGAAACATGTCCATCTTCTTAAAGGATAATAAATGTCCTTGTTCTTGTATGGACAAAGAAAGGTATTTGTGATAAAAAAACAAACACACAAAACCAAAGTTCAGCTTCAACTGTTCCATGCTTAAGGCCTCTTAGAGGTTTCTCTGTCTTCATAGGTTCCCTAAAACAATGATTCCGTTTCTAGTTATTGAATTCTAGAAAGAAAGGAAATTGGAAGTTGGTGTTTGGTTAGTGAGTGGCAATGGGAACCTGTTGGTCATGACCGGGCTTTCTTTTGGGGATCAGACTTTAAATTTAGAATGTCCTTTGCCATGGATTTACTGCTCATTTCAAGGACATTTCAATCAAGGAAGGAAAAAAATATACTTGCTGAATTGAAGAACTCAGGAAAGTAATGAGAATTGTTGTGTTCTTTGTAACTTGGATGATGTAAAAATCTAGTAAGGTAGTGGAGAGAACTTGGGTTAAGGTAAATATTTGTTGTTTACCAGTGGGGTGTATTTGATCTGACGTTTAAAAACATTCTCACCAAAAATATCATCAGGAAAACTGAAAACTCGGATTATTTACAAGATGCATCTAGTAAAATATAAGCAGAAAGGACATTAATGAAAATTATAATATATGCTTGCATTAGTAACTTTACTATTAACAACACAACATTTTCTGATTTATAATGAGTACATGTCCTTTTGGTCATAACTAATATAATTTCTACGTCACACACAGGTACAGTTTCTACCTACTGGAGTGACAGACAAGCTTCCTACAGAAAAACCTATGGCAGCCATTTGTAATATCTTGACATTTTGAAGACAAGGAATTTCTGTAGTAATGAGAATGTATGGGGTCATATTTTTAGAAGAAGGACAATATATACTTTCATTGAAAGTTAAATATTTAAAGTTATATTCTCCTTGAGGTATTAATTAATGTGTAAATCACAATTGAGTAGCTGCATAATTTCAGACAATGAGCAGCAGAGCTAAATTGTCGGGTGCTTTATAGGATCAGGAAATAATAGCATAAAGCTTAGGAGTTTCTAAGGAGTGAGATGTAGGATCCCCTGCTTTTAGTTGGTCCCTCTAAAAATGCTTAGTCTATAACATTAGAAGAAGATGAACAGTTTAAGAAAAACTATAACTGAACTGAAAAAGATACAGCTTCCTTTCTTTAGATTGAGGTTTTCTTTATAAAAATTTATTACCTTTCATTTGTTTGTTTTTTTAAATTTAATTTTTTATATATTTAATTATTTCAACTTACTCACTTCGTATCCCCACTTTGTCCCCTCTGTTATCTCCCCTAGTCCCTAGTCCCCCCCCCCTTCTCTCCCTATACCCTTTCCCTAGTTCACTAATAGAGGAGGACCTCCTTCCCTTCTATCTGACCCTAGCCTATCAGGTCTCATCAAGGCTGGGTGCATCATTTTCCTGTGTAGCCTGGCAAGGCTGTACTCTGAAAATGCAAATCTCCCCTGAAGGAACATGTCAGATAGATAGACTCTGTGAAGAGGCCTCCAAAGACTCAATAAATGAGAACAGAAATGAAAAATCAGGATTGGAAGAAACTAAATCCTCCGCACAGTGAAAAAATAATTACTAGAGAAAAGAGACAGAATATAGAATGAGATATAATCTTTCTGAGCTTCTTACCTGATAGAGGGTTAAATCTATAATATGTAAAGAATTTGAAACATTAAATGCCAAAATTATCAACAAATCCAATCAACCATTTCTTGAATCTTGATGTATTGGAAAGTAAAAGAGTAATTCCTTTTATAATAACTTGAGTATGTTTTAAGTTTTTTTTTTTTTTTTAAATCTTGTTACCTGTACTTATTTATTTATTTAAGAATGTCTCTTAAGCAACCTATGCTGGCCTGAACTCACTAGAGAAACAAGTTTGGTGTTATGGTTTGAATAAAAATGGCCGACATTGGCCCATTAGGAGTGGTGTTGTTAGTAGGTGTACCCTTCTTGGATTAGCTGTGATTTTGTTGTTTTCCTTTATAAGAGTTGCCATGACCATGGTGTCTCTTTACTGCAGTAGAGAAACCCTAATTAAAACAGTTGGCCTTGAATTTTGGTCCCCTTGTCTTCATACCCAGAGTGCTGGGATACAGATATGAGCAACCATACACTACCATACTTGATTGTGATGCTTTAAATGTATGTCTGAACTTTTCTGCTAAATTGATATTCTATGATTGTTGTGTTTAAACAGGATACCTTTCATGAAAAGGTGGATATCCCTCAGTTAAGACTTCTGACATGATAATATAAGTAAGGATGCAGCATAAGGCACAATAAAAGTTATGACTCTGCTTGATCATCTTTGTTCTATTTGTTCATCAATCCATCATGTCATAGGATCATGGGGCAGCAAATAGTGTGCTTCCGAAGGAAGTAGGTGAGGCTGTGAACTTTAGGGAAGACGAAAGAACCATTACAAGCTCTGGAACAAAGGCTCACCATGGGGCTCTTCATGAAAAGTATTTAGAAACTTTTCTAGTATTTAAAATGTCATAAGGAGTAATCAAAATGTATTAGACTTCCAAATAATAGTGGAGTAATTTAAGACAACATGAGCCAGACTTTTGAAGATAGTTTAAATTATATTGTATGTGGAAAACTTGTGTTATGTCTGAATGTGAAGAAATAAATAGACCAAACCATTAATAGTAGAAAGTTACTATTTAATTGAAAAGCTTCAGAACTGAACTTAACTAAATGTAGAAATGTAGAATGTATCTAAGTGTACGCGTAGATAGCCAATGCATCAGAAAATATAGGACGATATTTGTACATTATTGCCTTTGTTTTATGCTTTAGTGAGAAAAAAAGAGGAATAAGAACATGAACCAAAGGAACACATTTGTAGGCTTAGAGTTTTCTAAAACCTACTTGATGTAGGGTACTTAAATGCTTGTACTTTACTTCCACCCACTAATTAGAGGTAGGAGAGAAAAAAAGGAATTAGGGAAAGGAAGTTATGAACCCTTTAGAGGTAGTTCCTTGGAAGGGTTCCACTCTTCATTGTCAGGAGACAAGCAGCCTAGTCAAATAGCAAACACCAAACAACAACAGGAACCAACAGCAGCAGCACGATTCCGCAGAAACAGCAAGACCACCAAATGGGCATGAGTCAGCAAAAGTAGCAAGACTCAACTGGACTGCCCTGTGAAAGTTCTCTGGAGCGTTTCTCGCTGAGAAGTGAAATGTAGAACAACAAAGACCAGCTAAGTGACGTGAACCTGACAAAGTATAACAATGCGAAAGCATTGTCTCTGCCAGTAGGCTTCTATTTGTCCCTTCTCAGAGTCCACACAAGGCTGTTTCTCCATCTGACAAAAACCATGTCCCTTGCATGAGACAGCTTCTACAAAAACATCACATACCCTCTCATGTGTGTGTTTTCAAGATCATGTGCCCTCTCAAGAGTTTTTTTTTTTTTTTTTTTTTTTTTTTTTTTTTTTTCAACTGAGGATGAATTGAAAACATTTCTGAGTCCAAAGTTTTGGACCAAACAAAGAAACAAACAAACAAAAAAAGACCCAAAACTTTTACTACACATATCACACATTCTTATTAACAGTGACTTAACAATACTACTTGTAATATCTACTATCTACTACATTGGTCTGACCAAGCCAGTTGGTTTAGATCTTGAGGTGTGTTCATGCTTTAGAGCAAGCCTATGGAAGGAAATGGCCTTTTCAGGGAACTGAGCATTTAAATGAAATACACTAATTTTACAGCTGATGAATTGAATAATTTATTTTTTATCTATTTATTTATTTACTTATTTATTACAATTTATTCACTTGGTATCCTGGCTGTAGCTCCCTCCATGTCTTCCCAGTCCCGCCTATCCTCCCTCTTCTCCCTCTATGTCCCTTCCCTAGCCCACTGATAGGAGAGGACCTTCTCCCCTTCTATCTGACCCTAGCCTATCAAGCCTCATCAGTGCTGACTTCATCATCTTCCTCTGTGACCTGGCATGACTGCACCCCCCAGGGGGAGGTGATCAAAGAGCTGACCACTGAGTTCATGTCACAGACATCCCCTCCCTCCTTAATAGGGAACCCACTTGGAAACTGAGCAGGGGGTCTAGGTCCTCTCCACGCATGGTCTTGGTTGGAGTATCAGTCTCTGCAGGACTCTCTTGGGACAAGGTGTTTTGGTTCTGTTTGTTTCCTTGTTTTGTTCCTTTTCCCTCCAGGTCTTTCTATCACTTTCTTCTTCCATAAGGTTTCCTGCACTCTGCTCAAGGTTTGACTACGAGTCTCAGTATCTCCTTCTGTACTCTGACAGGTAGAGCCTTTTAAGGGACTCACATAACCAAAAATAAATTTCCTGGAGGCAAGCTCTCAGTCTTCTGGTTTTGACAGGATCTAATATGCAGAGTAAATTTGATAACAGAAACAGAGGATTAAATATGATGCATGAAATAAAATGTCCAAAAATGTATTGCAAAGTGAAAGAAAAATACATGCTGGCCACTGATTTTCTAAAGACCCATGCACTGACAGGATGTCATGTTTCTTCAAGTTTACTAATATTGGCCACCTTAACCCGTGCTTGTAATGAACACCAAGCACACAAGCAATTTGGGTTGGCTTAACTCAGTGATTTTTAGCCTTCCTCATGTTGTGCCCTTTAATACAGTTCAAAAAGTGGTCCCCAACCATAAAATTATTCCAGTGCTACTTCATATCTGTAATTTGTCTACTGATATGAATGTGCTTGAAATATCTATATTTTCCCATGTTTTTAGGTGACCTCTGTAAAAGGGATATTAGACGCCCAAAGAGGTTATGACCCACAGTTTGAGAAACACTGGTCTAATAGTTCATTTAAAACTTTCATTTTTACCTTATCTGTAACATTCTCGCTATATCTCATTTCTCACATAGCACACATAACTGGGAATAATACAGTGAATGACTGTGAAGGAAAGGAGACACAGGTGATGTATCTACATGAAGTACATTTTTTAATAAATGACAATAAAGACACAATGAAATGAGAATATAAAATGATTTGCCTAACAAATTTTCTCTAAGAACTTTATGGTTTATGAAATTTAATACCACTTCTTCAAGTCATATTTTAATAAAGTACAACTAATAAAAAATGATTTACATAATACATAGAAAGTGAAAACTAAGGTTGTGAAGATAATATCAGTGATGATAATTTATAAGCAAAGTCTAGAAGAATAAAGAATCTCTAAACTTTGTATACCATAATTGGGTTTAGTAAATGAATGAGCCCTGTTGCACCTTTGATTAGAGAAGAGTTGCACAGGAAATAAAGGATCAGTTCAAATTGTAGTGTGTCAGAGGAGCACAGATCACTCAGCATAGGAATGATTTCTGCTCTTGAAGAGGACCCTGGTTCCATTCCCAATAGTTCTGCCAAGCAGCTCATAGCCTCCTGTGAAGTCTTGCTCTAGGGAATCTGAAACCTTCTTCTGGATTCTGTGAGCTCCTGCACACACATGGCAGAAACATATATAGATACATACCTAACTCCATCATGTCTAGCACCTATGTTACAAACTGTCTATGGACAAATGTCTTGAATTTCTGTCACTGAGCATGATCCTGTCTGAAGGAAGAATTAATTTCCCCCTCTAAAATTTATAAACCTATTTTTTTTCTCCATTTGAAAATTACAAAATTAGAAAGCATAACATTGATATGCTATCAGCTTGAAGTGCTGTGTGCTAAAAAAGTTAGTCATTCTTGGGAATTATAATTCTGACACTATCATAATTTGTTTTTCATTGTATTGCCCATAAATAGGTACTAAATAAAATAACAAGCATAAGGAGGTTTTTAAAAATACAGACTCATGGAAAAATATGGTATGTGTATGTAAATGCTTCCTCGAAAGCAGATGGAATTTTCCCAAAGTTTTCCAAGAACTGAAGAGAGAAACTTTTAGCTAAAATGCATGCTATTTTGCAGAGAAAGTTAGTGTCAGGTTCAAAAGCCTGCCCTTATCACTAGTATCCAAAAGACACTCTGTGAGCACAAGTATTAAGACTGGATTATTTGATACCCAATTTGAGGGAATAACCTTTTAATTTATAAATTAATCAAATTAAGTAATGTTTTATACACTTTTCATCAAAAGATTATTTTTTCATGGTAAGATTATTGAAGTACTTTTTAAAAAAAGAACAGTGAATAATAAAGTCCTAAGTCTATATTTCAATAAGAAAACTGCATAAACCATGTTTTTTTTGAGTCTTTGAGCCTTATATTTATTTTGAAAGATTATCAAGAAACAGTGGGCAAATAGAGATATCATCAGAGGGTAGATAATAATTTTCAAATGAAATTATTCATACATAGGAACACACAGACACACACAGAGACAGACAGACAGACAAACACACAGACAGAAAAATGTTCCCACAAACACACAAACACACACTCACACAAACACACACACACACACACACAACAGAAAAGTAGTCAAAGGCCCATACACAAGTGAAGAGATTTTAAATAAAACTGAACTACACAGAGAGAAATTTGCTAGTTTAATTATCAAAATGGGTACAGAAATGTTAACATTTAATAGGATTAAAAGCACTGAATTCAGTTTGGTTTTTACAATATTTGCCTCCGATATATAATGCTTTGAGAATCATTTACAGTACCCAAAAGCAAGCAGAATCAAACCAAGAATGCATACAGAAATAGATGAACCATCTAGTTAATGTTGACAATACTGAAGATAAATGGATTATTGATTAGAAAAAGGGTATCATTACCTAATGTATTCATTCATCTTACCTTATGGGCTATTTGTCTAACTTTTAATTTTAATCTATTTGTCATAAACAAATAGAAGATAAAATCAGCCCTAAAAGTTTGGGACAATATTAAGTTTTAAAAGTGTTATCTAAATTATAGTTGTGAAGTGTGCCAGTGACTACAGACGATAATCAGCAAATCTGAAGCAGTTCGGGTTTCTGAGGTTGCACATCAAAAGGATGAGAGGCTGTAAGTGGGATGTCTTTTACAGAGTGCTGTCTGAGAGGCACAGAGTGCCCTGGCAAAAGAAGGAGCTGGATCTACTCCAAGAAAGGCTCTAGGATGGATTCTGTCTAGAGTTCATCCAATCCTTGACCCCATCCTTTGATTTCTCATTATTCTAAAGGAAAAAGACCATGATAGAAAGAGGAGGCAATCACCACTTGTTGATAGAAGTGATAAGAGACTAGTGTGTAAGAGCATTCCCCTTTTATGAACAAGTTTTTGTTTTAGTCTCAAGTATGAAAACATCTCTCAAGGAAGAGGAAATCTCATTTTTGCTAAAAAAAAAAAAAAAAAAAAAATCATACTGAATGTGGTGATGCCCCCTTGCAATTCGTGGTTCTGGAAGGTGAAGGCAGGAGATGGTTAGCAGTTAAGGTGGGCTGCATAGAGACTGGATAAAGTACCCTAAAGTGTAAAAGTGGGATAGCACATACTCAATTATTTTGAAATTCTGCTGAAATGAGCACTGTGGTGACATGTAGCCAGAATGAGAATGAAAATGAAAATGAAAATGAAAATGAAAATGAAAATGAAAATGGATTTGCAGCAGAAATTCAAAAGCTGAGAGATGAAGAAGGTTGGAGAATGAGGCTGATTCATTTCTCTGAATTTTCTTGGGAGAGAGAATCTAAATTTCAGCAAGTTGTTTTGTTTTCAAAACATCTGCTTGAGTTTGCTCTCATATGATTTTGCAATTGTTTTGGTAGTTAGCACTGCTTTGGGTTTGCATATATGGAACGATTTGTCGCAGTGGAAGTAGGAACATTTAAATTTATGCCTGACGGTGAAAAGAACAAAGCTCTGCTTTATGACAGTACACAGAAGGGTCAAGGGGATCCAGATATCAGAATGCTTTATACACACACACACACACACACGCACGCAGTGCTTGCTATTTGTTTTAATGCATTTACATGCATGGAGACTCTATGTCACTGCTTTGCACACAGTGAATGCATGAGAATGTTTACATTTGTATACAATGCAAATAATTTTGAGCTAATCATGTTCTATTCTAACAGTTATTAGATACCAAAAATATATTTTCATTAGTCAGATGCCATCTAATTAATGTAAAGTTTCTATCTGATTAAATCTTCATTAGAGGCTATTCAGAACAATGACATTTCATGTGTTACTGGACAACCTTACTGCCTCACAGATGGCACATGATAAAAATATTAGACAAATATTATATCATGACTGGTTAAACAACCTAAAGCATATCCATCTTAATCAAATAGACTACAGATCAGACTGCTGCAGAACATGCAACAATGAAATTACTACCATAACAGATTGGAGTTCACTGTACCATATGCTGACAATGGAAGAGAGCCTCGATTTGTGCATGTAGCAAGTAATTGCAGATGTGAAACACTCTGTGTTTGATCTTGAATATACCCTGCTTAGTATTAATTAACAAATACCAAGGCATATGGATTTTAGGGTTATGAATAAGAGAATACCTTATGACTATCTGAAGTATTGATAATAAATACGCAGGCAGATTATTTAAAAAGTTTAATAATTACTATAAGGTTATAAAACATTATTTATTAATAACCCACTAGCATCTTTTGACTTTTTGTTTATTTGTTTCATTTTTGTTTACTGAGACAAAAGTTTCTCTGTGTGTAGCCTGTGTGAGCTCAATTTGTAGACCAGGCAGGCCTCAAACTCACAGAGATCTGGATGCCTCTGCCTCCCTGTAGCTGGGATTAAAGGTGAAAGCCACCACACTTGGTGCATCATTTTACTTTATATTAAATTAAGTTTTAAATAAATAGTTAAGTAAATATTCCTGTCAAAGAATATTATAAGTAATACTAGTATGTATTAATAGTAGTGTGTAGATGTTTTATTAGTATATATGTGTATTGTATGAGTATGCTATTAGAACATAGTATATATTATTTTTATATATGTATATTATTTAAGTATATATTGTTAATAAGCATTTTATCAAACGAGTTATTGTGAGTTTTACCTAGATAATGAACATACTTGACAAAATGAAAAAGTATTACTACCCTTATTTTTCTTTTTTAAATTTTTAAATTAATTTTTATTTTTTTTTAATATTAATCACAGGTTATCTACTTTGTATCCCAGCCATAGCCCCCTCCGTCATTCCCTCCCAACCCCATCCTCCCTCCCTCATCTCCTCCTGCCCCTTTCCAAGTCCACTGCTAGGGGAGGTCCTCCTCCCCTTCCATCTGACCCTAGCTTATCAGATATCTTCAGGCCTGGCTGCAAAGTCCTCCTCTGTGACCTAGCAAGGCTGTTCCTCTCTTGGGGTGAGGGGTAGAGGTAAAGGAGCCTGCAATTGAGTTCATGTTAGAAATATTTCCTGTTCTTCTTACTAGGGAAACACACTTGGATACTGAGCTACCATGGGCTACATCCGAGCAGGAGTTCTAGGTTTTATCCATACATGGTCCTTGGTTGGAGAAACAGTCTCTTAGAGGACCCCCATGCCCTGATATATTTTGTCCTTGTGGAGCTCCTGTCCTCTCTAGGGCATACTAACTCCCCCTTCTTTCATATGATTCCCTGTACTCTGCTGAAGAGTTTGGTTATGCGTCTCTGCATCTGCTTTGATACTCTGCTAGGTAGAGTCTTTCAGAGGCCCTCTGCGGTAGGCTCCTGTCCTGTTACTTGTTTTCTCCTACTTCCCATAGCCATCCCATTTATTTTTCTAAGTGAGGATTGATCATCTTATCCCGGGTCCTCTTTCTTGTTTATCTACTTTAGGTGTACATATTTTAGTATATTTATCCTATCTTATAGGCCTATATAAGTGAGTATATACCATGTGTGTCTTTCTGCTCCTGGGATACCTCACTCAGGATGATCTTTTTTAGATCCCACCATTTGCCTGCAAATTTCATGATTTCTTTGTTTTTAATTGCTAAGCAGTATTCCATTGTGTAAAAATACCACAATTTCTGTACCCGTTCCTCAGCTGAGGGACATGTGGGTTGTTTCCAGGTTGGGGCTATTAAGACTAGAGCTGTTACAAACATGGTTGAGCAAATATCCTTGTTGTGTACTTGAGCCTCTTTTGGATATATGTGTAGGAGTGGTATAGCTGGATCTTGAGGAAATGCTATTCCTTTTTTTTTTTTTAATGCTATTCCTACTTGTCTGAGAAACCTCCAGATTGATTGCCAACGTGTTTGTACAAGTTTACATTCCCACCAGCAATGGAAGAGGGTTCCCAATTCTCCACAACCTCTCCAGCATGTGTTGTCACTTGAGTTTTTAACCTTTGCCATTCTGATGGGTGTAAGGTGAAATCTCAGGGCCGTTTTGATCTGCATCTCTCTGATGGCTGAGAATGTTGAGCATTTCTTTAAGTATTTCTCTGCCATTCTATATTTCTCTACAGAGAATTCTCTGTTTAGCTCTGTACCCCAGTTTTTGATTTATTGCTTTTTAATTTCTTTAGTTCTTTATATATTCTAGATATCAGCTCTCTGTCAGATATAGGGTTGGTGAAGATCATTTCCCAGTCTGTAGACTGTTGTTTTGTTCTGATGACTATGTCTTTTGCTTTACAGAAGCTTTTCAGTTTCATGAGGTCCCATTTTGGATTGTTGCCCTTAGACCCTGTGCTGTTGGTGTTCTGTTCAGGAAGTTGTCTCCTGTGCCAATAAGTTCCAGGCTCTTCCCCACTTTTTCTTCTAACTGATTTAGAGTGTCTGGTTTCATGTTGAGGTCTTTGATCCACTTGGACTTTATTTTTGCACAGGGTGATAAAATGAATCTATTTTCATTTTTCTGCATGTAGTTGGACCAGCACCATTTGTTGAAGATGCTGTCTTTTTTTTCCATTGAGTGGTTTTGGTATCTTTGTTTAAAATGAAGTATTTATAGGTGTTTGATTTTATTTCTGGGTCTTTTGTTTGGTTCCATTGATCCACATTTTTGCTTCTATGCCAATACCATGCTGTTTTTATTACTATTGCTCTGTAGTACAGCTTGAGCTCAGGGCCATCCTTATTTTTCTAATGAAGAAGCATAAACATTAACTGATGACTTAAAGTCCCTCAAAGTTATAATAAAATTAGTCATGATAGTGCATGTCACTCTAGGCTGACTAAGTTTTTAATCTGTGATTAAAGAAATCTGATATGATTTCTCTTTGAAAATTCAAAGCCATGATATTGGTGTTGCTCACTGAATGTTACTGTGCATTACTCTACAGAAAGCCACTTGACAGAAGAGTGTAAGTTCACCAAGTAAAGGTACAGTTCTATGCATGTCTACAATCTGGATACTTAGTATTGTGTAGGCTATGAGCAGGCAGTCAACATGCTTATGTGATTCAATGATATAGCAAATTAGCTGTTGCTGGTACAGTCACTGATTTGAATCTTGGTGTACTGAGAAACACTGAGATTTTAAGACCTTTGTCAGTTTTACCCTCAGACAAATGTGTCCATTTTCTTAATTGAGAAGGATCTTTAGAAATCCACATATATAAATGTGTACAGATACACATGTATCCATATATTCACAGAGGTATGAATAATTTAAATGAAAATGAGTATTTACCTAGTACAGTGAACATAAATTATAAATTAAGCTATCTAATTTTTGGTAGATTATTTTATTCCTAACTTTTTATTTAAAGAAAAATAAAAGACAAATAATCGCTTCTACACATTAACTAAGGTAGTGAATTTCAATTTTTCCAAAAGCTATATTATTCTATTATTTACTGTTGTTTCTTGTGGCATAGGGGATTTACTGTTTCTTGTGGGATAGGGGATTCCATATTAGTTGTTTTTTGCTGCTATGTTATAACACTGTGTCTACAAGGAACTTATAGAAGAGTTAATTTTTCCTTATTTTTCAGTAGGACGTCTCCATCATGAACAAGGAACGGTATGACAGTAATAAATACGACAGCAGGGTCAGCCAGTTGATACCACATATCTTTCAATGCAAGTATAAAACAGAAAAGAAGTGGAGGAAGACTGTAAATTCTCAAAGCCTGCTTCCACTATTGTTCTTCCTCTGGCATGACCATACATAAAGATTCCACAATCGTTAATAGTGTCAGGGTTGTCTCCAACCCCTGTTGGAGACTGATGTTGAAACTCACAGGCAAACTTTGGGTGAAGCACAGGAAGTCTTGAGAAAGAATTGGGGAAGAATAAAAAGGACCCAGAGGGCACAGGAGCACCACAAGAAGACCAACAGAGCCAAAAACCTGGGCTCAGGAGAGCTTACTTGGCATCAACCAAGAAATATTCATGGACTCAATCTAGGCTCCTTACACATACATAGAAAATGGATAGTTTGACCAACATGCGGGTGCCCTAGAAAGTGGAGAGGGGGCTGACTCTAACATGGACTCCTTTGCCTGATTTACAATCACTTCCTGCTGGCAATGCTGTCTAGCCAGCCCACAAGGGAAGAAGATGCTAAATCCTGATGTTACTTGATGCACCCATCTGAGCTGGTAGGGAGAGGCTCCCATTATCTGAGGAGTAGGGGAGCAGAGATAAGGGGAAATGGGAACAGGAGGAAAGGAGGGAGAGTCAAAAATTGAAATGTAATGTGAGTAAATAAGTTAATTGATTAATTAAAAAGATATTCCACAATCTTCCCAAAGAGTGCAACAAACCCTGTAGATAGTGTTCAAATATGTGAGCCTATGGTGTGTGTTTCTTATTCAAACCATCAGAGATACACTAATTAGTTAGTTCACATTCATTAACCAAATTTTGATTAGTGAAAATTTATGTTTTCATTGTAGGCCATTTATTAAATAACAATCTATACAATATTACTGAAAGTCTAAATATAATTATTATGAGCCCTAAGGTCAATTTCTATTTTATAAATGTCTAAAGTTTCCATGTTTTTTAAATCAATGTCTTATGTACTACATAGAAGCACACTTTTCAATCTGTCATTCCTCTGCTAAGCGATTTGAGAAAGTTACACTTTTTCTCATTATTTTCTCATCATGCAGACCATTGTTGAATCTAACATTTCCTACTTAACCACACATATTTCACTGAATACATGTATTAATGTCCAGTTCCATTTTCTTATTCTATCTTCTAATTCATTTTGATATAAATTTAATCATTTAACTATTTCTCTTATAAAAACGTCATTATTCATATTTCCACTATAGATAAGCTCAAAATGACTCACAGTAATAAAGGGCTAGCAAATGTTGATCTTTTGCCCAAGAGCCTCCCTTGACCCCAACTAGTTCCTGCATTTATACACTCTGGTTGCCATGCTTTTCCCTACTTTGAATTTTACTGGGAAACAAAACATTAGTTAAATGGATATAAAGGTCATTTGAAATTCACGAGGGATAAAGTCTTATCAGTATTAGTAATGAAAGAAGAATCAAAGACACATCACAGAACCCTTGACTCAAGAATGTATTTAAGAAAAAAGGAGTGTTCAAAACTGCAGAGCAGGTATGATCAGATTCTTTGAAGATACAGTGTAAAGAGCAGGGAAGTTAGTGTTGATATTGCAGCACCGTTTAGCTGCGGTCCATGGCCAAAGGCCTATCCACCGATCCAAAAAGAGTTCTTCCCGAAACCAGCTATATGTCACACCACCAATGCAGGGTATGATACAGACTGGTGATTGCAAATGCTAAAATGGATTATCAGCCTCGTTACAGTTTACTGATTAAGGTCTCAGAGACAATCAGGTCTAGCTAGGGACCAGAGAGAATTCACTATCTTTATGAACCCCTAGTAATAAACACAACAAACAGGGACCTCATTGACAACACAGCAAAAGCTACTCTAACTCCTACTTATTTGTAACCTTGAGGATAGTCACCTCCAGTCTAGACATGGAAAAACAGGAGAAACCTTTACTTTTTCTACAAGTGTGTAACGACTGGAAGAGGTAGTTTGTCCTTCAAATAGAGAGACACCTATCAAAATCTACACTGGCCATGAATATTCAGGCAAACATGATGCAGAATCTAACTTTATGAGATGCTGTATCATAAATTTGAAGATTTTTATAAAAATCAATTTCTACAATAAAGAAAAACATTCATTAAAAAAAAAGCTCCATTTAATTTTTGAGAGACAAGCAAATTCCACTACCCTTTCATAGATAATGAGAATGTTAGAAACTCTTTTATGCTAGCTAGGTTTCTCAGTCATAAAAATAATTGCTTCTCTATTATATCATATTAGTTGACAAGCATTTTCATCTACATAGGTAAAACAGTGAGATTATATAGCAAGATGCTTGCATCTATAAACAGGTTCTGGTCTTTATCAAACACCAGACAACTGTCTCTTGATTTGGGGTTTAAGAATAGTTTCTTCACTGCAAAAATTAATGTTAATTTTCTCAAAAGTTCTAAGATAAAATTAGGAAAGAGTAGAGAAAGACTTATTATTCACACAGAGATAACTGCTGTGGGGATTGATAATTACGCGGTATTCTTTTATGGAGAGGCCATTGTAGGTCTCAATGGCAAAAGATGGACATTCTTGCAAGTCCTTTTAGCAAAGAATCATCAACAGGCCCCATGGTTTGCTTCCTCTCTGCAGGAACACATGTTACAGAAAAAGAGGCATTCAATATTGTTTAAAGCATTGACTCATGGTTCAACTGTATAGCCTGAAAAACAGGAGGCTGGAGAAAAATAAACTATATATTCCAATAGCATTTTAACCAAATTCCAGAAATGTGTCTTATTCCTTCTCAACCTGAGTGAGGTAACCCAGAAGCAGAAAGACACACATGGTATATACTCATTTATAAGTAGATATTAGCTATATCATATAGCATGTACATATTAAAATATATAGTCATAAATAAGCTTAAAAACAAGTATGACCCTACTTTTTTATTCAGAAGGGTAAACAGGATAGACATCGGAAGTAGGAGAAGACAGAGAACAGGACAGATGCCTTCCACAGGGGACCACTGAAAGATTCTACCCACCAGGGTATTGAAGAAGATACTGAGACACATACACAAACTTTGGGCAGAGTGCATGGGGTCTTATGGAAGAATGGGGAGATAGAAAGACCTTAAAGGGACAAGAGCTCCACAAGGAGACCAACAGAGCTAAAAAATCTGGACTCAGGAGGTCCTTCAGAGACTGGTGAATCAACCAAGGACCATGAATGGAGAGGACCTAGACACCCTGTTCAGACGTAGCCCATGCCTAGCTCTCTCTCTTTGTGGTTTCCCTAGTAAGAGGAGCAGGGGCTGTCTCTGACATGGACTTAGTGGTCAGCTCTTTGATCACCTCCCCCTGGTGAGGTGACCTAACTAGGCAACAGAGAAAGAGGATCCAGGACGTCCTGATGAGACCTGATAGGTTAGCGTTCTATGGTTGGGAAGGAAGACCTCTCCTATCAATGGACTAGGGACGGGATATAGGGAGGGGGAGAGGGAGGAAGGGTGGGACCAGGAGGAGATGAGAGACGGGGATACAGCGGGGATACAAAGTGAATAAATTGTAATCAATAATAATAGAGAAAAATTTTAAAAATGAATCCATACTAATATTTATGTGCTCTGTTATGCCATGCTTTGGTTCTATTGCCTCTCACGTCTGTAGTTTTCATCAGCCCCGGTGCACTGACAGACCATAATGAAATTACACTGCTCCTGTCTGAATTTTTGAAGCATAAGCACAACTGTATGTTCTGTGGAAATAACCTTCTCTTTAATTCATTATTTACATTGTTTTTTACCGCAAGGAATCAGAAATTTTTTTAATTTTTTTTTTTTTTTTTTTTTTTTTTTTTTTTTTTTTTTTTTTTTTTTTTTTTTTTTTTTTTTTTTCTCTCGTATATATATCTTATGGTATTGGGCATCTGCAACAAAATTCATGTGCAGGCAGCCTGCCTAGCCAAGCATTGCATCCTTCATTTTATATTCAAAGGAGCTGAGTAATGTTGTTTAGCCTGAGTGGCACTCTGCCACACACATATTACAGTGTGCGAAGAGTTTGGAGGAAGCAGCAAAACCAACCACACACTACATGCATGCTGCTCCCAGCAGCTGTCTCCGCGCAAGTTGCTATGGTTCTGTAAGCAACGCTGGCCTTGTCGTTACGTTCAGAAATTTGATTCCGCTCACTTTATCACCCTCAAAATGGGTGCCTCGACACCCTGCTGCTTTAAGGGATTGAATTTGCATGCCTATAGAGTTGTACCACCTACACTGGTAAGTAGAGTGGTTGTATCCATTCATAGTCAGGAAGGAAAGAGTCAATTCAGAAGTAAGAAAATACACCGAGCAAGTGTGTGAAGAAAGTGTCAGAGTTCTACCAATGAACTGTCTCTTCCACAGGATTCAAATATAAAACAGCCATTCCCCTACCTCTGTTTTACTCACTTTCAGAGGCATTTGTTTTTATGGTACATATTAACATATATGACTGAGGATATAAAATGCCACAAATTGGATAAGCCTGAAGCATTCTGCTCATTAAAGTTTATGTAGCTTAGTTATATGGCTGAATTTGGCTCTGTGATATAAAGCTAAAACTGCTGATCTCAATTTTGCCATTAATGGCTTCCTGTCATGTGGACTTAATGTCTATGGCTGCCCATGTGACACTGATTCCAAACTCGGGAAGAACTCTTGTATTCAGAATATTGCTTTGATACCAGGCCTAAATGCCAATATTACTTTACACTTCTGACATTAAGAACAGTTTAGAATTCACTTTATGATTAAAACCTCTGTTTCTATAAATTATCAGTGCCATAGGAGGATTATCATAAGAATGAATAGAAATAATTCAATTACTTTTTATTTTTTCATTTCTGAATAAAATCAATTTGGACTTAAATTAATTAGTAATTTCCAATTCTTGATATTTTGATAACTGTCAGTTAAGATGCAGATTCAAGTGCCATAGTTTTTAAATTCACTTTATTTTAATTTGAGCTTACTACTGGTGTCTCACATTTCATATTTAGCTTTAGAGCTCAGGGTTCCAGATAATTTTTCTTTATGAAAATTTTTTTTTATGATGTGGTAATGTTCCAACTTAATCTACTTACTTTCTTTATTATGTTGCTTTGTTTCAGGCTTCATTTTGCCCTTTGGCAGTAATATTATATCTATATCTATATCTATCTATCTATCTATCTATCTATCTATCTATCTATCTATCTAATGCACTTACCACTTATTATAAATTTTAGTATGTATTAAGGATGATAACATAAAATATCTTCATAACCTCTAACTCACTTTAGAATTCTTGGTCTTTAAAAGTACCTATTTTCAAATAACATTATCATATTAAAATGTTTTTTATTAGTTTGACATTTGGTCTCCTGTGTAATTTTGGCTGCCCTGAGCTCATTTTACCTGCCTCTGACTACCAAGCGCAGGAATAAAATGCATGTGTCATCAATACCTGACTAAACTATGGTTTTTAAAACTTAAGTATTTCAAATCCTCTTTCGATGACTAAATGATAGCATATGACTAGATATATTTCAGTGACTAGCATCTAGCATTTGAAGTGCTTCATATTATTTTGAATATCAATAATGAAGTAATGATGATGTACGTTATCATACGAGATTACCTTTGGATTTCAATGTATATGTGTGTATATATGGATGGGTGTAATGACTTAATAGGCATGGAATGTACAATCAGACATATATACCTTATGTCTGGAGCCTACAAAAGACAATAGAGGAAATCAGATCTCTTGGAACTAAAGTTAAGCACTGTTAAGAACCATAGCAATGCGTTGCTAGGTACCAAACACAGGTCCTCTAAAAAAGACTAAGTGTTCTTGACTGCTGACCATTTCTGTTTCTCCAGCTTCTATTTACTTCTAACTTTTGTTTCCATTTAGGAATATTTTCAATGATACATTTCATCCCATTCTTCACAGGCATGGCGTCATTATCAGTCTTCTGTAGTTTAATGTTGCAATTTATTTCAAATCAGAAAACCACCTTCAGTGTAATAGTGGAAATGTCTAGCATGTGTACTTATCACATTATTTCTTTCATTTAAATGAGAATACCCTGGCCAGCAATTCTAATGGAAATCTGCTGTTTCTGGTACTGGGATTTTTGTTAGTCTATGGTCTTATGAAAAGCATCATCAGCTCAAGTAGCATAACTTCTTGTAATCTCTCCAAACATAAACTCATACGTATAAACATGTATAACTCTAAGTAATTATAAAGTATCCTTGAGTGTTTATCAAATATCTTGGTGTTTCTGATCCTCGGTCCTCTCTCTTCTTCCGTATTGACCTCCCTTCCTTGGCAAATAGAGTCCACTTCTCATTTTTTATCCATTTTCTCACTAAGCTATTTAGGTCATTTCCCATTTAAAAACCATTCTCATGATCAAAGAAAACCAATGATACTTTTCCATCAAGATGCTAAACACAATCAAGACACAATTTTTATTCAAATTGTTTAACATTGTCACTCCTGTGTTTATGTAATCTGTAGGGAGGACTTCTGTCTCAATAATAGCAGCAGGGTTGTCAATTTTGTTACTTTTTTTGTCTCCTACTCTACCTAAGGATGGGCAGTGAAGGTGCCCTGCACTCAAGCAAAACCCAAAATGCCATGATTTTTTTTCTGCATGTGATTTATGTTAAAATGACATCTTATGATACTAACCAAAATTAAATTTTATGTATTGACACATATTTAGTTTTTCTATGTACTGTAGAAAATGTTTAGCTACTTTTTTAAAATTGAGACTTACCAATTTCAGTTGTTATTGCTGATGTGTTTATAGATGTAGATCCCAGGGGTACAATGTGCCTGAGTCAATGAAACATACACAACTTATCCTGATTCTTAGAATTAAACAGATTTAACAAAATTATATTGTAATATACTTAGTAGCTGTCTAATTTATTTATTTATTTATTTATTTATTTATTTATTTATTTATTATTAGTTACATTTTGTTAACTCTGTATCCCAGCTGTATCTCGCTCCCTCATTCCCTCTCCAATCCTGCCCTCCCTCCCTCATCTCTTCCCTGCCCCTTTCCAAGTCCACTGATAGGGGAGGACCTCCTCCCCTTTCATATGACCCTGTTTTATCAGGTATCTTCAGGACTGGCTGCAAAGTCCTCTTCTGTGGCCTAGCAGGACTGCTCCTCCCTTGGGGGGTGAGGAGGTCAAAGAGCCTGCCATTGAGTTCCTGTTAGATATAGTCCCTGTTCCCCTTACTATGAGAAACCAATTAGTTACTGAGCTACCACGGGCCACATCCGAGCAGAGGTTCTAGGTTATATCCATTCATGGTCTTTGGTTGAATGTCAGTCTCAGAAAAAACCCTGTGCCCAGATATATTTGGTCCTTGTGGAGCTCCTATTCTTTCCACATCATACTAACTCCCCTTTTTTCATATGATTCCCTGTATTCTGATGAAGGTTTGGTTATGAGTCTTAGAATCTGCTTTGAAACACTGCTAGGTAGAGTCTTTCAGATGCCTTCTGCAGCAGACTCCTGCCACACGTTCAATGTACATCCCATTTGTCTTTCTAAATGAAGATTGATCATCTTACCCCATGTCTGCTTTCTTGATTATCTTCTTTAGGTGTATAGATTTCATTATGTTTATCATATCTTGTAGGTCTATATAAGTGAGTATATACCATGTTTGTCTTTCTTCTTCTGGGATACTTCACTCAGAATGATCTTTTCTAGATCTCACCATTTGCCTGCAAATTTCATGATTTCCTCCTTTTTGATTGCTGAGTAGTATTCCATTGTGTAAATGTACCACAATTTCTGTTTCCATTCCTCCGTTGATGGACATCTGGGTTGTTTCCAGATTCTGGCTATTACAAATAAAGCTGCTATAAACATGGTTGAGCAAGTATCCCTTTTGTGTACTTGGGCAAATTTTGGGTATATACCTATCAGTGGGTCTTGAGGAAGAACCATTCCTAATTGTCTGAGAAAGCGCCAGATTGACTTCCAAAGTGGTTGTACCAGTTTACATTCCCACCAGCAGTGGAGGAGGGTTCCCCTTTCTCCACAACCTCTCCAGCATATGTTGTCACTTGAGTTTTTCATCTTGGCCACTCCGATGGGTGTAAGGTGAAATCTCAGGGTCGTTTTGATTTGCATTTCCCTAATGAGTAGCTGTGTAATTTATAGATGAAGTATATAGTTTATTTTCTCTATAGTAATTATTATTTTCAATCTACTTGATATTAAGCAATGATAAATATCTGCAACTGTCATTCACTAGATCAAACAGTAGAATATTATATATATGTGTGTGTGTGTGTGTGTGTGTATGTACTTATTTATTCCATTCTAAAAGTTCGAAGTCCACTAACTGAAATTAAAATAATTAGATATTCTAATTTCTTAGGTGAATTACAAATATCTTATACAGAAAACATTATTGGAACACAAGATGACATTGAATAAATATTAAGTTTCAATAATTCTTGTTTTACTATTGTAAAAACCTAAGTTGAAACTTCTCTGTGAACTTTTGGTAACTTTTATCAGCTAGTAACTCAAAACTAATTTCAATTTACATGGCTAGATAGCATAAAATTCAGTGTAAAATATGCTGGTAAATTCTTGTCATAGCTGTGTAGAGAGATGGAAAAGAATGAATATCAGCTCAGGAGTGAAATATTTCCATCACCTTGAACTTTATGATATTTACATCACAAGTCAGTTACAAAAATTAAATGTGTGTTACAGTTGCCCAGACATAGAGTAAGAGGAGCCATAAAGTAGCTAACAAATTTAAGATGCAGAAAACAACAGTGTAAGAAACTGCTAAAGTGGTATAATGTTTTTGAGGAAAAAAATGCTTCTGAGATGAAGGTCTGCTAGAACAATACAAGAAATAACAAAATGTGGTTAGCAAATATTTTAAATTATTGTGAAATTCAATGGATGAAAGCATTTAAAATCTACAGCCAGCCAGACAACCCATGAAGAATCATGCTGGCCTATCTTACCTTCTGTAACCCTTTTGAACACTATGCTTAGACTTGTCCCACGCTCCAGGAGCATCCCTCCAACTATTTGTGTTCATGTTTCTCCGTTTGACCAAAGTTTCTGATAAAAATTCAGCATTTGATTATAGGTGAGACACTTTATGAAATAAAATCATTCCTGAACCAACTCCTGATTATTATCCATGATAATTATTGTCTGCTATAATATGCATAATGTTTTGACATGTTTTCTGATTTTACTCCTCTAACATCTTTTTTGAAGTTTTATTTTTTAAATTAATTACAGTTTATTCACTTTGTATCCCAGCTGTGGCCTCTTCCCTCATTGCCTCTCATTCTCAGTCCACTGACAGAGGAGGTCCTCCTCCCCTTCCAGCTGACCCTAGCTTATCAGGGCTCATCAGGACTAGCTGCACTGTCTTCCTCTGTGGCCTGGTAAGGCTGCTCCGACCTCAGGGGGAGGTGATCAAAGAGCCAGCCACTGAGCTCATGTCAGAGACAGCCCCTGTTCCCTTACTAGGGAAACCCATTTGAATACTGAGTTACCATGGGCTACATCTGAGCAGGGGTTCTAGGTTATCTCCATGCATGGTCATTCTCAGAAATGACCCCGTGTCCAGATTTTTAGTTCTGTTGCTCTCCTTGTAGAGCTACCTAGAAGGGACAGGAGCTCCTTTAATCTCTTAAATGTTATTTAAGAACATATAAATAAGATGAATTGCCCATTTAATGCATTATAGTATTACTTGTATTAACTGTACAAGCAGAAGCTGACTTTTGGAAACATTTAAATATTTTTTTTTGTTGTTTATGATTTATTCACTTTGTATCCAAGCTGTAGTCCCCTCTCTTAGCCCCTCCCAATGCAACCCTCCCTCTTTGTTCTCCTCCCATGCCCTTTCCCAAGTCCTCTGATGGGGGGTCCTCCTCCCCTTCCATCTGGCACTAGTGTTTCAGGTCTCATTAAGACTGGCTGCATTGTCTTCCATTCAGTCTGCTAAGGCTGCATCCCAAAGACACATGATTTATACTCACTTATAAGTGGATATTAGCCATATAATATAGGATAAACATACTAGAATTTGTACACTAAAAAGGATAAACAAGACGGAGGACCCTGAGTAAGATGATCAATCCTCATTCAGAAAGCAAATGGGATGGACATTGGAAGAGGGAGAAAATAGGGAACAGGGCAGGAGGGCTTCTGAAAGACTCCACCCAGCAGGGTATTGAAGCAGATGCTGAGACTCATAGCCAAACTGGGCAGAGCTCAGGGAATATTTTTTTCTGTTTTTTTTTTGTTTGTTTGTTTGTTTTTGTAATCTTGTTTACAAAAGATTACATTCTGATGTTACAAACAATTATTTTATGTTTTGAATTTTTTTAAATTACAGCTTATTCACTTTGTGTTCCAGATGTAGCTCCCTCCTTCATTCCCTCCCTATCTCATCCTCCCTCCCTCTTAAGGGGAAGATAGAGAGACCTGGAGGGGACAGAAGCTCCAGAAGGAGAGGAACAGAACCAAAAATCTGGGCTCAGGGGGTCCTGCAGAGACTGATACTCCACCCAAGGACCATGCATGCTCATGCTAACTTAAACCTCCTGCTCAGATGAAGCTCACGGCAGCTCAGTCTCCAAGTGACTTTTGGAAATTTAATATTTGTTTTCATAGCTATACTATCGACTAGCCATACTTATCACATTAATTTTTTTCAGATATTTTATTTTTATGTAGTTAATGAAACTTCACATTGTAACTTTTTAGAGCACAGCCTAGATATTCTTAAGGAAATGAGATGATGGAAACAAATAACAGGAAGGAAAGAGAAAAGAACTGAACAATGGGAATTACATTTCAGCTGTAAAGTAGAACTTTGTTGGATTTTCCTTAGTTTAATTTTATAGCTATGGTAATAATTCCTGTAGAACCTTTTAGACATATTTTTCTCAATAAAGTTGTTTAATAAGGTTTTTCTTTTTCTTATTTTTGTTATTTTCTTATTCAAGAAAATAACATATAATGTTAGGCAGTAGGTAGTCACCTTTTAATATAATTTTTAAAAATGAACATACCTTAGCATTTATTTTTTCATATTATAAAGAAATTACTGTCATAAAATGTAGCAGAGATATTAAACTAAATATTAGTTTATGGATGTTATTTATATTTGTAGTAAACTTCAGGTAGAAATTGAATGATAATTTATCAATGTAAGTTATTTAATCATCTTTAGATGTATTTTGGAATATTTTCACCACCAAAACACTAATTGTGGTGACCAGTCTTTAGGGTAAGTAAGAATCACTTAGGCAAACATTATTACAAGATTTTCCACTTTAAAAATTGGTCTACAGGGTGAAAAATATTTTATGTTTTTATTGTCTATTATAACAACAAGTAAATTAAACCCTTCAACTATGAAGTCATCAGAAAGATGCACAAAGACAAAAATGAATAAAGCCATAAAGCCGTGAGAGCAGTGCTAATGTTGGCCAAAGCAACTCACTTTTCCCATGATCTCATTGAAAGCAATAGGTACTGTTCAAAGAAAGCTTTCATTGCTTTAACTGGGTTTCTTTGTTGTTTAGATTTCATTGTTATAAAACTGCATATGAGTTGTAACTATTTCTGAAAAAGTACATATATCTATATGTGCAGTTATAAGTCTAGTTATACACATTTAGTTAACTCTTATTTGGCATTGGTTCAATTTATTAAATTGTGTTTTTCTAGATCTAAGTCATATATATATATCAATTAAATAACTGGTTTGCCAATATTCCTATCATATTATAAATACAGAATTACATATGTAGTTAGGAATGTTATATTTGATTTTAATAATTTCATACCCTGAAACTGAAAGAGCTGAACCATATTCAGTTATTATGGGTATATGCATCAGGGAACTCAATCTGTAATTTTCTTTTTTGCTATCTTTATCTGGTTTAGGTATCAAGGTAACATTGGCTTCATAAAAAATTTTGAAAGTTTTCTTTTCTTGTATTTGATAGAACAATTTGTCCTTAATAATTTTTTATAGTAAAAGTCCTTACTGGGGGAGCACAAGATTATACGATATCCTTTAGAGCATTTTAAAGACAGGGGAGGTGGTGCAGGCCTTAACTTGTTCCCGCATAGATAGAAGCGGGAATATCTTAAACTCTAGGCCACCTTGAGCTACAAAGCAGGCCTCTTTTCCAAAAACACCAAAGGAAACTTCCATGGTGCCTATGCCCACTATTACAACAATTGGCTCGTCAGGCAGTCATCATTGTAGCTCACAGTTCATAGCTAGACAGTATTGGTGATTGTTTTTCTCTTATCGATGCAAAGAACCTTCCAGGCCAGTATCGGTTTGTTATGTCAAAGTTCCATACCTGAGTATGTCGTATCTTCAGCTATAGGACACATAGCTTCAAGTTTTTGAGGATAACCAGTAACGGCTATGAAAGTCTGTAATATTTGAGTGTCTATGCACCCCAGGAATCAACAGCTCCAAAAGAGTTCCGGGATCTGATCTTTTCTATTTATTAGCCTGTGGTGTCCGGTAGAGATAGTGTCACCCTGTCATATGTAACTCTGTCTTCTATGTATCTATCTATGTATCTGTCATCTATCAATTGTCTATTTACCACACATATCAGTATATGTGTTTGTGTGTGTTTTTCAGGAGTAAGTAGATTTCCATATGGTGTTTTCAAAAGGATTTGTTTTGTTTTCACTGTTTTTTATTGCAATTTTCCTCCTTTATTCTACATTCCAAATTACAAGCAAATTTAACCCTTCCTGCTGCATCATTCCCATTGAAGTCAATGCTGCTCTCCATAAGATAAAATAATTCCTAGCAGCATTGTCTAGTTGGGTGAGTTATTCTGACCCTTCCACCATTTATCTTTTTTAACTTTGCAGATGTTTTTAACTTTTTCTTTTAACTTTACAGATCCAATGCTCAATTTCCTGGTATAGTCCCTACCATATGCTTGTGCGGAACCAGCTTCTAAGTTTCTTCCAGGACCTGACCTGTCTGAACTGATCTGCAGGTCCTGCTGATACCACATTTAACTTCTTCAACCAGCTAGAGCCTGCACATCCTTCTCCAGGGTTTATTCAGTGAGTCTGACTTCTCCCTTCCACGTATATCTCCCAAACTCCAGATCTACTCTGCAATCCAAGAGTCCTAGGCTTCGATAAGGACACACATTTTGCACATCATCTCAGTCCCCTCTGTTTATCTGACTTCATTCTGCCTCAACAATATCCAACCCTAAGGCCCGTATCAATGTCAATATCCTCTCTCCCACTCTGTCGATAACAGAGGTTGAACAAGTTTATTGTTCTAACAAAAGAAGTATACATCACAAAAAAACCCACAAACAACATGAAAGTTTAAGGATATATTTCTCTGCAAAAACCACCAGTCTTATAGAAATGTTTGTTAATGAAAATCACAAGGATGAACCCAAAGATACAGAATTTAAAAGAATAATTTTACATTTATTAATGAATTCGAAAGTTTGAAGAAAACACATGGAAATAACTCAATGAACTTAAAGAAAATGCATGCCTGAGTTATGCCCAAGGAAATAAGCATTAATGATGGAAATGATGAACACAATCCAGGTTTTGAAAATGGAACCCAATAATGTATAGAAACATTGATGAGGATTCAAGCTTAAAAAAAGGTGGAGTTGAATAACCCAATAACTCAGCCAGAAAACTCAACAGAAAGATTTATAAGTAGATTGTATCAAGAAGACGATAGAATACCAGGATTCAACAATAGAATATCTAGACAAAAATCAGTGAAAATATAAGTAAATTATTAAAATATTGGAAAGGAATCTAGAGGAAATGTAGGCATACCATAAAGTGACCAAACTTTCAAACTTTTAAAATAGGGAGAAGAGTCCTAGGTCAATGTTACAGACCAGACCTTCAATAACATCACAGAAGGAAACTTTCCCAAACTAAGGAAAAACACACCCATGTATCTATCACACAGAACACTAAATAGACAAGAACAGAAAAGAAAATCCCTGTGCCATATTATAGTTAAGACACTGAGTGTATTAAAAACTGCAAGAGAAAAACTTATGAGTCACATATAGAAGACCCCTCCCCCAAGAATAACAGCTGACTCCTTTCAATGGAAACTTTGAAAGTCAGAAGAGCCTGGAGCAATGTTTTCCAAGAACTAAATTACTATGACAGCTAACCTATACTAATACACCCAGCAAAACTGTCTATGATATAAACAGTCTAAAACAATTTCTACTCAACACACCAAAATGAAAGTAAGTACAGAAAGCAATATTTTGGGCTGAAGAGAATTATGAACATGGCATAGCAGAGATGCTGTGAAAAGAACTATAAAACCATATTATTAAAAATACAAAGTGCCACTGAGAAAACAAACCACAGCGCCACCTGACTGCAATTAAATAATTTTAAATTTGAATGATGCCAATTCTCCAATCTAAAGGCTGGATGATTGAGTAGATAAAAATCATCCATCTGTCTGATGGCTACAAGAAACACATGTTTGCTCTGAAGATAGTCACAGCCTTAGACGAAAAGGATAAATAAAAGCACTCCAATCAAATGGAACCAAAAATCATCATGTATTCCTTTCCAAATATCTGATAAAATATAATTCAAGCTAAAACAAATCAGAAGAGATACAGAAGTACATATCCTTCATTAGAATCAGGGGAATGATTACCAAAGAAGACATTACTATCCTAGACAAATATGCACTAAAATCTGGTGCAACCAATTTTATATATACTATTTGTTAGTACATTTAAAGAAACAGGTTAAAATCAACTAAATAGTAGTAGTTAATTTCAGTACTCCACTTTCTCTAATATGTAGGTCTTCTGGATGAAAATAAACAGAGACACACATGAATCAAATGATCTTACACATTACATGGATTTCACCAATAGCTAAAGAACACTCCTCCTTATACATGAAACAGTATACATTCTAGTCACTAGCAAACAGAAGTTTCTCTAAGAAACGGCACATTTTAGAATTTAAAAGAAATCTTTACACATTCAGAAAGATTGAAATCACTGTTTATTTCCTATCTGAACACCATACAATAAAACTTTCTTGTTGTTGTGGTTCTGAGACTGTTTCTTTGTGTAGCCTTGCTGTCCCAGACTTAACTTTGTAGGCCAGGCTGGGCTCAAACTCACAGAGATCCACCCTCTTCTGCCTCCCTAAGTGTTGGGAATACAGGTGTGCACCACTAGGTCCAGCAAACAACTTCTTAGTAATTAAACACATGAAAATTAAACAGTTGATTACTAAATTAGTTTTTCTTTCAAAGAAGAAATCAAGAAACCACATTTTTTCCTGGATGTAAACAAAAATAGAAACACATTCAACAACACTTCTGGGACACAATGAAATAGTCCTAGTTATACCTAAAACTGTATTAAAAGACCATAAAAGCACAAATAAATAAGACTTAATGATGCATTGCAAAAAAAAAATTGAAAAAACTGAAACAGATCAAATCCAAATCCACTTAATAGTAAGTATTAAAAATGAGTACAGAAAATAATGAGATAGAAACAAAAATATGAAGGTTAAACAAATCTAAGAGCTTGTTTTTGGAGAAGATGAACAGGTGTGATAGGCCCTTCACCCACCTAGCAAAAAGCAAGCAAACAAGGAACAAAGAAAGGCCAGAAGGAAGGAAGAAAGGAAAGTAGAAAGGAAGGGCCCAAAATAATGGAATAAGACATGAACATAAAACTTTACAACAAACACTAAAAAAAATAAGAATGTTATAATGGGGAGTTTAAAAATCTGTACTACATTAAATTGGTCAAAATAAAAGAAACTGACCTTTTCTCTCCCTAGATTCAGTCAAGTCACCAAAAATAAGTCAACAACCAATATAAACAACAAATAATTAGATTGAAATAGTAAAAAGAATCATTTTAACTAAAAATATTCTAAAGCAAGATGTATTTAAAGCAGAACTCTACCAGACTTTGGTGTGACTCTAACCAAGCAAGTGAAAGACCTGTTTGAGAAAAACTTCAGGTCTCTGAAGAAAGAAATTGAAGAAGATCTCAGAAGATGGAAAGATCTCCCATGCTCATGGATTGGTAGG
>REGO01000782.1:189182-201856 GCA_010120015.1 Rhombomys opimus | reverse complement strand
AAAAAAAAAAAAAAACAACCAAGGAAATCATGAAAATTTCAGGCAAATGGTGGGAACTGAAAAAGATCACCTTGAGTGAGGTATCTCAGAAGCAGAAAGACACATAGGGTATATACTCACTCATAAGTGGATATTAGACATATAATGTAGGATAAACACACTAAAATCTGCACACCTAAGGAAGCTAATGAGGAAGGAGGATTCTGGCTAAAATGTTCAATTCCCATTCAGAAATACAAAAAGGATGTACATCAGAAGAAGGAGAAAACAGGGAACAGTACAGGAGCCTATCACAGAGGGCCTCTGAAAGGCTCTACCCTGTAGGGTATTGAGGCAGATGCTGAGACTCATAGCCAAACTCTGAGCAGAGTGCAGGGAATCTTATGAAAGAAGTGGAGATAATAAGACCTGGAAAGAACAGAAGCTCCACCAGGAGAGCAACAGATACAAAAATTCTTGCAACAGGGGTCTTTTTTGAGACTGATACTCCAGCCAAGGACTACTCATAGAGATGGCCTGGAACCCCTGCACAGAAGAAGCCTATAACAGTTCTGTAACCAAGTGGGTTGCACAGTAATGGGGACAGGGACTGTCTCTGACAGGAACTAATTGGCCTGCTCTTTGATCACCTGCCCCCTGAGGGGGAGAACTGCCTTACTTGTCCAAAGAAGAAGGCAATGCAGCCATTCTTGAGGAGACCTGATAGACTGGGATCAGAGAGAAGGAGAGGAGGACCTTCAATATCAGTGGACTGGGAGAAGGACATGACTGGGGAAGAGGGAGGGTGGTCTTGGGAGGGAAGTAGGGAGGGAGGTATACAGTGGGGATATGGAGTAAATAAACTGTAAATAAAAATAATTAAATAAAAAAAGAAAAATAGGTGAAGATCTGTTCCTAGTCTGTAGGCTGTTGTTTTGTTCTGATAAGAGTGTCCTTTGCTTTACAGAAGCTTTTCAGTTTCATGAGGTCCCATTTATTGATTGTTGATCTTCAAGCCTGTGCTATTGGAGTTCCTTTCAGGAAGTTGTCTCCTGTGCTAACAAGTTCAAGGCTCTTCCCCAATTTTTCTTCTAACAGGTTTAGTGAATCTGGTTTTATGTTGAGGTCTTTGATTACACTTTAGTTTTGCACAGGGTAAAAATATGGATCTATTTTCATTTTCATGCATATAGATATCCAGTTAGACCAGCACCATTTGTTGAAGATGCTATCTTTTTTCCATTGTAGGGTTTGGCAAAAATCAAGTATCCATAGGTGTGTGGGTTTATTTCTTGGTCTTCTATTCGATTCCATTGATCCACCATTGTATTTCTGTACCAGTTTTTTTTAATTAAATCTTTATTTTTTAATATTAGTTACAGTTCATTAACTTTGTGTCCCAGATGTATCCCCCTCCCTCATTCCCTCCCATTCCCACCTTCCCTCCTTTCCTCATCTTTTCCCTACACCTTTCCAAGTCCACTCATAGGAGAGGACCTCTTCCCCTTTCATCTGACTCTAGCTTATCAGGTATCTTCAGGCCTGGCTGCAAAGTCCTCCTCTGTGGCCTAGCAGGGCTGCTCCTCCATCAGATTGCAGGGGGCAGGGATGTCAAAGAGCCAGCTATTAAGTTCATGTCAGAAATAGTCCCTGTTCCCCTTACTAGGGTACCCACTTGGATATTGAGCTAACATGGGCTACATCCGAGCAGGGGTTCTAGGTTATATCTATACATGGTCCTTGTTTGGAGATACAGTCTCACAAAAGACCCCTGTGCCCAGATATATTTGGTCCTTGTGGAACTCCTGTCCTCTCCAGGTCATACTAACTCCCCCTTCTTTCATATGATTCCCTGTACTTTGGTGAAGGTTTGGTTATGAGACTCAGTATCTGCTTTAATACACTGCTTGACAGAGACTTTCAGAGGCCCTCAGTTGTAGGCTCCTGTCTTGTAAGAGGACCCTGGGTAAGATGATCAACCCTCACTTAGAAAGACAAATTGGATGGACATTGGATGTAGGAGAAAGCAAGTACCATGTAGTTTTTATTACTATTGCTATAAGGTATAGCTTGATATCAGAGATGGAGATACTTCCAGACTATCTGTTGTTGTACTGGAACGTTTTGTAGATTCCGGGTTTTTTTGTTTGTTTGTTTGTGTGTGTGTGTGTGAAGTTGAGAATTTTTCTTTCAAAGTCTGTAAAGAATTGTGTTGGTATTTTGATGAGATTGCATTGAATGTGTAGATTGCTTTTGGCAGGATGGCCATTTTCATTGTTTATCCTACCAATCCATGAGCCTGAGTGATCTTTTCATCTTCTGTTAGCTTCTTCAATTTCTTTCTTCAGAGACTTGAAGATTTTTTGTTTTGTTTTGTTTCTTGTTTGCTTTTGTTTGTTGGTTTGTTTATCAAACAAGTCTTCCACTTGCTTGGTTAGAGTCAGACCAAGGTACTTTATGTTAATTGTGGCTATTGTGAAGGGTGTAGTTTCCCTCATTTCTTTATCAGCCCTTTTGTTTTTCCTATAAAAGAGGACTACATTTTTTTTCTTGAGTTAATTTTCATCCAGCCACTTTGTTGCTTTATATCTGAGAGAGGGCTGATATACAGAATATATAAAGAACTCAAGAAGTTAAAAAGTAACAAATCAAGTAATCAAATTAAAAAGTGAGAAACAGAGCTAAACAGAATTCTCTGTAGAGGAATATAGAATGGCAGGGAAACACTTAAAGAAATGCTCAGCGTCATTAGCCATCAGGGAAATGCAAATCAAAATAACCCTGAGATTTCACCCTACACCCATCAGAATGGCCAAGATGAAAAACTCGAGTGACAACACATGCTGGAGAGGTTGTGGAGAAAGGGGAACCCTCCTCCACTGTTGGTGGGAATGTAAACTTGTACAACCACTCTGGAAATCAATCTGGCACTTTCTCAGACAACTAGGAATAGTGCTTCCTCAAGATCCAGCTATACCATTCCTAGGCATATATCCAAAAGATGCTCAAGTATACAATAAGGACATTTGCTCAACCATGTTTGTAGCAGCTTTATTTGTAATAGCCAGAACTTGGAAACAACCCAGATGTCCATCAATGGAAAAGGATACAGAAATTGTGGTATTACTCAGCGATGAAAAATAAGGAAATCATGAAATTTGCAGGTAAATGGTGGGACCTGGAAAAGATCATCCTGAGTGAGCTGTCCCAGAAGCAGAAAGACACACACGGTATATACTCACTCATATAGACATGTAATATAGGAAAATCCTAGTAAAATCTATGCATAAAGAAACTAATCAAGAGAGAGGACCCTGACTAAACTGCTCAATCCCCATCCTGAAAGGCAAAGAGGAAGGACATCAGAAGAAGAAGAAAACAGGAAACAAGCTAGAAAACCACCATTGAGGGCCTCAGAAAGGATCTCTCTGAAAGGCAGACTATCAAAGCAGATGCTGAGACTTATGGCCAACTGTTGTGCAGTTGGAATCTGCATGGAATCTTATTTAAGAAATGGGAAATAGTAAGATTGAGGACAGGAACTCCACAATGAGAGTAACAGAACCAGAAAATTTGAACACAGGGGTCTTCCCAGAGACTCATACTCCAACCAAGTACCATGCATGGAGATAACCTAGAACCCCTGCAAAGATGTAGCCCATGGCATTTTAGTGTCCAAATGTGTTACATAGTAATGGGAAAAGGGACTGCCTCTGACATAATCTGATTGGCCTACTCTTTGATACCCTCCCCCTGAGGGGGGAGCAGCCTTACCAGGCCACAGAAGAAGACAATGCAGCCATTCCTGATGAGATCTGATAGACTAAGATCAGAAGGAAGGATAGGAGGACCTCCCCTATCAGTTGACTTGGGGAGGGACATGCCTGAAGAAGGGGGTGGGAGCGTGGGATTGGGAGGGGAGGAGGGAGGGGCTTATGGGGAGATACAAGGTGAATAAAGTGTAATTAATAAAAACAAAAACAAAAAACCACTAAATTCAGTTTTAATTTCTGTATTTTTACTAAATAGATTTTTTAAAATGTGGGGTATGGAGCCAAACAGAGAATTCTCTGTAGAAGAATATAGAATGGTAGAAAAACACCTAAAGAAATGCTGAAAGTCCTTAGTTATCAGAGATATGTAAATCAAAACAACCCTGAGATTTCACCTTACACCCATCAGAATGTCAAAGATCAAAAACTCAAATGACAATACATGTTGGATAGGATGTTGAGAAATGAGAAACCTCCTCCATTGCTAGTGGGAATATAAACTTGTACAATGACTTTGGAAATCAATGTGGCACTCTCTCAGACAGTTAGGAATAGTGCTTCCTCAAGATATAGCTATACCACTCCTAGGTATATATCCAAAATATTCTCAAGTACACAGCAAGGACATTTGTTCAACCATGTTTGTAGCAGCTTTATTTGTAATAGCAAGAACTTGGAAACAATTCAGATGCCCCTCAACTGAGGAATGAATATAGAAATTGTGGTACATTTACACAATTGAATACTACTACTAAGCAATTAAAATGATGAAATCATGACATTTACACGCAAATGTTGGGATCCAGAAAAAAATCATCCTGAGTGAGGTATCCCAGAAGCAGAAAGACACACATGGTATATACACACTTATAAGTGGATATTAGGCATATAATATAGGGTAAATGTACTAAAATATCTATACATAAAGAAGCTAAACAAGAAGGAGGACCTGGGGTAAGATGATCAATCTTCACTCAGAAAGGCAAATGGGATGGAAATAAGAAGAGAGAGAAAACAGAAACAAAACAAGAAACTACCATAGATGGCCTTTGAAATACTCTACCCAGCAGTGTATCAAAGCAGATGCGGAGGCTCATAACCATACTTTGGGCAGAGTACAGAGAATATTATGAAAGAAAGGGGAGATAGAAATACCTGGAGAGGACAGGAGCTCCACAAGGAGAGAAACAAAATGAAAAAATTTGGGCACTGAGGTCTTTTCTGAGACTCATACTCTAACCAAAGACCATTCATGGAGATAAACTAAAACCCTTAGCTGGGTCTTGAGGAAGCACTATTCCTAATTGTCTTAGAAAGCGCCAGATAGCTTTCCAGAGTGGTTGTACCAGTTTACATTCCCACCAGCAGTGGAGGAGGGTTCCCCTTTCTCCACAACCTCTCCAGCATGTGTTGTCACTTGAGTTTTTCATCTTGGCCATTCTGATGGGTGTAAGGTGATATCTCAGGGTTGTTTTGATTTGCATTTCCCTGATGGCTAATGAGGATGAGCATTTCTTTAAGTGTTTCTCTGCCATTCGATATTCCTTTGTCGAGAATTCTCTGTTTAGCTCTCTTCCCCATTTTTTAATTGGATTACTTGGTTTGCTGCTTTTCAGCTTCTTTAGTTCTTTGTATATACTGGATATTAGTCCTCTGTCAGATAAAGGGTTAGTGAAGATTCTTTCCCAGTCTGTAGGAAGACGTTTTGTTTTGATGATGGTGTCCTTTGCTTTACAGAAGCTTTTCAGTTTCATGAGGTCCCATTTGTTGATTGTTGCTCTTAGAGTCTGTGCTGTTGGTGTTCTGTTCAGGAAGTTGTCTCCTGTGCCAATGAGTTCTAGGCTGTTCCCCACTTTCTCTTCTAACAGCTTTAGAGTATCTGGTTTTATGTTGACTGCTAGGTATATACCCAAAGCTTGCTCAAGTACACAAAAGGGATACTTGTTCAACCATGTTTATAGCAGCTTTATTTGTAATAGCCAGAACCTGGAAACAACCCAGATGTCCATCAACGGAAGAATGGGTACAGAAATTATGGTATTTCTACACAATGGAATACTACTCAGCAATCAAAAAGGAGGAAATCATGAAATTTGCAGGCAAATGGTGGGATCTAGAAAACATCATTCTAAGTGAAATATCCCAGAAGGAGAAAGACAAACACGGTATATACTCACTTATATAGACCTATAAGATATGATAAACATAATGAAATCTATACACCTAAAAAAGATAATCAAGAGAGCGGACATGGGGTAAGAGGATCAATCCTCGTTTAGAAAGACAGATGGGATGTGCATTGAACGCATGACAGGGGTCTACTGAGCGCATCTGAAAGCCTCTAACTAGCAGTGTTTTCAAAGCAAGGACTCATGACCAAACCTTTGGCAGAGTACAGGGAATCATAAGAAAGAAGGGGAGTTAGTCTGATGGAGAAAGGATAGGAGCTCCACAAAGACCAAATATATCTGGGCATAGGGTCTTTTCTGAAACTGACATTCAACCAAGGACCATGTATGGATATAACCTAGAACCTCTGCTCAGATGTAGCCTGTGGTAGCTCAGTAACCAATTGGTTTCCCCAAGTGAGGGGAACAAGGACTATTTCTAACAGGAACTCAATGAAGATACCTGATAAAACAGGATCAGATGAATGGGGGGAGGTCCCCCCCCCTATCAGTGGACTTGGAAAGGGGCACAGTGGTGATGAGGGAGGGAGGGAGGGACTGGGAGGGAATGAGGGTTCGTGGCACGGCTAGGATACAGAATTAATAAAATGTAACTGATAAAAAAAAAAAAAAAAACTAAAACCCTTGCACAGATGTAGCCCATGATAGTTCAGTATCCAAGTGGGTCTTCCTAGCAAGGGGAACAGGAATTGTCTTTGACATGAATTCAGTGGCTGGCTCTTTGATCACCTCCCCCTGATGGGAGAGCAGGCTTAACAGGCCACAGAAGAAGACAATACAGCCAGTCCTGCTGAGATTTGATAGGCTAGGGTCAGATGGAAGGGAAGGAAGACTTTCCCTATCAGTGGACTTGGAGAGAGCATGGGAGGATATGTGAGATGGAAGGTGGGATTGGGAGGGAATGAGGGAAGAAGGGGCTCTAGCTGGGGTACAAAGTGAATAAACTGAAATTAATCTAAAAAAGAAAAATAGGCAACTTAGAAATGCTGAGAGCAGAAAAACTAGTAATCTCCCAGCAAGAGTCCACAAATTCATTATGGAATAACAAATTATTGGCTGTGAAAAAATACATGCATATAACATAAAAAAAATGAGCAGGATGTACATAAGTATTTGGAGGAATGGATTAATTTGTATTACTTACATACATATGTCTAACTCAAGAGGGAAATAATGTAATTATATTATTAGATTATATATATAATAAATAATAAAATATATCATTCAAAATAATTAAAGAAGAGGTCATATATTTGAGAAAGAGAGGGAGGTGTATGGATGGAGTTGAAGAGGAATAGGGTGGGTAGAAATTTTGCAAATATAGTACCTACTTTTATAATTCTAAACATTTTAAAAGCAAAAACTAAAACTTGCAATATATGTGGGAGTAGAGATATATCTTTAGGATCCATATTTCATTTTCTTTGGATAATGCCTTATACATAGTATTTTAAAGTAATAAAAAGTTTGCTTTGGAAACAGGCCAGTCTCATAGTCTGGCTCTCAAGTCCAGACTATGGTCCTGACTGGTTAGTTTTTGTTAACGTTCAATAAACTTCCATCATTCTCAGTCTGGTGTTTGAGTAGTTCAGTGTCCTGAACCCATAACAAGATCAGAGTTGAAACTGACAAAGCTTCAGGAAGCGAGGTGACAGATTTAGGCATACTTCTTGCTTATACCTAATATAATTGTAATAAATATTATTCCGTTAAATTAATTTTTGTGGAATTTAAAAAAGTATTATATAAATATAATGGCTTAGGTCAACTTGACATAAGCTAGAGTCATTGGAGAAAAATGCCTTGATAACGTTGGGCGGAGGGCATGCCTGTAAAGCTTTTCTTAGTGATTTGTAGAAAGAACCAACTAATGTAGCCCAAAAATGTACGTCTACAAATCACTAGCTGGTTCTTATATCTACCACCCTTCTTCACCCCAATCCCTTAAAACCCCCAACAATACGAAGGTGAGAAAGAAGGTTAGAGGGGAAAGGGAACATGGATCTCTTTAGCGTACTTCCTGCTGTTCAGGGGCATTGGGTTCTTAAGGGCAAGTCCAATTTTCATTGTCAGAACATTCAGCAATCAAGCAAAGCAACAAACCAGCAAATGCAAATACAGCAGCAGGAAACCGAAGCAGCAGGGACCAACTGCCACAGAACCTCTCTGGATTCTCCCATTTATACCCTCCCAGAGTCTCCAAAATGAAGCTATTTGGAAAAAACAAAACCCAAAAGCAACAACAACAAAAACCCATAACAACAACAAAACGCCCTTCCCAGAGCATGATACAATGAACGAGACAGTCTGTGGACAAACTTAAGCAGCCCCATATACTATACCTGGAATTAAAACAAAAACATATTCCTATAACATAAATGGGTTTCTGAAGAAGCCAAAATTCTCACTACAGTGATTGATGTGGGAAGGATTAACTCATTGCGGGTGTTGCTATTCCAGGGCCTGTGGTCCTAGACTGTATAAGAAAGCGGGCTAAGCAAGCCGATACGCGGCACTCCTCCATTGCCTCCGTGTTAGCTCCTGCCTCGGGGTTTCTGACACACTTTAATCTCTGCCCTGACTCCTGTAATAAGAAACTGTGTTGTGAAAGAGTAAGCCATCTAAACCCTTTCCCCCCTGTTGCTTTGGCCATGGTGTTTTACCACAGGGAGAGTTACCCTGACTAACATAGTAACAATCAGGAAAACTAGCTATAAAAACCGGTAATATTATTACTGAATAAGTTAATAACAAAAAACATTTTAATGTGATGAAAATAAGGTACATTTTATGAGAACTTTTATAATAGAATTGCCTAGATTTCCTGAAATTAATGTGCATATCCTTGAAAATTAGGATATGTTACTTATGCTAGAGGTCACTACAGTTTACCTTCTTCAAAATTTACGTCTTTTTTTTATTTTTCTGAAAGATCTGTGATGCTTCTAGCTTCTGCTGTCCTGGAAAACCAAGGAAGAGGCACTATTTTTACTTAGTTTTTAACTCCAGAACAACAGAATACCGACTTTTTAAAGATTCACTTCTTCCTGAGAGAAAAATAATAATCTGTCAAGTACTGCATCTTATTGAGCTTGCTTGATTAAGAGCGGTTTAGACTGGCATTCTAATAATCACAGAGATATATTTAAAGTTTTATCTCAGATTTATTAGTTATAAAATTATCCACTGATCAATATAAAAGTGTGTCAACGGTAAATACGTTACTTTACTGTAGTAAAACTCCCAGATTAGACGACTACTAAAGCATCAGTACCTTTCTCTCAAAGCCTTTAAGAAAAAAACATGATTTTACATGCTATTGTTAATTACCATAGAATTAAGACTCAAACAACAGAGGCTGGATTTGTTTCCTAAAGCAGGAAGTGCACTAAGAAAGTAAAGACCCGAATATTATTTAATCGTTGCCATGTCCATTCTAGTGGCTACTTAACTAGCTCTCTAAACAAACCTTGCCTGAGTGATTGCTATACCGGACAGGGCTACTAAAAACAGGAACAAAGAGGAGGCTGATCCCACTGGCAAAAAGCCGCACTTGAAAAAACTGTGGTAATATCACCTACTTACTGCGTTGCTTTCACAAGCATTGTAGTGACACTAGACAGTCCGTCAAGCAGGCAACTAGCATGATACATTTATACATTTTTATACATCCTGTTCAATTATGGATGGGAACTGTAACACAGCCCAGAAGAATTTCCGTTACTACAGACAGTACCATTATGAACTTTTGCTACAGCAGCAAACTGCTGCAGAATTAATGAATTAAGCAAAGAAACTGAAATAGAAGCTCCAATGAAGCTTCAATCAAGTTACTCTTCTTTACCAATCCACCAAGTTACAGCCTACACACTTTATCTTTTTATTGAATTAATTCTTTCCCCCAAAGTAATTGAATCCCTCAAACATATCATTAGCCTACAGATGATTAGTCTGGCTTTAAGAACCAAAGTTTAGGTAAAACCGACTGCTCATCATGCAGCAAAATTCGATGCCTTAAAATTATATGAAGAGATAAAAGCAGTGTATTACTCAAAATTGTAACAATCTTCTTGCCAACATTAATTCTACCAAATATAATGTCAAGCAGAAAAGTCACTTTTTTTTTCATATGGAAGTCCTAGCACATCTGACATTTGAATGGATCATTCTGTGACCCTAATCCCTTTCTGTACAAAATCATCTTTGAAATATCAAAGAATAACTGGTAGAAATGACTGTTCTCTTGATGCATGTCTTACTTTAAAAAGTAAATCAAAACATTGCTCATTTTAAATCATATTTTAACTTAACCTAAAAGTTCACTTTTCATGAATTATTTTCTGCATACTAAATAATTATTCTATTTTAACTGTTTTAATTTTATTTACATAAAAATCTAAACAAAATGCTGAGTATAATATAATTAAAGTATACCATTTCTTCATCTTTAAAATAACTCTGTCTATACAGCATCTATCTATTTATTACCCATGTTTCAAAAATTTCCAGTTAAATTAAGAGATATTCAGTTGGAAAAGGAAGGGACATAATAAAAAAGTATGGAAATACAAATATAATTTGGTAGGGAATGTAGGTAGCTCAATCTAGGCATGTTAGGAATATTCCATATAAAAAGTTAAATGATGAAGCCTGCAATAATATTACACAAGTTGATTATTAAAAATGATTGGTCTAGAAATTTTAAAAGACTAAGTCTTGAAGTAGATTGAGTCCCAATGTTTTGAAAAACATTGACATTAATTTCCATAGTTTACCCTCCTACCAGAAACAGTAGGAGTGCTCTCTTGTTCCATAACATCACCAGCACAGCTGTCACTTGTATTGTTCATCTTAGCCATTTCGATGGGTGTAAGATGCCTTTCCATGATGGCTAAGGGTGTTGAACATTAATTATTTCTCAGCAGTGAGATTCCTCTGAGGATTCTCTGTTTAGATCTGTAACCCACTTTTTTTTTTAAATTGAAGTATTTTTGTTGTTGTTGTTGCTGTTGATATCTAGTTGCTTGACTTCTCATATATTTTGGATATTAGCCCTCTATCAGATTTAGAGTTGTTGAAATCTTTTTCATTCTGTAGGCTATAGTTTTGTCTTAATGACAGTGTCTTCAGCCTTACCTCAGTTTCATGAGGTCCCATTTATTAATTGTTTATCTTAGAATCTTTACTATTGATGTTCTGTTCAGAAAGTCTTTTCCTAGGTCAGTGTCCTCAAGTCTATTTCACATTTTTACTTCTATCAAATTCAGTCTGTCTGGTTTTATCGTGAGGTCTTTGATCCACTTGAACTTTAGTTTTGTACAGGGTAATATTTTTTTTCATCCATCTACAGGCAGATATCTAGTTTGACCAGTACCATTTATAGAAGATACTTTATTTTTCCAATGGAAATTTCTGTTTTTATTTTTTTAATCAAAATCAAGTGTCCATAGGTGTGTTGACTTATGTCTGGGTCTTCAATTCCTTTGATTAACATATGTGTTTTTATTCTAGTACCATACCTTTTTTTTATTACTTAACTCTGTAGTAGAAGTGTGTTGGGAGGGGGCGGAGCCAAGATGGCCATTAGCACACACAGTTTCTGAGGGGTGGAATACCTGAACTTCTGAGTTGGTGAATGGAAGGACCTCTAACCCAGGAAGACAACGGTGGAGCTTTCTAGACAACAGGGAACATCACAGGAGGTGAAAACTTTGGTCTAGGGTCACCCGGAGACTTGTTTGGAGAAGGAGAGAAACGATCCTTTGATCTCTCGGCACTCCCCTCCCCCAGACCTCCCTCCACCGCAGCACAGCGGCACAGCTGGCTGGTCTTTCTCAGAGCAGACCTAACTGCCTGGGGTATACAGCTGCTGGGGCAGAGCTCCAAGCCCTTTAGCGGCAGGCAAAGATCAGCAGTACCTGTCCCGGAGTCCCAGATCCTCGTGGCGGCTGCACCATCCTCCCAGGGCTCCGCAGGATCGCCATCAGTGACGGTACGGCCCGCCCAATCCCACAGTGACAGAGAATACGCAATATATTCACCAAAACCAGGCAGAAACGTCATACAACCTAGACACACCAGGCGCTGGGCCTCCCAAGCTTGGAGAGCACAGTGAAGAGAACCCAGGACTTCCAAGAAAGCATCGGGACTAGAGACCCAGTCACCAGTTACAGTGGGACTTGGCGGAGGGGCAGCACTGACCTGGCGGGGCACAACAGCCCTCCAGTTTAAGACTAACCAGGGCCAAACCAGAGAACAGAGACCCTGGTCACCCCATCCCTGCTAATGTTACCACCCTGAAATCTCCAGCGGCAGCAAGACCTCAGAACCTGGCAGAGACAGCAGCACAGAACTGGCAGGGCACATCAAAGAAGCAGGGCCAAACCAGAGAGCAGAGAGGCCGGATCTCTGCCAAGTGACCTGAATGTAAGTAAGTGCACCCTTGAGAATCTGCAGATCCCCAGATCCTGGGTTTTCTAAAACAGAAGCCAGGCATCGAACCCCCTCCCACCCACATACCTACTTTGGGAAACAGAGGGGCACTAGGGACATTGAAGTTCCTGCTCTGTGGGGCTAATTGAGGAGTTAAGGCAGTTAATGCCAGAAATTGCGCTGCAATCATCATTAGCGCCTGCAACATATACAGTGCAGATCCCCTCCCACACACTCAAGGGCTCAACATTAGCCATCACTCTGTCCCTTGAGACACACGTCCACACACACTTACACACAC